>VZRZ01007116.1:1327720-1347253 GCA_013398175.1 Climacteris rufus | reverse complement strand
TTGTCCATTTTGGGTGATGCCCCAAGGAGGGGGCTTTGTCTGCCCTAAATGTATCTTTGAAGGCCCTTCAAATAAATACCCACCTTTTATTCCCTTACTCCTGCCTGGCCTCAGTTTTTGAGCTAGCCCTTTAGGCATCAACAGGAAGCTTAGGATGATTTTCAATGGCAGTTGGAGGCCAGGTAGACCTCCAAAAGACCTCCACCCAGGGTGGTGCCATATTGCTGATTTTAAGAGAAGTGAGTTGAACCCAAGGTATGATACAGCTCTGTGTTCCAAGATCTGGAAGCCAAAAGTGGAAACTCCAGGGAGTCTCCTAGAGATACTCCAGATGCAAAGACATTTTGTTTATGGGACTAGCCTAAAAGTGATACAAAGGAAAAGCTAATGTTTGTAGTCTGGACATCAGATCCCCAGCACTGCTTTTCCAGTTCTGCAGATCCATTCTTTCTGTTTGGCATGGCTTGCCAAAGCATGACATCTCAGCTACTGTAATAGTAAGCAGAGATCATGTGAAGAAAAATCATCTAGACCCTGGTTCAACTGTCTTAGATGAAAAAAAAGTTAGTTATTTGTTGATAGTGTCATTTTAACTTTTCTTCACTGAGGGTGTCCTGTTTTTGTGTTGTTTTGTTAGTGATGCCACTGTTCAAGTACATATACAAGTACATTCATAATTTTCCTTTTGTTATCTCTAGCACCCTGGCTTTTTGCTTGAAGTTATGTTGTTGTTGGAGCCATAGGTCAGGACATGAACCTGCATGCACTCCCTAACAACCTCTTCCTTGAAAATTGAATGACAGGTATGAAACTTATCAAATACATTGAGCATTTTGAGGTATTGTTCATCATTGAGCAGAAGACTCAAGACAGGCTTTAATGCTTGCCAATGACAATCATTTGCAAGACTGTAAGTTGGAAGATGATAACATAGCTGGACAGTGAACATTCCTCTTTAACAGCAATTTCATCATTTGACTCTGTTTAGAGTGTGTCAGAGTAGGATATCAAGATTTTTTTTTTCAGTTTTGTGAATAGTATTTACAAGTATAGTGTGGGTATTAATTTCTATGAGCATTTTCAATCAAGCTATTTTGAGGTTGCAACAAGCCTGAGTTTATAATCCAGATGGTAATTACTGAGATCAATACTGATGAAATGTTCTTCATGAGTAACTGTAACTGGCTAGAAAGCACTTTACAAAAAGAGCGGATTTGTTTTTTTTTAAAGAGGGCCATCACTTTGCCTTCTTTAAAAGTAACTTTATCTTTGACTTATTATCCTTCATCATGGAAAAGGAAAGTTTTTAGGAAAGCATGTATAGTTTCTTTTTCAAATTCTTTTTTCAAATGGGAATTACTCTGTGTTTCTCTATATGTAACTCTATGACACTAATAACTCAAGCAACATTTTCACTAAACATTTCTCAATGAAAGGCAGAAATTGGTCAGAGAAACAGAGTCCCACCCTACTATAAGCTATACACAAAACCTCATTCTCCTTTTCCTTTTGTATATATCTTGCTATCTTAAAAGATCTTGCAAAATCTTCCAAAAGAAGTCTCCTATCTGTATTTAATTTCTAGGGTGTACTATTTTTCCTGAAACCATCTTGTTCTGCTTAATTGTGCATGTGGTTTTTAATTGGTTAGTCAGATTTCCTCTACATAACAATGCAATATCAATGGTTAATGCCATTGCTGTGTTTTCTTTTAATACGGCACCACTTAGGTAACACAGAAGTATTTGTTTGAATGCTAAGAACTGACAGAGGTAATATTCCTTATTGTATAGTATGCATAAAACTATATTCAAGATCTACAAATTGTGGGGAAAAAAAGTGTTCTTTTGTTATAGTTTACTCTTTCCCTGATATTTCTTTGTATTTTAGATTTTGTTTCTAGAAGGATTTAAAAGCATGACAATATTCATAATGTTTACAACGACTTCATTCAAACACTACATAAATCTCACCCAGAATGAGCTTACACCTGCTAGTAAGTCCTATAATTTGCTGCTATATAATTTTGTTGCGTCAAATTATTATTCTTCTTAGTGCATAAAAAGTGGTAGGAAATAAATCTCCTCAGAAAGCTCTAAATGACACAGTCCTATACAGTTTTCCTCATAATTTAATAGTTGAAAGCACAAAAGCATATTTTTCTTCTGCATCTGCAAGGAATACTGGACAGGCAAGAGGAATGATAACATCATAGGAAGAAGATAATGGTGTCAGAACAGCTCTCATGATGTAAAGCACTTAGGAAAAAATATCAGCACATGACTTTCATCCTTTCTCAGAAACACATAAGAAATAATCAAGATATAACAGTGTGAGTGGGAACTAAAGTCAGACATGTTTAGAGTCTTGTACTGATTTGATTAAATGAAGCCCTATAATATGATATGGGAGTAGGTCACATTCTGCTTTTGGACATGACTTCCATTGGCTTTCACAGATAGAGTAACTTTGTTCCATATCTCTTCTCTGACCTTCCTGGTTTCAGTGCAGTGACTGATGGGAGATTGCATTCATCTGTAAATATAGGCTTCAAAATTGTAAAACCGATTCTGGATAAAGTTAGGTTACCAAGATGAAATTTACTTTACCTACTGGACTCCTCAAAAGTGAGAAATGTATAATGTCAGACAGGCATACCCAACAATCTTTCCTCCTCACATGAAAATTTATGATTTTCTATTCCAAAATTAATTTCATTCTAAATGAGCTGGTCTGTATTGCTTACCTATATCTCTTTTCACTAACATGCTCTACTTATTTAATTTCCATCTAGAACAAATAAAACATAAAAGCTACAGAAATTCCTTAATTTCAATATCCCTTCCAAATGGGACAGGACCTACAAAAACAGCCAAAGGAAAAATGGAGTAGATAGAAGAAATATGTTCTCTTACTGTTGATTCAGTGCTTCATCTTAAACCTTTCCTGCATTGCTGGAAATGGCTCCCTTTGCTGAAAAATGAAGCCCAAGGACAGAGGAAAACATTACACAGATTTTCTTGGTTTATTCCCAAAGTCTTTGCCTTTCCTTCTCTGTTAGTTCTGCCACTGATGCTAATTCTGTACCAGCTATACTGACAGCGTGGGTAGATTTGTTTGTACTACCAACTCCCTCTTTATGTACAGTTGTGTCATTTTCATAGGCCTTGTGGGACTGAAAATATTCACCACACTCATTTGTCTGAATGATAACATTTATTTCTGCTATATGACAAGATGACACTATCGGATTTAATTATTTCTGTCATTTACAACTGGGACTTAAGTTCACAAAATGGATATACAATCATGCTAATAAAAATTATAAAACTACTATAAATTTGGATCAGATCAAACTGATAATATTTTCTGTCTTTAAGAAAGATTTTGTTGAACATATAAAAGTCACTTTTGGAAAATTTCTGAGGTGGAAAAGGACCTAAACAAGTTATTTGCAATAGTGGTTTTTTTCCAAATTTACCTGTTCTTCATACACTTTTTGTCACTAAAAATAATTTACAGCCTTTAAAATAATGCATATATCTCATAAATTGATACATTCAAAAGCTAGCCTTACTATTAATTTCAGGAATGGTACAAATATGAAACTTTATTTATGCTTGCATTTGTATAGATATTGCATTTTTAAAAATATTTATTCTTCACAGAAAATATTTTAAAAATCATGCCAGAATATTATAACACTTTTTATAACTTCAAATTGCAGGATAACTCATGAAAGTTTTGCTTAGGTTTCTGCACTGTTAAAGAATCTAATTTGCTATTCATTTCTAGTAGAATGTTATTCTTTGAGGATTTAACTTGTTTTTATTTAAAGAAGTGTCAGACAAAGTTATTTTTTGTTCCCTATTCGATCATAGATATGTAGTTTTGTAGTTATGATATTTATACTTCCCAGCCATTTTTAGTACTGAAATTGATTATTTTAAAAAATAAATATTCATAAGCTATTGTTGAAGAAAACATGCTTATGATGAAAATTTATGATGTAATTCTACAGAGATACCATGAAAAAATTATTATAAGGAAAATAGAGTAGGTACAGAAAAGGCATTTGATCCGCACCTCTGCAAATCATTATAACAAAAATATTTTTAAAGTTAAATGTAGACAAATTTTCTTAATAAAGGTGTAATCTTACATGAGTTTTTGATATTTAGGCATAAAATGAACATGAAAATTTTCATCTTGTTTACTTCAGTGCCGCGGGTAGAAAGCGTGGGTTACTGGAAGCCTTCAGCAGCAGTCATGTGACCTGAGAGAAGCGATTCTAGCACCTGCCAGTCTCCATTGGGGTTGTGGTTGCCTTCATCTTCCATGCTGGTCTTGCAAAATTCACACATGTGGGTTTAATTGAAGCAGCAGAAGTAAAGAGACAAGGAAGGGTTCTTTTCCGCTTAAATCCAGCTGATTTTAATACTGGAGTTGCAATGGAGTGGATAAAGATGAGGGCCAGCTGGCTGGTGCAGGCTGTATATCAGGAAAGTGAGAGGAAGGCAGTCGGGAGAGAACCAGTGGCTGTGGAGGACTGGAATGACTGACAGAGGTATTGGCCAGTCATACGGGGTCTGCACACAGCAGAGTGACCAATGGGCTGTCCTTTCGGGCAAGCGCCACCCCCCGCCGTGGCAGAACCGTCCCCACGGCCGCCCGGGAAATGCTGTCACTGGCTGTATCGACACAGGGCGGGGAGGAGCTGGCCCTGCTGGTCCACCAGCTGCGGGACAGGCTCCCTCACGGCAGGCGCGGAGAGACAGCCGTCATGGGGGGCCTGCGGGCCGCGGGGCCCAGCCCCCGTGGGGCCAGCGGGGCTGGGCAGGGCCACCGGGTAGCCCCAGAGGCACTGCAGCACTTCAGGAGCACTTTTAATTTATTGTGAAGACCTGATTTTTCTTACCAGGTTGTCAGCTCTTTTTTATTCTCAAGAGACTACAAGTATACTGTAGCACTGAAAAGGAAACTATGAAAGTCCTGTCCTGAGAACTTGAAAAGTTGCCCTACTCTGCCTGCAGCTTATCCTTTTAAACCTTCAGTAAGTTTGTCACTGGTGATTACATCACTACTTCAGATATCTGTTTTGGGATTAAATTAAGAATTCAGTTTGCTGATTTCAGGTTTGAAGATTAGATGAACAGGCAGGAAATTATGCCATTGTCCTTTTAACAGAAAGAGCAGCATGAATATTTATATTTAATGATATAATTCCTTCTTTCTGCAGAAAACAGGCTTGAACTTTCCTACATACTATAGAATTCCACAATCACAGGCTGGTTGAGGCTGGAAGGAACCTCCTGAGGTCACCAGGTCCAACCATCCTGCTCCAGCAAGGCCACCTGGAAATGCTCCAGTCCCTTCCTCATTTTTGTGGCCCTTCATGGTATCTCCAGTATGTCCACATGTCTCTTGTCCTGAGGAGCCCAGTACCAGACCCAGCACTCCAGGTGTGGCCTCTCCACTGATGACAGAGGGGAAGAATCACCTCCCTCCACCTGCTGTCAATACATTGCCTAATGCAGCCCAGGATACCACTGGCCTTATTTTCTGTGGCTGTTCCTCCACAGGTGCAGGACTTTGTACTTCTTGTTGAACTGAATAAGGAGTCTGACACATCATGACATCATGACCCTCTGGCATATCAGCCATTCCTCTCAGTTTTGTTCATCAGCAAACTTCCTAAAATTGTGCTGGATACCCTTGGAGACTATGAGTAAATACTGAGTTACTGAACTCCAACGAGACTTCAAGTTTTCTCTGTATTGTCTCTGTCCTCTCAAGAGATGTTTTCTATAAAAGGAGATATAAGAAAATCCCAAAACAACTGTCTGTAGTATAAGATTCAGTTCTTGCCTTTGCTCTGCCTCAGTGAATCTATTATGCAAGTTTTATTCAGAAAAATAGAGGATATGGCACAAACTCTGCCATGGGTAGAAAGCGTAACTCGGAGCCTTTTGCGTTGGTCTCGTTTTCCTAAATGAAGCGACTTTGGCCTCATCTAGTCTCTGATCTGGAGGCGAGCCGGGCATCAGAACTCCCGCAGAATCTAGGCTTAGCTCACGCCCAGCGGTTTAATTTATTCAGAGAAGCAAAGAGACGAGAAAGGGTTCTTTTCCACTTACTGCCAGCAGAATTTTATTCACTCGATCATGGTGCGGTAAAGACAAGATCAAAATAGAGGTCAGGGCATGTTATCAGACCGTGGTGAGGGGAGGGCAGTTGGGAGAGCCAATCACTGTGGAGGACCACAATGATTGACAGGGGTGCCAGCCAGTGAGCCAGCTGTCTGCACCCGGCATGGGAACAAATGAGCTGTCCCCCTGGGCGGGGACAGACCCTGCCGAGCTGGGGCTGCGCCACCCCAGCTACCGCGTGGAGTGGGGGAAAGGACCAGCACCGTGTGGGGCGGGAAGGACTGGCACCCCGCGGGGGGGAAAGGACCGGCGGCCCCGGCTCAGCGGGGCTGGGCCCGGTCGCAAGCCACACCCAGAGGCACTGCAACAAAACTCTTAAATAGACCAAAGGCAATTATAATACTATTTTTGTTAATTCTACATTTTATTAATGTCCTCTGTTTAAGGTTATAATTTTTTGACATCTCAGCATAAGTCTTAGGCAAGATTTTAGTGTTTTTAGCTCAACAACTGGCTGAACAATGAGCTGCTCTGAACTTGTATCTCTTTATTTTACATATGGTGGTAATTCCTGTTTCCAAGAGTGTCCAGCTGCTGTGGTTATTCTTCCTTATGGGGTGGGCTCAGGTGGACTTATAAGTAGGAGATGCCTATTCCTTTTTCACAGGAAGGCCAGCACACAGGACATGGCTCCCCGTTTCTACTAGTTCTTGTATTCTTATTTTCTTCTTTCTTTCTGCTGCTGTTCCTTGGCATAATTCACTTCTCCCTGATGACAGATGCATCTAAGAAATTGCTCAAATGGGCAATGTTGATTTTCTCCAAGAAACTTAGCAGGTCCTTTATTGTTGTTCAGTTTTCTGTTCATATACCTTATTAAATGTTGAAATAAATTAAATCCATAGGACAGTTTGAAATCCATCTATGCCTTGTTGCCTTAGGTTTTAACCCTTATAATATTTGAATTCTATATTGCCTGGCATGTATGCTTCATAGCCTGTTAGCTGCTGTTCTCTATAGACATAACAGTGTCTCTNGGGGAGAGCAAGTTAAGGGAGCTAGGAGGAAATTACAAAATTTTAATTGGTGAATTTATGCTAATATGCAAATGGCCCAAACCTATAAAGGTCTGGAGAACTTGTGACTTGTTGTCCATTGAGGGTGATGCCCCAAGGAGGGGGTTTTGTCTGCGCTAAATGTACCTTTGAAGGCCTTTCGAATAAATACCCACCTTTTATTCCCTTAGTCCTGACTAGTCTCAGTTTTTGGGCTAGCCTTTTCAGGCAACAGCCTGAACCTGTCCCTTTAGGTCAGGCAGCATTTGCACTGACCAGAGCATTCTAAACTTCCTTCAGTCTTCCTACATGTGATCCACCTTTCCATCTAAGGCTACTATGAACAACTAATGATGACATATTTCCTTCCCCTCTTCCTAGCCTTTCTTCAAAATACTTCAAAAGTAATAACATTTCTCAAAAAATCTCAATTGCAACTAAAACATTTACTTATATATTTAATTCCAAATATACCTTTATTTTCAGATAGCCTACTCTCTCTCCCTCTTTTAGGGCTTAGAATAAAACTGAGGATTTTTGAGTTGTTTATCCCTTCCAATTCCCATAAAGTTCTGTCTTTTGTTTCTGTACAGTATGCAGCAAAAAGACCTATCCTGCCTTTTTCATCTGCAACAAGAGCTTCTATCCTACCTTTTTCAACTTCACTAAAAAATTCAGTTTATCCACTCTGATAAAGTTGGTGAAGTTCCAATACTCTTCTAAGTGCTATTCAACATGGACTGATAGCAAGCATCCTCGTAAATGAAATAGGTGTTTCTTGTAACAGAAGATATATCACAGTAAAATACCTGTCTCTCTTGAAAAAAAAAAGATTTCAAATTAAATTTTGCATTGTATTCTTTAAGTTGTGCTGAATTATTCATTAATTATGAATTGAAAATATAAATTTTTTCTTATTTGTAAGACAGGCACAATCTATTTTGCATCTGATTGAGTGTATAGAAATTAATTAAGATTTAGAACTATTCATGAACTTGTTTCCTTCAATGTATTATTCATGCCACATCATTGATAACTTATTTGACACTGTGTTCCCTAGAAGAAAATACTGAATAGAAGCAATAATAAGCTCATTTACACCTTAACTTTGATCTACCATTGCATAAAAAAGTGTACAAATTTGTCATCGTGTTCTTCAGGCGTACGGGGTAGAAATTTGTCGAGAGTGTCATTGATGTATGGTTAGCGAAGAGAGGACATGATAGGGTGCAGCTGTTGGGATAGTGGTTTTCCACAGGGCAAGCTGAAGCAGTTACTGTGTCCTTGAGCAAGAAGTTGTACAATAACAAGATGTGAAAAGCAGGACTTAGCCAAGTGAAGGGAGGCAACAAGAATGTTAGAGATAAGAAAGTAAGAGAGAAGTGTGTATATAAACTGTAACTTTTAGCAAATAAAGTGAGACTTGAGGATCATCATCGGATGTGCTTGTCTCCCGTCGTTTTTCCCACAGAAATTAAAAAAAATGATGATGAGAACACGAATTAATTGATAGGTTACAACTTTAACTAAATAGTAGAAAGGTGCTGCAGGTAGAAAGCATGAGTAACTCGGAGCCTTTAGCAACGGTCTCGTGTCCTGAGAAAAGCGACTTTGACTTCACCCAGTCTCTGAACAGATTCGAGCTGGCATCAGAGCTCCCGCAGAGTCTAGGCTTAGTTCATGCACAGTGGTTTAATTTAAGCAGGGAAGTAAAGAGACAAGGAAGGATCCTTTTCCGCTTATTGCCAGCAGGTTTGTGTTACTGGAATATGGAGGGTGCGGTAAAGACAGAAAATGGCTGTCGGGGGTGTCTATTATAGCATGGAAGCGAGGGGAGGGAAGTTGGGAGAGAGCCAATCACTGCGGAGGGCTACAATGACTGACAGGGGCACCGGCCAGCCACTCGGCTGTCTGCACTGGCACAGGAACCAATGAACTGCCCTTTCGGGCAGGGACAGCCCCTGCCACCCTGACCGGGGATCCCTTGTGGCGACCCAGGGCGTGCTGCCCCCGGCTGCATCAGCGTGAGGGAAGGGGGGCCCAGCCCCCGCAGCTCCAGCAGAGCGGGGCAGGGCCAGGCCGTCACCTACCCCCAGAGGCACTGCAACAGAAAGAAACAGAGTTTTTTCTTGTAACTGACTTTGTCTTACATAACTTAGGTTCTTTCAAAGATGTAGCTTCAGGTGCATAATGAAAGCTTTCTAAGTAATCTGGTATTGAAGGTTTCTGCCCTCTTTATGAGTGAAAGTTTTTTCAGCTTTATCCTAGAGGTTATTTATGGTAAGAAATGTCTGTTTGAGTCCATCACTATGAACACAGATCATTATAGAGTTTCCTGTCTCCTCAGTCCATTCAGCAGTCTGCTGGTCTCAGGTTTCTCAACACTTTCTGGCTCTGACACTGTTGCTTTTCTAGTACTGTTTCCTTCTCCTTGCTCTTTTCATGCTCTGGGTGGAACATAAACACTATTGTGCTTTTGTGGCCCAATGTGGACACACTCAAAATCTGTGCTGTTTCTTATCAGAAAATCACAGAATGGGTCAGGTTGAAAAGGACCCCAGTGTGTCATCAGGTCCAACCTCCCGGCTCAAGCAGAGTCATCCCAGAGCACACAGCACAAGATTGCATACAGAAGGTTCCTGAATATATTCAGGGTGTCAAGAGCATGGAGCCAGGCTTGTCTTAGTGGTACTGAGCAATAGGACAAGAGGCAATGGGCAGAAACTGTCACACAAGAAGTTCCACATGAACATAAGAAGAACTTCTTTCCTGTGCAAGTGACTGTACACTGGAACAGATTACCCAGAGAAGCTGTGGACTCTCCCTCACTGGAGATAGACAAGAACCATCTGGACACAATCCTTTGCCATGGGCTCTGGGATGGCCCTGCTCAAGCAGGAAGGTTGGACTGGGTGACCCACTGTGGTCCACTCCAACCTGACCTATACTGTGATTTTGTGTATAACAAAGCCTTAAAGGACTTTCTGAAAATTTCCTCTTAAATTACCTTATACTGACAAGATACAGCAGTTTGATTTAATAGAAAGCACACAGCTTGCAGCAGTTTAGCTAAATCCTTTTAAAATGGATTGCTAAAAAATAATCAAAATTTTGACAGTTTTTGTACTGCATACTTTGTTTATTGGTTTCTTTGCCTGTTAAATTTGAGCCATAAGTAACCTTTTCCTTTTGAAATGAATTCAATGCATGAAGAACTTCATGATTTATTAGTTAACCTCTGCTTAGTGGAATTCACTGTGACCTGAAATGCAGTCACATAGAGAGAGTATTCCTGAATAATGTATTTACATCTGTAACAGTAGGAAAGGGAAATGTTGCCAAACTGAATTGGATACCCTGACCTTAGCAGTGATACAATTCTGAAACACATTTAGGAAAAATGGGTACAATGGGGAGAATTGAGGAGGTTAAATCTAGAATAACAGCTAATGAAATGGTGAAAAAGCAAAGGGAAAAAGACCATTGAGTCATTCAGTCAACAGAATGTTTATCACAGAAATGACTCCTTACCTAAGGAGCTGAAATTTTCAATCCAGCAGCTTCCTCACTGCACTTACAAGTCCACATTCCTGTTTCACAGTCACACCTGGGGCTACAAAGAGCTTTATTGCTGATAGATTTGTTGCTGACAGCTCTCACAGTGTGCTGGCTGGCCAATTCCTCCACCCACCAGATAGAGGGATTTCTCCCAGGGTCAAGCTCTGCAATAAGGCTCACATATCAGAAACAAGGCAATGAGGGAGAGAGAGAGTCTTCTAAGGCTTCAGCTTGTCCTGGGCTCTGCATATGGGCAGAATGTGTATCCAGGTGATACAAACTGGGAAGTGCTTAGAAATCCCAGAGTACTAACATAATTAAGGGTTTGCTTGGAGTATTGTTGTAACCCCCAAAGAGTAGATTTTGCACAGACTAGCTCTTGATGTACAGACTAGTTAATTTATTCAGTACAAGTGTGACCCATTTCACACAGGTAAGATGAACTTGCTTTACCCAGAAGAAGCTGCATACCTTTCCAGATCAGCTGGGATATTGCTTTCAAACAGAAATGGAGATCTAGAGTGTGAGGATTTCCTGTCAAGCTGCTGGAAAATGCAACTGTTTTAGATTGCATCTGGACTGGAGCTGAATAGTTTTAGAGTATCTTTAAGGAAGTCTTCATGGTCTTATCATCAGCTTTCAGACTGATACCAAATGCAACTTAGCTCTGACCACAATTTTTCTGCATGTCCTTCAAGAACTTCGTAACATTCATCAAGTGGTTTAAGACTGTCATCTGAAGTGGTTCTCAGTCTGTGTTAGGTCTGAGTATTTTATTTACATAATGGACTGAATTTCTAGAGAAGAAGGAATTGCATTCCAGGTGAAAAAGAGGGGGAAATCGAAAAGAAACCCTTAAAATTCCCTCTGCAATATTGAAAGAATGCATCATTTCTGTAGGCATGCTACAATTTGAGTAGGTCAGTAACTGAAAACAGATGTCTTTGCTTTTATTATAATAGCTTCAAAGGAGCTAAACAACTGCTGTAAGCGTAGTGTTTACTTATTTAAATTTTCATTAAGCTGCAGTAATATTTATCTGCTGCAACACCTAAATGATGACAAAAAAAAGTTATCTAGGTAATTATTACTGTATTGCAGCATTCTTGATATCATAAGCTAAAATATGAAGATTGGCATATTAATGATAGGGTTTGTATGACAAAAGAAATGGATGCTCCTACAGCCTCATTTAGACATACATTTGTTCCATAACAGTTTTCCTGTCCTACCTTAAACAGACAAAAAGCAATATCTTTGCTGACAAGGAATTGAACTAAATCTGCCAGTTCTTTCCCTTGTCATACTATATTGTTGGTTTGAGCAATAATCTACTGACCTCAATTATGCCTGAGAGATGACCTTCTCATTACTGCCATCTCTACAGCTGCGAGAGGGATAGAAATCTTAGCAGTAGATCACTTAATACATATTCAGCAAATCACATGTGTTTCAGCACACATCCCATGTCTTTTAGCGATACTACTATTAAAGTAGATAATAACCTAGCACCTAAAGTGCTCTTGCTTTGAGGGCCAGGCAGCCAGTTTTAATAGGCAGCAATTTATTTGACTTATTCTTCAATATACTCTCTTTTGCTCTTCTTTAAAAATACAACTCTCTGTGGTGCATAAGCACCTTTGTCTGTTCATCCCTCCTAATAAAGAATCACTGCTGAATTTCAGATATTGCCTTCTTTTTTTTTCAATTTCTGTAAGCCTCTTCCTAATCCATTCTCTCATCTCAATTAGGAGTCAAATCTGCATTCTATTTAAAACATAATAGGTTATGAATTCAGCACAATTAATTATTAACAAGACTTGGTTATAGAAAATTAACTTGCTGGGTTTATTCGTCATTTGCAGAGATTCTTCTTTCTCCTCTCTTGGCTACGAGACAGATGGGGCACTAGTAATGCAAATGTTCTATAAACAACTCCTAAAATGCAAGGTATTCTTGTTTAAAAAATGAGGCAGTTAAGATATGAACATAAAATGAAACAGAACAATTTCAAACTTCAGTGTAGCAGATAATTTCCAGATATTGCCTTCATGACAGCAGCTTACCCATAGTTCCATCCTTTTTCAATGTTTTTTTTAAACAATTCATCTCAGCAAGGCAGGGCTTAAAAAAATAAAATAAAAGAAAACCAAATGAAATACAATAAGTAATATAATGTAACAAGCAAAAAAAACCCCCCACAATTAAAAGAAGAATTAGTTTAAAACTAGAAAAGTTATGGAAAACACCAGTGTGAATTCGGGGAAAGAAGATCTCCATGGACTTTCACAAAAGCGTAAAAGGGCAGCAGTTATGCAGTTCTTCTAATGCCATCTTTCTGACATTAACTGCAACCTGCTTTGTGGACATCACTCATAAGAAAGCAAAAAGATGTTTAAGACTTCTTTTCTTATAGCAAATTTTGACCAAGTAGTTGATTCAAAATTTCAGAAGAATTACACAAGGTAGCAATACAAAATTCTTATCAGAACATTATTAGAATTGTTAATCAGGTGTACATGACCAAGCAGTGAGAGCACTGAGTATCCTTTTTTCCCTTGGCTGAAAATCTGACTCAAGTCAATAACTTGAAAATGAAAAAAAAAAAAAAACCAGGATACAAATCCCAAATAGTTATTCCTTGGAAATATTCCAGTTTTCAGGCAAAAATTAGATAAATAGCTTTAGCCAAAACCAGGAATGTTTTGAAGGAAGTTGTGAATTTATTGTAAAATTTTTTTTTTTTTAAATTGTAAATCAGTCCCATACTGATGTGGTACAATGCAAAATGTGTATTGGTAATAAGACATCACTTATTGCTGAATAAAATTATCAGAAACCTGAGACTGTATGAGACCATATCACATTCTAGTTCTCTAATCTATCATGCGGAAGATACCACTGTGCAATCTTAACAAGTCCTGGCTTAACCATAGTGCTTATGACACATCCATACCATACTCTGCAATAAAAATTCCTCTGTAAGGAATCAGTCAGAGGACAGGCTGATGTTACAGCTATGTGCAGTTAATGGTTCAGAGCAAACCTTCTGGGAAGCTTGTTCTAGTATAAAAGTCCTAATAGACCATGACCTTGAGTGGAGAGGCAGGCAATTTGTGATAAACTTTGGGTGTGAATGCTTGCTCAGCAATACTTTGAAAAGATCCACAGCTGCAGGTCACACTACATTTGAAATCTGCAGAGGAATAAGCAGCCTATACTCAAGCAGAAACATCCTTATGTTCCAGCCCAAACAATAGAAATACTGTATAGTGTGCTACTATTTTTACCATTTAGGATTTTTCAGGTTGTTCTTGTCTATAACCTACAATTCATATAAATCTTACTGCTTCACTAGGAAGCTCTGATTTTGTGCCCATGTTTATATTGTTTTCTGTAATGGATAAACATTAATCTCCAGTGGTATGCCTGCTAGATTTGGGTTAGATTCCCAGGAGAAAATTTACAAAAGCTGAAGGAAGAGTCAGCAATTTGCTATGTAAGATCTATCTTTTTGAAATGCAATAAGGCTTGATCAGACATTGAGAAAATATTTTAAACACTTGAGCAAAATCTTCCTTTTTTGTCATAAAATTTTAGTTTCAGGTATTCTATACTGTGGTTGCAGAGACCAGATACTTGTGTTTTGTTGTTTTGTTTTTTTTTTAAGATGTCCTTGCAGGTCTTCCATTTGCAGAGTCCCTATTGCCCAGAAAAAGATCCAAAGAAAACCATAAGTTTGGGATTCATAATGATAGTGCAAATGTCATTAAACCATCTTGTCTTCAAAGGCTTGAAAGATACCTTTTGACTGCACAACATATCACCATGCAGGGGGATTTGCTGCAGCTGGGTTCCAACCCAAGGTCACCCGGTTGCATTTGCTTCCCTCGCACGTGCTGGGGGAGGGAGAAGCTGCCGTGCAGCGATGTCCCCAAAAGCGCGGGGTTCCAGCTATGGCTGCCAGCCCCTCTGATACGTGGGTTGTCCCAGCCCTGTGTTCTCAGGCGGCCAGTGAGGAAAGACTTCGAGAAGGACCTTTGTATGGACTTGCCAGGTTTTATTTACTGGAAGAAGCGGGAGGAGACGCGGCAAGAAGCAGCGGGAAGGCAGGAACAGCGGGAAGTGGCAGTAGGAAGGCAGGAACGGCAGGAAGCAGCAGCAGGAAGCAGCCGCTTATGGCTGAGTTCCAAGTGCGGGGGGAAGGGCCCGCGGGTTCGGGATTGACAGCGCAGGGGTGCAGCGAAGCGGAGCGAATCCAGGGACAAAGGCACAGGGACAGGGTACAGTGGGATTTTAAAGGGAAAAAAGCGGGTAAAAGCAGCCAACGGGGGTACAGAGATTATAATAGAACCAATAAAATCCTGAAGAGATGCGAACTTTCCAGACTAATTCCAAATACAGAACATTAGGTAATAATCAAACTAACCAATAATAGCAAACATGCAAATAGTAACTGAGAGGGATCATGGGGTGAACCTGAAGTGTCACCCTAACCGGAGTAGGAGTTCCTAGGGGTGGTGTGCTGATCCCTGTTCCACCAATGCCCAGGTTTGGCTGCTGTGGCCTCAGCTCTGCACACCACCACAATCACACATCATATAAGTAGCCATAATACTACTTGTGCAAATGAAGACTAGAAATACTGCTGAATGATGCAGTTTACAAACCTTAGTTCACTCTGTAAGTCTTAGATAGGAACTCTTCCTGCATACTGTTCTTGAAATATTGACCATCAGGCACTGATCCTAATTTTCTATCTAATCAGGGTAGAGAAACCATGCCTGTAGCAAGTCATCAGTCACAGAGTTCCATTAGCAGCTTCAAATATTGACTAGCAAAGAAGTATTCACTTTCCTGAGATTAACAATCTATAGCATAATATACAATGTGTCTACAATTGCCATTAACGTAAAATTGATGAAGATAAACCTAATTTGTAACAAAGTTACTGTTTTTCAAACATTATATCAATAAAAGACTAGCCTAAGTCAATGAACATTTCCTAATGAGCATTTCAAACTTTATTGATGCCAAAAACTACAGTCATATGCACTATGAAGTAATAATGTTGTTTTAGCTGTATGGTTTAAAGATGTTAACAGTTTCCTTGTGATTTTAGCTCATTAAACTCTCCTTACACTGTTCTGCAATTTTATAAGGCATATGTCTGATTTCAGAACACAATCAAAACTGGGAAGTGCAGGTTATCAGCTCTTTTATGTTTACAGGTCTGTGTAGATCTAAGAAGCATAGATTCACAATTTCCATATATATCAAAATATTTGAATTTACATTATTTGTCAAGATGAACTTTACTGATGGATAAGGAAAAACACACAATTTTTATTAAAAATTGTTTTAAAAATATTACTAAGGGGAGGTTATTTTAACACTGTAGTGGAATATATGCTTTTGCTACTGAAACCAGGATAATTCTAACATTCATTAAATTGTTCCTTCACTGAATTGTTAATGCTTTGACAAAATTTAACAATTAATCTTTTGCATGTATTTATGTAACTGGCACTACTTTAGTAGATAAGTAGATATTTAATCAATTCACTTGTCTTCTATTATGAATCTCTGGAGATATGTTGTTGGGGTCTCCTCTCAGCAGTCACATTTTGAGACTGAACAGACTGAGGTGCCCCAGGCTTTCCTCATAGGAGAGATGCTCCAGTTCTTTCATCATCTTTGTCACTCTCTACTAGACTTGCTTCAGGAGCTCCAAGACTCTCTGATACTGAGGAACCCAGAACTGGACACAGCACTCCAGACTGGCCTCATCAAGGTAGAGTGGAGGGGCAGGATCACCTCCCTCGACCTGCTGGCAATGTACCCCAGGACACCCCCCCATTTCCTGCAAAGACAATTTGTACTCAAGATCCATTGACCAGTTGTCATCAGGGCCCTGGTGTTGGTTATGGTTCATCTTGTGTGAAAACATAGGTAGACCTTCAACACTAAACTTGGAGACTCATTAGGATTGTCTGTCTGTCGCTCGGACACGAAAGAAAGATGCAGACACGCGTGGAAAAAGAGAGCCAAGACCGCGGGCCAAAAGGCTGGGCAGGACTGCCTGCCTTTGACCTCGCATTTTATTTTATATATCCTTCTAGAAACCACAGGGATTGGAGGGAGAACTAGCCACCTCTCCATCACACTGGTCAAAGGAAATATCCATCAAATTTCTCCGCCCAGGAGAAAGGAATGCAAAACAATAGAATACAGTTACAAAAACATGGCTATGTTTACAGACAGTGTATGATAAACTGTTACAGAAAGATGAAAAGATTGAAGAACTGCAAAACTCAAGGCAACATCTGTCTTTGGTATTGTGTCACCCAAATGTGATCATCCCCATCATCTTAGCCTAATTAGTTATTATGAAAGATGCTGTATGTCCAATGACAGGACTACAAGAGGGGGAGACTTGGGAAACCTAAATGTCTTCTTATGGTTGCTGTTTTGCATTTTATTCTTTGCAGAAGGTTAGAACCTTCATCCTGCTAGATGTTTATATAGTGGTCACACAATGGGCCTTCATTGCACTAGAACTCCATATGCATAATACACAGTTTTATTAACAGGAGTTTAGTAATTGTTATACTTTGGTAGAGCACAGATCACAATATTTTTCTTTCACCATTTCCTTAGTTTTGATCTAGCTTCTCCCCACTGTCTTGATTTGTCACGAAAACCTGTGTTGCAGGATTCATCACAAATAAGGTACAACTGTCTGTTTTTACCATGTTGATTTTAATAAAAGATATCTCTAATCTTTTTAGTATAATCTCCTGATTCTTCTAATAATATTTCTTCTACTATAACTTCAAGTAATGGAAATTGTTTTTAACTCTTTGCTACTGACTGTGAAAACTAACCCTTTGGCATGGTTTTTTGTATCCTCTTTTGTAAGAACATTGCAAACATATATGTTCTGACAATGAATCAAACGTATTTTGAGGTTTTCATCTGTTTGCATATATGAGTGAGGGAAGAGAGATAAACTAATCTAGGGATATACCAATCACAAAATATTTTAGGCTTCAAACCAGTGTCATATCTGTGTTTCAATTTACAAACTGAACTATAACACTTGCTATTATTCCTGTCTATCTAGCTTTTTTCCCTCAACTGACATCTTAGTTTCCTAATATTGAAAATATACCTACAGATATACATCTGACTGAAGAATTATAAAGTTTGAAATTTCACTCACTCTTTGTTGAACATTTACATTAACCTAGATACCACTCCTTCTTTGTTACACTTTTAATACACATCATATTTCTGTTATTGGAGTATTGCTGAGCACAGTGACATTGCAGCCATCTTCCTTACTCCTGGAGGGATCCTAAAATAATGGTATGCAGAAAAATTAAGAAATTAGTATTGCAGTATTGCACTGCCAGTCTCTGGAGGTTTTTTTGCACCTCCTCCTCCATCTTCCCCAGGTGTCTAAAACTGTTTTGTCAAGATAAGTCTCTGCCTTACAAAACAGCTCATTGCTACTGAGATGCAATGCGAAGTTACCTTTGAGACTGAATCCACTTTCTCCAATTAGTGCAGCTGATAACTGTTAACCTACATAGTGAAAGGAAATAAAAGCATACAAAAACTCCACTCCAACCCCCACATTGTTTTACAGGGATGGTAGATTTTCCTCTAACAGATGATGAAAATGAAGTAGGAAAATTTAAATTTACCTACTTGTTTACATTTTATTATGAATCTTTTGAAACTTTATTA
The DNA here is from genome assembly GCA_013398175.1 of Climacteris rufus. NCBI lineage: Eukaryota > Metazoa > Chordata > Aves > Passeriformes > Climacteridae > Climacteris > Climacteris rufus. Next base: position 1,328,736 of record VZRZ01007116.1, on the reverse strand, counting down.
GCAAGCATTAAAAAGAAAACAGTGTCAACTATTAGGTTTATGCTCAAAAACCAAGCTTTTTATTTTTATATTCAAAACACATTGTCTTTATGAAGTAACCAGCATTTATTTTTTAGATATTCAGAATCTCAAAATAAATCATTAATTTGCTCAGCATATTTTACTCATAAGGTAGAGTTAGGAAGGTATTTTTGCTGGCAGATTTTAGTATTAATTAAATAGACCTGGATCCCACTAAAGTAAAAGCAAACAAAAACCTGTGGCAAGAAGAAATCTTTAGAAAAAGAGAAACAGATGGATTTTCTTCTGTCCAGTCACCTCAAGAGGTTCACCATTAGTATTTTATATTGTTTATGTATAATGTTCTCTTACAAACTACACATATAGAGTGAAATCCCAAATACTTAAAAACAGTGAAAAGCTGAGAGAGCTGGGGCTGTTCAGCCTGGAGAAGGTTTCAGGGAGATTTTATTGTAACCTTCCAGTGTCTAAAGGGAGCCTACAAGAAAAATAGGGGTAAACATTTTAGCAGGGTATGTTGTGATAGGACAAGAGAGAACGGTTTCATATGGAAAGATGGTAGGTTTAGGTTAGATATAAGGAAGAAGGTTTTTTTATAATGAGGATGACAAAACACTGCAACATATTTGTCCAGAGAGGTGGTAGACACCGTGTCTCTGGAAACATTCAAAGTTAGGCTGGATGGGGTTCTGAGCAACCCGGTCTAGTGGAAGATGATTCTATTCATTGCAGGGGAGGTTGACTAGATGACTTTTAAAGGTCTGTCGTGGTTTAACCCCAGCCAGCAGTCAAACCCCCCACAGCCTCTCACTCACTCCCTGATCAACAGGATCAGGGAGAGAATCAGAAGGGTAAAATCTGGAAAACTAGTTAAGACAAAAAAAGTTTAATAGCAAAAGTAAAAACTGTGTTCACAAATCAAGGAATTAATTTACTGCTTCCTAAGGGCAGGCAAGCTTTCAGCAATTGTTGTAGTGCCTCTGGGCGTGGCTTGC
>VZRZ01007116.1:1305122-1327510 GCA_013398175.1 Climacteris rufus | reverse complement strand
GCCCCGGTCGCCATTTTGGCTGTCTTCTCCGCACCATATTCCAGGAATAAAACCTACTGGCAATAAGCAGAAAGAACCCTTTCTCATTCTCTTTATTTCCCTGAATTAAACCACTGTGCGTGAGCTAAGCCAAGATTCTGCGGGGATTCTGATGCTTGTCTCGCCTCTGATCGGAGACTAGATAAGGCCTGAGTCGCATTATCTAGGCAAATGGGACTGATGCAAAAGACTCTGAGTTACTCGCACTTCCTACCCGTGGCAAGCAATCTCCTGGAGTACAGGACCCCATCATGGTAATGGTGACTTGGAAAGACAAACACCATCACTCCAAACATCTCCCCCTTCTTCCTTCTTCCCTCACTTTATATACTGAGCATGATGCCATATGGTCTGCAATATCCATTTGGTCAGCTGGGGTCACCTGGGCCAGCTGTGTCTCCTGCCAGTGTCACAGGCACCCTCAGCTCCCTTGCCAGCAAGGCAGTAGGAAAAGCAGAAAAGGCCTTGGCTCTGTGTAAGAACTGCTCAGCAATAACAAAAACATCTCTTCATTATCAGGCCTCTGTTCAGCAGAAAGCTGAAACACAGCCCCATACCAGCCACTGTGAAGAAAATTAACTCTACACCAGCCAAAACCAGCATAACCCTTTGAACCTAAAACATTTTTGAGTCTAAAATTCTATTAATGTATAACTAAAATCAGTGTGTATGACTTCACTATTTAGATTTCCCTACATCATTTTTTTAATACTTTTGAGGCTCTGTTAGCTCATTGCCTCCATTATTGTTGTTGTGTCAAAATGATTTCACTTTACACCACAAATAATAGTGCTATTGGCTTTTTATGACTGTCTGAAGAAAAATAACAGAATCAGTTACAGCTGATTTCCTTTCTTCTAGGACTCTGCTATTTTCTACGGCAAATGAGTTCAAATAACTATAAGACTATTTTCTATGACAAGCAGATGCATACATTTTTTTTTTCATCAAAGGTATACACTTTTTTCTTTGGAAGTGTCAATGGTCACCAGATCCCTATTATTTTGTCATTACATTGTTATTATTTTATCTGCCTCCTCAATGGTTGCAGGTGTCCAGTGTTTGGCAAAATGTTCACAAGTAACAAATGTACTTATTTTTAACTGAAGTGTTGGATTATAAAAGAAGATTATGTATAAAACCTTTATTTCCCTGGGAACTATTTAAAGACATCCTGATTAAACCAAGTTTAATTTTCAATGTTAATTATTACATTGAGCATATCATGGCTAGCAAAACAAATCCAATAATAAGTCAGTAATCTAGAAAATCTTCCAGAGGGTACTTTCAGATGGAGTAAAAATGAAAATGAAGAATTAAGTCCCCTTTTTCAGATTGTATTAAACCTCAGTCTGGAGTCTGAATTGTCTGTGCCAGCAATACATAATTTGGCCTGTGCTATTGATTAAAACAACGTCTTAATAGCTCTTTGACTGTTTGTTTACCTTTGAAGCCACTATAAAGCATTTCCATCTCTATTATTTTACAAGACCATTATGTGTCCTTTTTATGAGTACAGTTTTCTGTAATAACTATAGAACTGTCACCCTTAAAGGAGATCTCGCCTAATACCAGGTCCTTTCCTAAATGCCTTGAAGAACCAGAAATACAACCATCGTGTGCCTACTTACTTACTTATCCTTAATTACTTTTTTCAGGGTCTTTGATTAAAAACATACCTCTCTGTTGTTGCACTTATCTGGGGTGCACTGCATTTTATTTTATCAAATACAGTTCCAAATTCAAGCTCTACCTGCATCAAGTGAAAAAAATCCCACAGAAAGTGCTACAGAACCTGTAAGTATGATAGAGCTGCCTTCTAATTAGCTTCATCATGATAATGTCCATTGCTACCAAATATACTGTAAAGAAGTCCTGTTTTCCTCCAGTTGATCGCTATATCTAGAAAAAGATCAGATCCAAAGAAACTTTCATTTCTTTAGTATTTCCTTATCTTACTTTTACTATCTGAGCTTTTCAATGGTCTTTCCACACTAAGTATGTAGAAATGATTAATTTTATTTCTTTTGTCAAACTGATAAGCTCCCTGCAGGTGCATGAAGTTCAGTGCACTGCCCAGACTCTGATGGGGAAATTCCTCCACTGCTGCAAACATCCACACCACCACCACACCCTCCCCAGGACAGTGCTGCCTTCTTTTCCTCTCACCGTTCTCTCATTCACTCCAAACTTGGCACATGTGAAACCATATCAGTGGAAACCATGACTCTGTATCAAACAGTTTTGTGCAGTTTTACTTATTCTCTCTTCAGTGATCCATTCTTCGCTTCCAAATGGACTTAAACACACCACATAATTATATAATGTTCAATGTATTTTCTTGGGTGTGGCACTACTGGAAAAGTGGATAAAATCTGTTTAACACGTATGTAAGCATCCATGTATCTATGAGATGTACACAGCCATCCAATCAATGTGGTCTCTAGCTTCAAGAGGAAGAGCAGGGAGAATATTGTGGAATCATTCCCTTCTAGATGGCAAGTACATGATCCATGGACAGACTGAAAATTCGCTTTTAAGATCATATTTTGAAAATCACCTGGTATTTATACATTGTAAGAATAATACTTTATTTCCTAGAGCTTTCTCTCTGAGTTATGAGCAAAGGTCAAAAATCTTCAGTGAAGATCATACAGTCCTTTCTTTAAAAACAGACCCAAACAGACAAGCAGACAAAAAAATAAAAAAAAAACCCAAAAAGACAAAAAGAGAAAGTAAGTCAGAATTTAGTTACAACTTCCGATTCTATATTAAACTTTTTACTGAAGCTCTCTAAAATTAGTTCTATAAGACAAACCCTTTATGACCCATACAAAGTTTAGTTCGCTATGGTATAGCTACTGATACATTTGCAAATATAACTTACAGCAAACATATCTTACAGAGTGAAAACATATCTTACACTGTGAAAACCAGTGGAACAGATTTATGGCCTACATATCACAATTACCATTAATTTTTTTCATCTTCCTTTAGTTTCAGAAGAAAGAGCTCTTCCCTGAAGGAATTTACTTCGATTTCACATGCTAGCATATTTGTATGATTTATTCAGTGTGCCTTGAAAACCAGAGAATCTTCTTCTGGTGATCACATATAAAAACTTTGTTTTTTCTTGACATATTGAATAGCATCATACTGGACACCCAGATGTACATTTATCCAAATTAGTGTCTCAGAAAAACTCCTTTCCTCCTCCTCTCACAAAAAATTGGGGTTTGTTTATTGTTTGGTTTTTTTTTTCTTTTAATTAAGAAATGTTTTTCTAATAAATTTCTCCTACCCAAACGTATAATTTCAATACACAAAATTTTCAAATATAAACCAGTGATCAGGAAATCTATGTTATGGTATTTATCAGCTTCTGCATTAATTCACTGACTTGTCGAATGCACGTGGACACTGCCAAAACTGTAGTTCTATTTGCAACTAGGAAGACATTGTCCGTGTCTGGTACACCATGACTCCCCAAGGTTTAATAACCTCCAAATTGCCTACATCTTGATGACTTATCTTTTTTTCTTCTTCTTATGTGGCTAAAAATACCTCTTCATTAAGCATCAAACCTACTGTATCAACATCTATAAAGAGCAAAAAAGACAGATTTCCCTCAGGAAAAGTTGCTTCCAGGTAAATTTCCAAAATTTGTTTAAATTTTTAGAAAAAAGCTATATAGAAAAACAATAATTCAGCCACTTTTATGGGCAACATTTGAATATATAATCGTTGTTACTGAAGAAGTGTTTAATTACTGCTTTCCTTTTTCCTCTTCCTTCTGCTCCATCTTCTAAAACTATCAAATTATATTTGTGAAATGAAACTTACAATCCATTGTAAAAAAAAAAGTATTTCTACAATGTAATTTAAAGAAATAAGAGAGAAAACAACAGAAATATCTCAGAGAAGAGAAAAAGATGTCTTAAACATCGTATAAAAAATTATTATAGAAGAATGTTGCCTGAAACAGAATGATGTGTTTGGGGTTGCAATTTTAAAAATTTCCAGGATCAAATTTCAAAGTTTTCAAACTTTTCCTTCTTTGCACTATGAAGAGAACGGTGAACAAAACCAAAATTAATACACAGTTTTATTTCTTTGTCTCAATAATTTAAAAGCAAAAGTAAAAATGCTCTTGTTTCTCAAACTATAATGAATGTAATTACAACATTGTGAAATCCAGAACGAAGAACAAAATGTAGACAATCTTATAGTAAATATTTTTATAAGGTCATCTCCACACCTAGCATGCTTGGGATAATTATTTACTGCGTTGAGGTTCTTTGCAAATTGGAAATAAATTTTTGGTATTATTAATAACCTGGGTAAGAGCAGGCGATTTTTGCACCCTCTGGAATGTAGCAGTATGTGTTTTGCAGTCTTTTGCTCTATGAATACACATGATAGAAAGTGTGTCACTTTGCTGACCTGAGACCATGCAAAACATCTGTAAAATGCCACAAACTTCTCCTCAATATAAGATTTCTACATAACCCTATTACCAAAATATCTGACTGTATTATAATCCTAAATCCGTTTATTCCCATAGAAATCATATTAAAAAGACAGAAACTGTTCTTGGCACTGAGAAAAAGAAAATAGACAGAGGCACTGAGAGCTGAAGAGATTTTCCCGGTGTCAGCAACTCCAGTATGGGTCCAGAACTTTCAGCTGAAGAGAAAGCAGACAAAAAACTTCTTGTCTCAATTATTTATCTAGATGGAAGAATTTTACACTTGTGCATTTGAAGATGAATGCTGGATCAAATAAGAAAGACAAAGAGCAAGAGAACAGCATGCTCAGAAGAAGACACACAGGTTTTGAAGTGTCTTTGAAGCAGAAAGCAGTGGTGAAGATATGTTTTGAAGATCAGGTAGAAGGTAATAAAATCACCAGATGAACGGGACAAATATTAAATTCATGAGAATATCAGAAAAGAGGAAGATTATCACCTAAAGGAAAAAAAAATAAACAAGAGAGGATGGAGACTATAAGAAAATTAGTCAGTCGAGAAAGAGTAAAGAGAACCCGAACCCGAAAAACATAAATAAATTGGAAGAACATTCTTGTCCAGTGGATTCTGTATCAGGACAAACTAGAAAGAACAAAGCAGGCAGAGGAGAAATGTAGGCTAAAGACAGAAGGGAAACTCTAGAAGTTAATACAATAAATATAAAAAATTAATTTTAACCCTAGAAGTTAAATGCATTAAACCATTGATAATTTAGGCCTAAACATCAACAAATCTCATAAAATTGTTATAATGACAGAACTTACAGATTTGCAAAGTAAAACAGAATTCAATTTAATAAGGCATTGTTTTTCTATCTGCGTGTTGAAATACAAACCAGAAATTAATTAAACTGTGTCTTTACAGCCTGTGTATGATATGGAATTATTGACAAAGGGAATTAGTTTTTGTCCATGCAGAAATGTCAGATCATAAAGACATTTGGGAGAAAATATAGATATAAAAATAAACTGTCTTAATAAATCTGGAGTCTGTAGGGACCTGCTCATAAGCATTCTCTTGCAAAGCATTTAAAAAGGAGTGATTCTAAAAAGTCACAAGAAAAATTGCGTTCAAGAGCAAATGTAAAATTCAGAAGTTCTTCATACTTCTGTTTCTAGCACACATCCACAGTGAATATATTTGTAACATCAATAATTTTCTTTCAAACAATGTCTCTCTCATTGTCATGTCAGGATGTATTTTGTGGTGATGTTTTTTGTTTGTTTGGTTGCCTTTTTTTGTGTGTGTGACAGGGATTTCTGTCATGATTTTTTTCCTTTTGTTTGGTTTTAAAATTTTGTTCAAACTTTTATTTTAAGATACAAAACATAGCAGCATTTCCTTGATATTTGTGATGGTGCAGTGATTCTGCTACTGTGAGTTTGTGAGGTGATTGAGGACACCACATAATGTTGTATGCCTCATGTAAAAGACAAAAACAATTCTCACTCACAAGAGAAACTACTCAATCACATACTTCACATGAGGTAAAAAGAGAACAGTGTTTCCACAAGTGGAGGAAAGAGTGCAACAGCCCAACATGGGTAGAAGATCTAAATTGTTTGATTCACAGGAAAACAAACACTTCCCTGTGAGAAAAATGTGTTAGTCTGAGTTCTCTGATTTGAAAAATAGCAGGTGTTTTCAATTTCTATGTATCTAACTACCACTGTAGCTGGAAAAATATCAGAGCTGTTGAGAGAAAACAGTGCATAATTAATAGTGTATCTGCAGATTGCTGTTTCTCCTCATTTGCCTGTAGCAATGGTAAATGCCAGGTGAAATTTACTTTTTTGTGCTCTGTCTCCACACTTCCCCCTTGCTGGTGTTTACTTTCAGTGTGGGCCCCTCAGTCCAGCTCTTGACTTCCCACCAGCCCTTGTGGTTCTCCCAGCAGCCAGTGGAGCAGCAGCAGCTCTCCTCGGCCTTCCCTGGGCCTCCTCCATCCTCTCTCCTGCGATACAGTCAGAGGAGCTGGACAATGGCAGCTGCAGCCCAAAGGAAGAATGCCTGTGTCAGCATCTCCCAGGAGCACCGGCTGAAGGAGGCAGCAAGGGACAGGGAGAAGTTGGTAGCCTGTACCAGCAGCTTGGCTGCATCAGTCTCACCTGTTGTAAAAGTCCCAACCTTTTTCATCTGTCCACATAGTTTAAATCTCCTCTGCCTCTGTGGTACTGATGATTAGAGTGGTGTGTTCTGCTGGCAGTCTGGGAAACAGCCCTTTAGAACTGCAGTCCCAACAGTACAGGTTTCTGCACTGAGGTGGAGCATTCTGAGTGCTCTCACTAAATATTAGTCCTATTGCTGCTTAGCAGTTGGCTGCTTAGAGGTCACACACAATCCCCCATCTAAGACAGAATGTCATAAATGTTGAATACTCCTACCTCTGTTCAGATTCTGGGGCCTGGAAAAAAAACCATAACTCTCCTTATTTTCTTCTTTGATTCTTTTCTCATCAAGGAAGATAAATTAGATGGTTTGTCCTAAATCCTGCAGTCCTTACATGCCTCAGTACAATGAAATCTTATTCATACCTTAAAGCTTTTCCCTCAGCTCAGTTACCTCAGTCCTAAACTGTATCTTATATTTAGCAGCAAAATTTTCCTATTGTGTTTGTTCTGACATTAATAGTCAAGACTCTTTGCCTTCTGTTCTTTTAGAGTGTATGTCCAAGTACTTTATAACTACAGAAAGTGTATTTTAGTAGAAAGTATGAAGATGAAATATATATACTGACAGAACCTCAAGTAACAAGAATTTGCATTATTTCTTTCCTTTTTTTTTTTTTTTTAACATCAGGAGACTATAACATTTAAACAAGAAAAAAAATGAAGTATTGTTTTTAAATTTCAATTTCTGTCAAACAAGAAAATACCTGAATAAGGTAGGCATACGTTACACTTAATACCATCTGCATGAAAATTGATTTTCTGACAACTTAAGAAATTGCCAGTCATTACTTAACAAGTGGCACATTACAACCCATTGAAATCAATGTAAGAATCCTGTTTTCTTCAGCAATATTTGCAACAGGGGACAACAAAGTAAAGTTTATTGCTGCAGAAATATTCTCCTTTTGAAGAATGTTGGCACCAGGAGGCAGCATGCAAATATTTGATTGTGAAACTGATCCTTACTGGTGACAAATGTCCAGAATGTTTGGATTGTTTTTTTTTTTATTATTTGACTGGCTTATCAAGTGCTTTGAAATAGCACTCTGTACATATGCAATTGAGTTGCTATTTTATTCATGCAGCTAATGGAGTGATGCTATTTTAGAATTCAAGTCTGTAAATGTTAGGCCCAGGAGCACTCCCAAGATTTTTGCTCTGAAATTCAGCACTGGGCATGGCCTGACTATGCAGGAAAGAGACTCCAATGCAAATCAGCCTCCTGTATTTTAATTTCCAGAGACATCTGATCAGACACATGTATATCTAGGATGTGGAAAGGCATAGAATGTAAATTTGTATGTAGTCCTAGTGACCAGCTTGAGACCCATTTGGAATCCTGCCAACATGAGAAATTTTTCAAATCAGTTGCAGTAGGAACATTACTTATTCACACAGATGTTCTGTAATCATCTGGAACGCTCCCAGGATGACTACCAGCAGCACCTTTGGATATTTTGCAAAACTAAGAAGTATACAAACACTTTTGAGCTGATATGAACCACAACAAACTTTTCTTCTTAAACATTTGTAAATTAATTCTCAAATGTTATCTTCACATATTCTTTCCATAACAAATGTGGGTTTTTTTTCAGCTAAAAATAACTCAGTTTCACCCCCTTAACTGATATTACATCTTTATTTTTATTTTTTTTATAAATGCATATGTGTCTATAAAAACTATGAGTCTTTGCTCAAAGAAAATGCAGATGCTGTCATTCACAACTTTGAGATCAGGTGCTGACCCTCTTACAGAAGGACTTGGCAGCAGCATTGACTTGCCAGTGAAAAACTTTTCAAGAGTCTGCTGATATATACCACTCAAAGCAATTATGTAGCAAATATGATGTGATAACAATTATAAAACTGGTTTTATTCTTGCAGTAGTCTGGTATTTTTACAGCTTATCTGGATTTTAGTTGTGACAATAAGAATAAAGAGAAAAGGAAAGCAGCTTCATTAGATAATCTTAAAAATCAAGGTGTCACTTCCCAAAAATGTTTTGGGCCCATGGATATCAGCAGTGGGATTATAGGTCACATAACAGCTAGGTAATCATAACTAATGGTCTAAACTCTGGGGTCAATGAATAACACTGAAGTTTTCCTTTTCTTTCCCATTCAATATAATGCTCATTTTTCTTTGAAAATAAGAAAATCAGATAATGGGTTGTTAATTTTTTAATCAATTATGAAACCTAAGCTTAACAAAGTTTTTTTTAAAATATATATATAATTACATGTTTCTCAGTACTAGAGCTGATGGGATAATGAAACATCTCCACAGTGTTTCAGGAGAAAATATAATTTTATAAGTCAAATTTCACCACCACTTTTACCCTGATTTTAGTAAAATAATATTTTAAAGAAGGCACAAAATACAGTTTCTTTTACCCAAAAAATCACAGAACCATAAAATGACTGTATTTGACTACATGAATAGAAATGTAAATGTATGGAAGTCTGAGATGTGTATAAAATAAATCCCACAGGTCTTTTCCTGATGCACTGGCTTTTTACTTTTGAAAAGAAATGAGAAATTGAAAGTGTGCTCCAAAACCTGATTCTTTACTCCTTCTCAATTCTCCCACAAAGTAAAGTGCTATGTGGAACACTAATATCATTTGTTCGGGTTTTTTTTTAATATACTTTTATATGTCTGCTACCTCCTTATTTCACACCACTGTTCTGAGAAGAGTCCTACTCTGCTCTACTTCTTCCATCATCAACTTGCAGTTGTAGAGCAGTACAGATAGCAGTCAGAATGCCCTGATTCTTCTTTTCTTAAGGCTGAACAAGCCAAGGTCCCCAGGCCTCTCTTCACAGCCACATTCTCCAGTGCCCTGACCACCCTGGTGATCTTCCTCCAGTGTGTAAATGGTGTCAATGTGCTAGCTCTGTGTATGTTTGCATATGTGTCTCCATATGCACCCACCAGGAATTTGTTCTCAGCCTCATTGATTGTTTAATCTTGACTACCAGATTCAGTGAGCTCTAATAATTTTTGCAGCACATCTATTCCATTCACACATGATCCGTTACAGATTTGACCTGCCTTCAGCGCTTGCCATAGCTACACCTGGGCAGTCCTGCTTCTCTGCACCTTCCTCATCAGAAAATTTGGAAATGGCACCTATATTGGCTCAAATGGGTGATAAGGGAGTGATACATGGATAGAACTCCACAACTCTGTAAGTTGTAAAATAGGTATATTTTATTCCAAGCACTGGGACATGTAGGGGTAACCCTTCAAAGCACACGTGCCATTTGCTGCACTCGGCTAGCTATATATCAGGTTACAGGTTACATATTCAACAGGTTACACAATGTGCCTACACATATTCATATCCTATCTCCGCTTCATATGTTCATATGTTCAAAAGTCATTTGCATTAATCTGCGCATGCCCACTGCCTCCTGGTGGTCGTGGGCAAGGGTCTTCAGATGAAGAAAGAAGTCTTCCTCTAGGCTGAACTTTTTACTTTGCCTCTTTGCACAAGCTCCCTGGGTCTCTGGCTTGGGTCCGAGTCTCAAGGCTGGTTTGGGCTGGTTTCAGGGTCCAAAAGCAGGACCTTTAGTCATGATTGCTTCCTTTTATCAATGGTCCTGCATCCTCCTTTTCTGCTTGGCAAGCAAGGTAAGTATTGAGCAAGCCATATGCATTGTTTTAATAACTAATTTCCACTAAGCATCCTTTTAACCCTTTTCTTCCCTGTATCAGGAGGGGTTGTGCGGCCTGTATGAAATTGTGTCAGGGGAGGTTTCTATTAGATATTAAGAAAAGATTTCTCATCCAGAAGGTAATTGGACACTGGAACAGGAATGTGGTCACAGCACCAAGCCTGACAGAGCTCAAGAAGCATTTGGACAGTGCTCTCAGTCACAGATGGGATTCTGGGGCTGTGGGATTCCTGTGTAGAGGCAGGAGTAAGGCTCGATGATCCTTGTGGGTCCTTTCCAACTCAGGTTATTCTATGACTGCACTCCATATTTGGGTAAAACATGTAGCTTAAATTTTTGTGGATCCAGAAATAAGAAAATAACTCCAATGTTTCCTTCTGTAAGGCTCCAGTGCAATACACGGGTCACCCAATTGCACATCAGTTTTGATAATTTCATCAAGCCTTTTCAACTAATGTTGTTTACTTCATGTTACTTTTAGGTTACTCTTGTTACTATTCTACATGTAAACATTTTTCACTTCTCTCCACCAATCAATCTCCTCTTTCTTACAGCCAAAGCCTAGGGTTAGTACATAAGCATATGTCACTGGCAAGGTCACAGCACCAAGAGAGAGCTCTGGGAAGTCAATGTTTCCTTCTACTGTCAAGCCCAAATCTGAATGTGTTCTCAACAGTAGTGGTGTGCAGGGCTGAGGCCACAGCAGCCAAACCTCGGCGTTGGTGGAACGGGGCTCAGCAAACCCCCCCCTAGAACTCCTACTCCGGTTAGGCTGATACTTCATGTTCACCCCAGGATCCCTTTCAGTTACTGTTTGCATGTTTGCTACTATTGGTTAGTATGACCATTACCTAATGTTCTGTATTTGGAGTTATTCTGGAAAGTTTGCATCTCTTCGGATTCTTATTGATTCTGTTGTAATCCCTGTACCCCCGCTGGCTGATTTTACCACTTCCTTTCCCTTTAAAAAATCCAGCTGTACCCCGTGCCCCCGGCCTTTGTCCCTGCATTCGCTCCGCTTCACTGCACCACCGCGCTGCCTCTCCTGAACCCTTGGACCCTCTCACTGCTGCTTCCGAACCCGTGGGCCTNACTTCCTTTCCCTTTAAAAAATCCAGCTGTACCCCGTGCCCCCGGCCTTTGTCCCTGCATTCGCTCCGCTTCACTGCACCACCGCGCTGCCTCTCCTGAACCCTTGGACCCTCTCACTGCTGCTTCCGAACCCGTGGGCCTTTCCCCCCACACCTGGAACTCAGCTGCAAGCTGCTGCTTCCTGCCCTTCCTGCCTTCCCGCTGCTCCTGCCTTCCCGCTGCTTCTGTGTTGCCACCACTCCTTGCTGCTTTTCCCCACAGCTTCTGCCAGCAATAAAAGAGTTGCGAATCCATACAAAGGACCTTCTCAAAGTCTGTCCCCAGCGGCTGCCGAAGAACATCAGGCTGGGGTGGCTCGCGTATCAGAGGAGGCGGCAGCTATAGCTGGAACCCTGAGCTTGGGGGGTATCGCTGCAGTAGCAGCTTCTCCCACCCCCAGCACACGCAGGGGAAGCGGGCACAGCCGAGCGACCTCGGGTCGGCTCCCAGCAGCGGCGAACACCCTGCGGCTAAACTCAACAGGGCTCGGTAGAGAGGAATGATCCCTCTGCCTGCTAGTTCCACTGACCTGAGGGTACACTGTCCTTGTTTCATAGTCTGCCCATGGTAACCCCCACCCTTGTGGAAAAAGACTCAGGTCCTTTTCTGCAAAGCTGCTTTCCAGTCAGAAAGATTGCATCAGGGGCTGGTGCATGGAGCTAGTCCTCCCCAAGTGCACAACCTTGCATTTACCTTTTTTGAAGTTCTTGATGCTCCCATAAGCCCGTTTGTCCAGTCCCATTTGTAAGGTCCCTCTGAATATTAGCCTTGTCCTCCAGTATATCAGCTTCTGCCTTGCAAATCTGTTTGATCCTATTGTCCAGGTTTTAAAAAGTCACAGTTTTGATTTCTGAAAGATATCACCAGTAACCAGCTGCCAGTTGGAATTGGTATTACTGATATTACCCTCTGATCCCTATGGGAAAGCAAATTTTTGACTCACCTCCACTCAGTTGTCCATTTACTGAGTTCTTATTTGACCAATTTAGCTATAAGGTTACTCTGGGGGACCGTGTCAAAGGCCTTGAGGAAGTTAAGATACATGACATCCACTGCTTTCTCCTTGTTCACACATCCAGGCATCTCAACACATTGGTGAGGTATGGCTTTTCCCTTAATGTAATCTTAAGGTAGACGTTAAAGATAAACCATCTTCATTATATTTCCGAAGTATTTACATGAATTTTTGGAGAACTATATATATTCTTAATGAACGAACTCTGGAAACACAAAAAACAGTAATAACACTGAAATAAGGTCTCTTTGTCTGGCATGAATTCAATCAGGTTGCTTTATACAAGTATTATTTAGCCTTTAGACTTGTTTAATTAACCACTTAATTTTAATTAAGTGGAGGACTTAATTTTAATTAAGTGGTTAATTAAACAAGTCTAAAGGCTAAATAAAACTTATTTATTTATTTATTTTTATTTTTTAAATAAAAATAAAAATAAAACTTTAAATAACCACTTAATTAAAATTAAGTGGTTATATAAAGTTTTATTAAGATTTTAAGGTTTTTATTGCACTCTCTGATGCACACACTGTCTGCTTTTTTCTGGATTGTTTAATTTCTTTTTCTTTTTCACTGTACTTGAAACTACAGTATCTGAGGTAGTGTCATATATGATTGAAAAGACTAGGAGATAAGCATTTCCTCTATTTTTAGACAGCTTTGTACACAAATGCAAAAACACTTTATCCTTCTAGATTTTATATAGGTTTTGTTATTCACCCTGTTCATAAAAATAAAATACGGCAGAAAAATATGCATTAATAAATGAGTAGCATTTATTTCTTTGTGTGTGGACACACTGCTGGTGGCTGTGGAAACCTCTGCAGTATTGACTGTAAGCAGTGGTTTCACAGTTTTTGGAGTCCATACAAGATTCAAGATTTAGCTAGCCACAAGAACTTCAAGACTTGTAAAATAATAATACATTCTCATTGATAGAAAGTCAGATGTTCTTTGTTGTCAAAACATTAACTAAAGATACAGAAAAAGTGACTGATTTCCCTATATAGCAGTATATTTTATACAGTGGTATATTACATTCACTAACAAGTTGTTCCCATAATTTCTCTATTACTTACAACATTCCTTTTTGGAGATTACATTTTCTTAAAACTTTTCTAGAATTTGGAGTTCTATTCAGAGCCTACCAAATTAAAAAGCTAATGGGCTTTATACAGGACTCATAGAAAGTGACATTTTTGGAAAATGTTGTTGGTAGGACTACAAGTGATGTACTGCACAAAGGCTTGGACTTTCTTGAAAAGTAAGGAGATGTATTTAATTTTGCAACACTAAAATCTGAAGAGGCACTATTTACAAACATAGAAAATAATGACAATCCAAATTATGCCACCAAGTCACTTTAGAAGCCTTTTTCCTTCTCCTAGAGAGAGGACATTAATTAAATTTGAATTTTCTGGTAATGGTGGATCAGTCCTGGCTAAGGGCCAAATGTCTACCCAGCAGCTCACTCAGTCACCTCCTCAGTGGGACAAGGGGACAAAACCAGGGAAATTGCTTAGCAGTTGTGTTGTGGGTCAAACAAAAATTTATTGCCAAGTAAAATAAATTTGAGTAATAAGGAATGAACACAAATGTTAAAACAATGTTTTAAAACTGAGCTTCAGTCCTTCATTCCAGACTATACCCTGCCCCTGAACAGCACAGGGAGGAATGTATGTAGAGGTGAGTTATCACATAATATTTTTTTCTCTGACACTGCTTCCTTTTCACACTTTCCTCTTTTCCAGTGTGGTCTCTCCCATCAGCTGAAGTCCTTCAGGAAAAAAATCTGTTCCAGTGTGGGGTCTCCACAGGTTGCAGTTCCTTCAGGAAATATCCATCTGCTCCAGAAGGGAGTCTCTTCATGTGCTGCAGGGAAATACCTGCTTCACCATGGTCCTCTTCACAGGCTACAGGGAATACCAGCTCCAGTGCCTGGGGCACCTCCCCCTCTTCCTCCTTCTCTGACTTCAGTGTTCACACTGTAGTTTCTCCCTCTTTTCTCCCCCTCCTCCTCCACCTGTCCAGAATTTTTTGCCCTTTCTTAAATATGTTTTTCCAGAGCAACAGGAGAACTGTCCTGTGATTAGCTCATTACAGCCAGTAGGTAGCAGCATTCCCTTCTCTCTTCTCACTGTACCTCTGCTGCAAAAACCTCTGCCACCCACACCCAGTACAGTACTAATTCTGAAGTGAGACTTCCAGGAAGCAGAAACAGGACAGGATTCAGGTGTTCCATCTGTAGGAGTGTCACAGGACTGACATTCAGACTCAGTAGCTGTAGGAATCCCATCTGTCCACCTGGTCTGCAAGTCTGTCACTTATCACACTGCTTTGAGTGGAAATTACTGGAAAGATCTGGAGCACCTAGATTTTTTTTCCTCAGTATTATATGCTAAGAGATTCAGATAGAAAGTGGGATTTCAGGAGGTATCATCCAGACAGGTATACATGGAAAGTCCCTCAGGAACTTACCTAAATGGATCTATAGGGTCCTCCATAACCCTGTAAATCAGGCACTAAGTTCTTTAAGACATGGATGATAATATAATGCATTAAAAAGTACTGCATTGTCTAAATAACCATTCTGGAGGGAACTCCATCAGCCAGGCATTTACAGTCAGTTATTTCTGCTCCTTAGTCATCATGGGAAACAAATGCATTACCATTTCAAAAATACTTATTAAACAAAACTCTATTTTTTCAGTGCTTTACCTGTTGTGAGATATTAGTTATCAGTTTAAATAAATAAGGCTTAAACAGAATGAGAGTTATTGTTATAATATTGTGTGGTCTATTATGCTGATTGCTTAATTATACTTGCTTAGTATGAGGAGCTACATTTGTTGAAGCCTTAGGCCACAGGCTGGGGAATTTCAACTAGGCATGTTTTCTGCTGTAATATAGTAAATTTTCTTAGCAATTTTCCTAGTAACTGGTACAGTTCCATGTTTTGTCTTTAATATGAGAAGAATGTTGATAACACATTGATGTTTTAGTTGTTGCTAAGTAATGTTTTTTCCAAATGTAATACTTTATTTTCCTGTGCTCTGCCATAGAGCAGGAACAGAAGAAACTCAAACTAGAGCTAAGGAGGCTGCAAATGTCAGCAGAAACTCCAACTCATCAACATACTGACAGTTAATTGCCCACTTGAATAGAAACAGAGAAAGAGTCCAATTGGTATTGGAAGAACCCAGACCAAAAATCACTATTGGACTAAAAGGGTGTGTGAAGAGCATGTGAAGGCTGCATAAATTGCAAGGGTATATTTGCCTGGGGATTTCTGTGTTCTGGGCCGCTCTCTGGAGACACCCAGCTTGAGCTGACCTGGTGCTGTACCACACTATTAAATTATTCACCTGTATTAAATCTGACACCTGAGACTCTGCTACAGGAAACCTAGGATTGAGCATGAAGGAAGAGGAATCCCACCTGAACATGTGTGTTAGTGAGGAGTCAGAAGGGCCCAGCAGTTAAAGTCTGGAGTGGTGTGTGTGCAATTCCTTGAGTTGTGTGAGAATGCTGGGGTGTGTCTTCTCCCGTAACACTGCCCTCCTGCATTCTTTCATTTTTCACTCTGCTATCAGTAATGTTGCATAGCTGAAAGAAGTGCAGTACATTCAATTTGAGTCTGACATCTGTGAATATAAAGTTTGTATATGTAGAGCTTCTACATTTTTTCTTCCACAAGTTTGTCGGCAGATTTAGATGAGAGCAGGCTAAAGATCTGAAAAAGTAAAATTAACATTTATTTAAAAAAAAAAAAAAAAAGCCAAAACATAAAAAGGGGTAGAAAGAGGCAGGAGGAAGGAAAGGAAACCTGCTGCATCAGTGTAATAAGGTGTTTACAGCTTCCTTTTGTGAAGCAAATTTCACTGCAAATCAAAATCCCTGTTATTCACACTGAAGTCAAGGGAACTTTCATTTCTACTTTGACTCAATGAAATATCCAGTTTCAAGTATACATTTATATTAGTTCTTGTTCAGTGAAACAGACGGAGCTAAAGATAAGTCAATGTAAGCATCCATTTAAACCCTGCTGACTTCAGTGAGAAGTTCGTTTGCATTGGAATTGTTAAGTTTGATGGCTCATATAATACTTATGGCAATCTCTTCATCACTTCAGTTTATAATACTTGGAAATGTAGCCCATATTCTTAATGGTATTTAGAGTAACTGAAGTCAACAGAATGTCCTAAGCACACTCATCACCTTTAGCAGCTTAATATTATGACTATAAGTACTCTCCTACAGAGAGACTAGTTCAGTATTAGAAAATACACTACAGTTCAGAGTTGTCTTCAAAGACACAATAGACTTTTTTTCCGTAGATTTTAAAACTCATTTTTACAGTTCAAGTCTGAAAAGTACACCATTATGTACATTGTTTTGTGGATGGAAAATATGGGGTGTACAGTATACTCTGCATTTTTAGCTGCAGAGAGAATATATTTATTACTATTGGGTTTACTGACCCCCACATTATATTTTAGTTTTCTAAATCCTTTCTCTTCCTATTTGATTTTGATGTTTAATGCATAATAGATACAGATTATTAAAATATGCAAAAAAATCCCCCCATCATAGAATTGGTATATGACTTCACAAATGACAATTTACCTCTATCCAGGTGTAATGATTGTGAGTGCATTAACTTGCCTTGGCTGCCATTTCCAGACTTACCAGGAAACCATACCCATGCATTCTCTGATAGTTTTTTCTGGGACCTGTGTGTAAACGCTTGAGGGGACAATTAGTTTTGGCTTGAGCTGCACTATAGATATGCCTCTGCTCAGCCCTGTGCCCTGTGCCCTGATCTTCCTGGAAGGATGCCCAGACCTGCCTCCTGTATGATGACTCTGGCCTTGTCTGGGCTTCTGCCTGAACAATTTCTAAAACAATTTCCCAGCTGAGGATTCTGGTTCCAGAAAAATGCTGTTTTCCTTAGAAACAAGTTGGTTCTTCTGCATTTTTTATCAAAACCAGGCAGACAGATAGGCTTCCCTTCCACCCCTTGCATGCCAGCTGGCACCATGGTGGGTGAAGGGCTGCCTGCCCATCTCACTGGACTTCATAGCTGTCATGGCTGTCCAGCTGTCCTGCTTCCCACCAGACTGCTCCAATTGCCTGGCTTCCTGGCTTTCCACCCTGGGAGCCAACTCCCTGTACAAAAGTTCTTGAAACATGCTCTATGTGGTTTCAAAATAATTAAGTTCAGTAAATCAAGTTATGCAGTAAGGCAAGGTTTTCTTTGTTTACAGTGAGAACAACAGAAATAAAAAAGTAGAAAATTGTCAACAAAACAAAAATTGCTCTTTGATTACCTCTTTAGTTTTCACAGCAGTCTCTGTAAAAAGGAAAGACGCTACTATGGCAACATTGCTTGTATTAGCAATTACAAAGGACTATATCAGCCATTCTTCCTTTGCTTAGTCTATTAACTCTTTTCTTTTCTTTTTTTTCCCTTAAAAAAAAAAAAGAAAAAAGTTACTCTGAAATATTACAAAGGTTCAGCACAATCTCTTCTAGGCTTTGCGACTTAGTATTATCATAAATTGAAGTTAAGAATATATTTATATATTCTTTATGTACCTTTCTGTCTGGTAACACCAAGAAGTTAGGATATTGGTTTTCATTGTTGAGTGTTGTAGCTTATCTATCCCTAAAAATAAATGCATGCATGCACACACACTTACATACATATAATCCATCTCAGGCAAGGGGCAAGGCCCAGGTCTGGTTTTGAATGCAGCTCCCAGGTGAATGAGTTAAGGGTGCTGGGATGGAGGATCCAGATGAAGTTGCTGAGAACAGTTAGGGCCTGTTAGTACACTCAGGGCACTGAAAAACCAAAGTCTCAGCCCAGGGAGGTTTCCAACAGGCTGTTATGTGAACTGCCCTACAATCAATCTTTCCAACCTGGTCTTTGGCATGGTCCTCTCGTGACAGAGGTCTCAGGCTGGGCCAGGGTCAAAGAACAGAAAATCTGAGACTCCACAGAAGAGGCCAAACAGAGGTTTTCAAAGTGAGAGCTGTGATTGGAACACTGCCCAAAGCAACCTCTATACATGGGCCTTCTTCTGTCTCTGCAGTATCTTATGTAAGATAGACCTTTTCCTGCTGATCAGGGTTTGATTCTTCTGTGCTGTTGAAATAAAAAAATAAAAAACCCCTGCCTAGTTGGGAGATGGGTATAAATTTTTGAAGAGACATTAAATTTTTCAAGTACCTATTAGAGTCTGCAGATAAATATACCCTTCCTTATTCTACTTATTCTATTCATGTGCCTGAATATTTGATTGTACTGATTTTGACTGGAACAGAGTTAACTTTCTTCACAGTAGCTAGTATGTGCTGCAATTTGGATTTGTGACCAAAGCAGTGCTGATAACACACTGATGTTTTAACTATTGCTGAGCCATGCTTACTCAGAGTCAAGGCCTCCTCTGTTTCTCACAGTCCCTGGCCAGTGAGGAGGCTGAGGGGTACACAAGAAATTGGGAAGGGACAGCTGACCCCAGATGTTCAAAGGTACATCATGTACCATATGGCATCATGCTCAGCATTAAAAGGTGAAGATAAAAAGAGGAATGGGGACTGCTCAGGGTTAGGGCATTTGTCTTCCTAAGTCACCATTGCACATAATGATGACCTGCTTTCCCAGAAATGGCTAAACACCTGCCTGCCCGTGGGAAGTGGCTGAATTATTTCCTTTTCTTTTTTTTTTGCTTGTGTGAACTGCTTCTGCTTTTTATATTAAACTGTCTTTATCTTAACTCATGAGTTTTCTCACTTCCACCCTTTCATTTCTCTCTAGAAAAGTGAGCCAGTGTGAGCAAGTGAGTGTTTGGGGCTAAGCTACCCACTGGTGTTAACCCACAACATTGATGTATTCACTTGAGCAGTCACACTTCAGAAATTTTCCTTTTAGCCATTCTTTTTGTTTCCTTACCAAGCTTGCTGGATGTCTTAACAACATGGCCCAGCACTGGCACAATTAAGCTTTTGGATGGCTATAGAACAATAGGGACAGTGTATGGATTTAAGACAAATTTATTGTTTCTTTCTGGTATGAGACACTGGATAGATAAGAACTTTAAGACTAAATTGTCCACATATTTTCTTGAAGTACACAGGTAAAAATCAAGAAGCAGATTTTGTATTTCTTAAGGTATGTATTATTAGAGCAGAAATTAAAATAGTGATTTATTAAAAGACAAACCCTTAATCTCATGAGTGAGAAAATTAAAATAAAAGAGAAATTTACAAATATGCCCTCTACCTGTTATTGCCCATGCCTATCAGTCTGATCAATAAGTTTTTACATTCAATATCATGACCTTTCATTTATGAGAAAATCCACAATATTTCCTGTGAATTAAAGATCATATTATTACTGTTATAATTAGCATCAGGATTACCATCACTGTTACTATCTTTTCTTGGTTTATATTTTTTAACTGTTCTTATCTCAACATATGAGAATTTTTCCTTTTTATCTGATTATTATCCCATCTCACTGGAAAGGGATGGAGGAATTAGGGAGGTCCTGTATGGTTCTTAGTTGGTGGCTGAGGTTAAACCATTGCTTAACCATAGTAAAAGAATATCTTAAACCAGAATACAGCAGCTAGGACTGGGACAAGCAAAATCTCTGCTATTTAATTACATCCTTTCCACAGGATTCAATGCATATACGGAATCTCTAAACAAAACAACTAGTTACAACATTCATCACACTTTGAATTTCAACTCCCCTTTCTTGAAAGCTCCCCAGGCATGTTCTCTCCTAAACAATGATGGAAGATATCAGGTGGCTGTTTCTGGATGTTTTGAGTAGCAGCAGTCTCAGACAATTATCTGAGATCATGCCATTTGCCATCACAAGTTAGCCTCTAGGCCATGATATGAAAAAGAACTTGAGAATGTCTCTAGAAGCCCAGATCAAAGGTCCATTGAGTGCAGTGGCCCTCAATGAAAGCCTGGGAAGAATATTAGACACAGAAACTGTGTCCTGACATTTCCCTCGGACACACTTGTCATCCAGGTAATTTAGTTCAGAGCTGAGAGGCTACAAAGCTGTGCTGTCTTAGGTGATAGTGTTAATCAGTTAGTGTAGGAGACAGGGTAATAGAGCAAAACTTGAATTCTGAGGGTTTTTTCTGCTTTTGCCAGTGTGTCTTTTTCTATGAAAGCTGATGGATGACACACTTGGTACAATCTTCTTGTAGTCTCAGCAGAGACTGTTACCTCCAGGGAGCTAAGCTTTGGGCTCCTAGTCATCCTACAGAGAAATGAATGAGGTTATTCCCTCATAATTGTATTTGGGAATAAATACCTGCCTGACCCCTAACATCCTTCTAGGAATTGCCTCTCTCTTTTGACTGGCTGCTGAGAACCAGTCTGTCCAACACCTTTCACACCCTCTGTAAGAATTATTTTTTCTTTTGATTCTCCTTTTGCTCTTCTAAGTACTTCTCTCTTCTCATAAGAAGGGTGGATTACTCTGATCCTACCTGCTTGTGTATTTACTTTTGATTTTCTCAATCCAATGAAAATTAATAAGATCAAGTGAGTCAAGGGATATAAAGGGGAAAGCAAACAGTTCATTTTATGAAGGAGGAAGAGGATAATATCTGAAATACTCTCTTGGAATCATTTCACCTGATCAATCCAAATTCTAACAGACTAACAAGTGGCAAGAGCATTCTAAATGAGTGTAAATCTGTCCTTTGTGCTTTTAGGATACCAGGAACACAATATTTATTCTAATGGTAAATATCTAGAAAATTCCTGGGAAAAGAGGTAATATATTATAACTATGTTACAGAACAAAACTCAAGGCACAGAAGACTATAAATTTTAGAATCCCTGACTGTGATGAAACTTTAAAATTAAATCTGACATGACATTGAACCCTGCAGTGATTTTCCAGATTTTTTTTCCAAAAAGGGACAAAGGGAAAAAAGTAACTCCTAGACATAAAAAGGAAATAATGTTGGATTCATAAATTGGATATGTGAGCAGTATTTTCTATAACATTTGAACAACTCGGGTTTGTAAATTTATTTTAAAAAATCCTGAATTATTTTAAACTGCAGTTAATTTAGAAATAAATTTGCATTTTTTTGCATTGGATTTTCTTTCATTTAACTTGGTCTTCTGGCTTAAACTTCCACATGTTCAAACGCCTTGGAATATGATATGATATTCATACCTGATGGAAAACACTGACGCAGAGTTTTTCCTGTTGCTATCTTACCTTCAGATACAGATAGTTGGATGACTTTGATTCTTATATAAATTAATATCTCAAAAATCTTACTATTTTTAAAAATCTGAAATAAGAAATTTAAACAGTATTTATTGTATCAATCTAATTTTCGCTATGATTTCCTTCCTTGTCTACAGTGTCAGTACAGAGCTGAGGTAACCCAATGGAAATCACTGAAGTTACATGAACATTACACTTGTATTGGTTAAGAGAAAGTAGACAGTCTTCCCAAATGAAGGAAAGTAGGTTAAACTGAAGAGGAGAATTTGGATATATACCAAAGACTTATTGGAAAAAACACTTAATGCTGTAAAGCTCTACAAATCAGAAATTAGGGTGTGCAGAAATTCAAAAGTAAGGTGACACTTAAAAGGCAGATAAACATTTTAAAGAGTGAAGAGCATAGCATACTGCTAAATGCATTCATTCAATCAAATAATTGAGTAATGCCTTGCTTGATAAAACTGGTTATTATGCATGTGCTCAATTCTGGGTTTGTTTGGGGAGTTTTGCTGTTGTTTTCTTTTTTTTTTTTTTTTTAGTT
>VZRZ01007116.1:1282985-1299826 GCA_013398175.1 Climacteris rufus | reverse complement strand
TTTCCCCACTCATGGCAGTCTCAGCAATGTCTGATTCGTTCTGTCTGGACAATGTGAGCATTTTTTTCTGGCTTTCCAGTGAAGAGAATAATTTCTGTAGTAATAATACAAGACTGTCTTCCATTTTTCTCTACTGGCAATATTAAATGACAATAAAAATAAGACATAAAAGAGTAATCTGTCTCTTACTATGTAGTGGTAAAGTGTGTCTTGATTATTGCATTATGTGTTTCTTAAATTCACAAACTCCCAGTGCACAAGATTCAGAATTAAAAAGACAAATCAGTAGCTCTAGCTTTCACAGTCTATTTTTGTATTGAAGACAATTGGAATTTGTCTGTAAGTATTTCAACTAGATTTATATAAGTGTGAGAGAATTAAGTATAAAGAAAGAATTCAGTTTCCTCAGAAGACCAAAAGAAAGCTTTAGCAAAGGAAGGTGTAGCTATGCAATAATTATGGAAACACAGTTTTCCTGTTCTAAAAAAAATTCTTTAAATTAGGAAAGTATATGAGGGAACTTCACAACCCAAACAGTTCAATTCCAGTGTTGGAGACAAAGAAACCAAACGAAACGAAACGAAATGAAACTAAACCAAACAAACAAAAACAAAGAAGCACACAAAACCCAAACTAAACCAACCAATCAACCAACATAAAAAAACTCCAACCTATTTAGGAGGCAAACATTTCCTGTTTTGCTGGTTCACTCTGTGTTATTTTCTGTGTGCAACACATTCAGACAGCCAATGTATTTAGAGCTATACTAAAATAAAAAATGAAATTTTCTTCTTCTTTTGTCAACCTCCAGACCTTCTAATACATAATCCTTGGACATAAAAGGTTAGGTTTCAAGGTAGACATATTGAAAAAGTTGCACTCCAATTTCCAAACCCAAGAGAACAATCAAAGGAATGCTGTCTGGTTAGTTCTTTAGGGTGTGCTTTCTAAATATCAGAGAAAGAAGAAAATTTTCAACTTTGGAAACCATTTCTCTTTTCAGGGTTTATACTTATGGCAACCAACACTTTACAAGTTTATTAGCCATTTCGATTTTTCAGGTTAGCAGGTATTTTCACCCTGGGTCATGATTAGTAGTGGAACACTGCTATCACATCTCTGAAAATGGGCCAGGATCTTCAAACATGAATAGCTAAATTTTGTCATTTTAAACTATGTATAGAAACTGACATATAGAACTGTAGTGCTCAGAAGTCCTGAATATCCAAACTTTGCTACGGGAGCACTTGTATAAGAGGGAAGTGCTCTATGGAGCTAAAATGTAATTTATTTTAACAGCACTCTTCATGCACTGTGGCACAAAATGCTTTTCAAGAAAAGAAAACTTCTTTCTGCAGTCATAACACTATAAATTCAGCATGACTTTGGATTTAAAGATAGCAAAGAGAGAGTAAATTTTGTCCAAAATGTTTAAGAACCATTATGAGGCTTCCTACACATCTAAGGACTCAGATATATGATAGAAGAATGTGGAGAACGAGGAAATTGTCTTGAACGTGATGCAAGCAACTGAGCTGTTTAATTTTTCTGATTTTTTTCTGCCTTATAATTTGGTGTCTGGGATAAGCTGTCATTCCCTGGTGATGTCTGACACTGGTGGTTGTCAACTTGGTGTGATTTTATATGCTGGTATTAGGGTACTCAGAGATTCACTTTGTGCTGGGACCCCGAGGGCATCTCCCACATCTATTCCTGCCTGCCCAACTCCCCAGAGCTCCCCCAACCCTGCCCAGGGCCCAGGACCTCTGAGCCCCCAGGGCCATCAGCCCTTGTTCCAGCTGCAGGGGTGGTCTCCAGCTGTGGTGCCCACAGCCAGGCCCTGCCCCATGGGAAACCCCCAGGGGATCCCCAGTGGTCTCAGCTCCCAGGACTTGCCCTGACAGTTTGCTACTCTGTTTTAATGACAAATATTAGTACGTGAGCATGCAAAGAATAATTACAACAGCTGATATGTAGTACACAAAGTATATGTGGTAGCAGTTTTACACCTAAGTCTTATACACAAGGAAAATAAAATAGAAAAAAACAGTTTGTAGGTTTTATTCAGTACCTCTTCAAAACAGACAGCAGGAGCTGGTATTTGATGAAAATGTACCTTCTTGCATCCCACCCATGTATGTTTTAAACAACAAAACACCACTCCTTTTACTTCTTTGCAATGTAAATTTTTGCACATTAATAAATATTTTTTTCTTTAAACATATTATTCACTTTAAAACAGCTAGCTGATTTTCATGGACTAGCACATATGTAACTGTGCACAACATTAACTTCAGACAAAAAAAGTAAGAGATGAAAGTCATTAGAGAAAAGAATATCTCTTCCCAAGTTTAGCCAGAAGGTGGTATCCTTGGGGTTTTTTATAACCTGTTTTATTTATCATTTTATTAACAAGTGAATGCATTTTAAACTTTAATTCCTCTAAAATTGAAAGAAAGATTTTAGGGATCAAGATCTAAGGAGTAAATTAGAAGGCTCCAATTCTGTATATCTTGGTCACAGCAATATGCCTTTATGACATGGTTTAACCACAGCCAGCCTCTTGCTCACTCTCCACACACCCCACTCCTTGTCCTGTGGGGAGGAGAATACGGAAGAAAAGGTAAACATCACAGTTAGAGATAAGAACAATTTACTAATTGAAACAAAATATAAACATAATAATAAATAATAATGGTATTAACAACAACAACAACAACAATAGTAGTAGCAATGTTGTGAATAGGGAAAGAGTAACAAACCCAGAAAAACAAGTGACATACAATACAATTTCTCACCACCTGCTGATCAATGCCCTGATCAATGACCCTGAGTCATGAGCAGTTCACTTCCAGACTCTCCCCAGTTCATATACTGGGCATGACATTCTATGGTATGGAATATCCTCTTGGCCACTTTGGGTCAGCTCTCCTGACTATGCTCCCTCCAGCTTTTTGTGGAGCTCCTCACTGGCATAGCAGGAGGCACTGCAAAGTCCTTGACACAATACAAGCACTGCTCAGCAACAGCCAAAACGTTGGTGTGTTGTCTACATTATTCTCACACTAAATCAAAACCCCAGCACTGTACCAGCTACAGGGACAAAAAATAAAGTCTGTTCCAGCCAAAACTAGGATACTGTATAATAGCCTTTGAGTCTGTGTAAAAATTCTGTTCCTTCAAAACTTCTACTTTAAATGATGCACAGAAAAGGCTAGGAATTGTTTAGCTGTAATGACTGTAATTCTATGTATTGGTTCATAACACTTTGCCCTTGAATATGGCACATAATACTACAGCCAAGTACATGAAGGAGTGATTTTTCTACAAGTGATTCTACAAGTCTACAAGTGATTTTTATGCTGCTGACATGATGGTCTGAGGACAATGTGTTTCCATAGAAAGCTACAGTAATAAAGAAACAATGAACATTTCAGAAACAAAGAAATGTTCTGGTCTGAAATAATCTCAGCATGGTGAAATTTCAGTAGGTCAGCCACAATCAATATGCAGTCAGACATGACAATGACAATAACACGCATCCTTGTAGTTGTCTGGAATACCATAGGGTTTTACTTCCACTCATTTTGTTTCAAAATAAATTAATGATAGGTTTGAAACTCTTGCACTGTAGGGCTAAAGGCAAATGACAGAAGGCCTTTGAAATCCACCATTAGCATAGCTACTCTACCTACAATTCTGACCAGAAGCTGTTCTCTTTTATTTCTCCCTTTCCTGGTATTTCCTCTGGGAAGATGCAAGCTGACAATCAAAGACAGGGGAATAAAAGATATTTCCCACACGCAGCATTTTCATTTTTCCAGTTTTCTTTTGTTGTAATCAGCTCTTGGGTGACACAGAGAAAATATCCAAAACTTTGAATATTTTCTGACCTACTCTTTTCAGTGACATTTTTTGTGTGCAAATAAAATTTTCTACTGGAATTCCTGAGGAGTCATGGGATAATAATGTACAGCCATTCCTGCCTCATTTGAAACAGCCCTCGGCTGACCTTGCCAGAATGGCCTCACAGATGACTTAAGATCTTTCAGAGTATGCTTCCTCTGAAATGGTCTATGGCAGAGGCAGTAGCCGGCCTATTGGAGTAATCCGCCCATATGGAAATACATGCTTACAACATGACTCACCAAATTAGTTTAAAAGCATTATCTAACAGGAGAGAATAGAAATATTAAGGAAATAACTGCATTACCAGACCAAATCATTTCACATATAAGCAAGTACAAGTGCAGTAAAATCAAACCAATTTTCAGCAAAATGGCCTACCTGTGACTCCCAGGGACACTTCTACCACTTCTCAGGGACTAACACAAAAGGCAGAAAAGGAAGGAAGTTAGTTGACATTGGGCAACAGCTTTGCTTTGACCAGTGATACCCAAGAGCTGTTGACTAGAAAGGTAGTAGACACACAGCAAGAGAGCATTGGTAGGTAAAAGACACATTTCCTTCAGGCTCTTCTGCTCTGAAATAGGAAAACAATTTACCTGTTGTGACAACAGAAAAACAGGGGAATAATTTGCCTCCTGGGTGGTAGCTTGGCAGGATCACACTGCCAGGCAGAGAGGGCAGAGCTGCCAGAGTGCCACAGCAGCCCTGGTGCTGGGGAAGTCAAGGCTTCCTGCTGCAGACACTGCCTGTGCCGGCACTTGGTGTCAGGGGACATGTCCAGGGCCAAACCAAGAGCTTGTGTGCTAGTTCCAGCTGTGCCAAAGGGCTTTGCAAGCCTCACAAAAAGGGGTCTGGGCTTGGGTCAGGACTGGGGGATGTTTTGCTTTTGTTTTTCCCTTGGAAAGACCTCAGGCATCACCCACCTCCCATCACTTTTGGTTCTGCTGCCAGAGGGCATGAGGAGCCAAACTTTGGTGACTTCACAGCCAAACAGTTCCTGTTTTCCTACAGAAGGAGCAAAGTGACTAAACTGCACTTTGTCATCTCTGCAGTCCCTAGCCAGGCTGCTGATTGGTATGGAAGAAACTGGAAGTGTCCTTCTGAAGGAAGGAATTCCAAGAACAAACCTTTGTGTATGCCTTTATTTCTGAGTTTCTGCTTTCCCCTTATGTACTCTTGTCAGAGACTGAAAAGTTCATGCCTCAAACATTGATATAAAGTTTTTTGTTTTCATTAAGAAACCACAACCAAAGAGAAGCCTCCTTGAAGACTGAAACTTTGGACTGAAAGTCAAACTCTTGATTAGATAAAGGAAAAGCTATTGTTCAGCTATCTCAGGCTGAGGGAAGGTATGCATCCACAAAGGGCCATTGCTGATGATCCCCATCCCCGAGGCGGACATGCCCAGACACTGCCATGGGGCCAGGGTACTGTGAAAGCCTTCCCTGGAAGGAACATGCCCAGACAGGGCCACAGACCCAGAGTGCTGCGGAAGACTCCCCCCTCCCCGAGGCGTAAATGTCCGGACACAGCCACAGACCCAGGGTGCTGGGAAAGACTCCCCCCTCCCCAGGGGAACATGCCTGGGCATTGCCACCTGGCTGGAGAGTATATAAACCCAGGGAATTCTACACTCCGATGGGGGACTTTCACCACCAACAAGACATGCTGGAGAGGATCTACATAACATCGTTGGGATCCACGGAGTGGTGATATGTTCTTTCTCTGTCATTCTCTGTCCCCCCACCTCTTTTCCTATGTCTCCCTTCTCTTCTCTTTCTCTCTTTCTCTCTTATATTTACTGTCAAATAAAACCTATACTATTGACTGTCATATGGTCTAGTTTGCACCTTAGTTCAGGCAGAGAAATGTCTAAATAACCCCTAATAAAACCAGACCTTAACAACTCTGGGGGATAATCTGTACATAGAACATATTCCCTTGCTGTAAGAAGACATTTGTTCAGAAGAGTAGCCAGAGTTCAGGTCAGCTCAGACGGATGTTGCCCCAAGCTCCTTGGCAGATTTAAGAAAAAAATCAGGGCCAGGCTCTTTTTACAACTTTACAGACTACTGACATACTATTGTGTGACATGAAAATTGCTTTCTAGTGGTATTGTCACCTGTTTAGTAACTTTTGGTGAACTAATAAAATCAGTTCAACTGAGAAAACAATATAAAACTAAACAGCAAATTACAGGCTCTGGGCCACTGTTTTACAAGGTTGCCACTCAAGTTTAAACAATTTACAATTTTTGGTGTGGAAGTGAGTTAGAAGAGGTGTGGGGCAAAGTCCAACCCTTTGAGACTGACCAGAAGGCTGACACCCAACTCTGTTCTGTCCCCTCCGGTTCCATCCCATCTCACGTTATTCTGTTCATAGAACAAGATGATTCTGTGAGTCTTACTCGGGCACCTCCTCATTCATCCCCAAACGAACCACATGGTCACACAGTATGAGTGCACAGTATGGTCTGTCTGTCAAGTCACCACCAGGCTGGCAGCACCCTGTTGGCCAGGAACTGGGAGCATCAGGTGTTCCCCATGGGGTCGAACTTGGCAGCCAGGGTCCATTCCATCTCCAGCCAGAAGCAGGGCAGCTGGAGGCACCTGGACAGCTTCAGCCCCGGGCATCATGAGCCGCTCAGGGAGGGAGTGAGGCTGGTCCAGGATGCAGACCCACAGGTGGGCTTGGCTTGAGATGGCCCCTCTCTGGTGAGGGCAGGGCTGTGAGACACTGGAGAGCAGCTCTGCTGTGGTGTCACTGGGACAGAAGCTGATGGTCCCAGGGGGCTGACATGGGGTCCTGGGCCATGGGCACAATTGGAGGAGTCACAGGGGGGCTGTGTAGGGGCAGTCAGAGCTGGTGGTGTCTCCCGATCCCTGAGACTTTCCTCTGCTTCTATACACAGGTGACATTTCCTACAGAAATTGAAAGCCAGACAAAAAAAGAGCAATTCCCAGGAACATTTGTTTGTGGCCAATCCCCATTTTATAAAGATGGCCTAACTAT
Source organism: Climacteris rufus (assembly GCA_013398175.1). Classification (NCBI taxonomy): domain Eukaryota; kingdom Metazoa; phylum Chordata; class Aves; order Passeriformes; family Climacteridae; genus Climacteris; species Climacteris rufus. The sequence continues at coordinate 1,292,905 of VZRZ01007116.1, read as the reverse complement.
CAATGGAAGACGGCAAACTTTGTAAGCAAAAAAGAAAAAAGCTGAAAATATCAAACATAGCATCACCTCTTCTGGCCCCTGATTAATAATGACTCTTCAACAGCTGTTTCAACACCTTGTGTTTGAAGTTTTTACATGCATGTTTTAGCAGTGGGTTACTAGATGTGTCTGCCAGAATATCTATTAAAAGACATTTCCTATGTTCCTGGGGAGATGGAAATCTTTGTTTGTGTAATTCTAATTTTTCAAGCATCTAAGAAATGAACAGTTGACATCAGCAGGAGCCAAGTGGCACCATGGCTTGCAAACCACAATGCTTCCAATTTGCACAATACACTGAAAAAGGACTTTGAAAGTAGTAAAGTGATTGTGGTCTGCATGTTCAAAAGTAGATACATTTGGTGCATAAACATTGTTTTTCCAAACTGAATGGCAACACCACACACATCATAATTCTGATAGACATAATATCCATGTATTCCTGGACTGTCATTTTGAAAGGCAAGATGGGTTCAGAGAAAGCCACGGCTTTTAGAAAAAACTTTAGTAGGGACCTGTGCTTCAGAAACTGTAGTCTGACTTGGAAGAATAATTTGTAAACCAGAATTTAAAAAATATATTAAAGCAGGATAATATTCACCCTTTTCTTCTACTAATGATACAACAAAAACCTTCCATCTCAGAGTCTTTTAACAAGAGAGTAAAGCCTAGGATATGGAAATATTTTAATGTAACACCTTCTGTTATGTGGCTGTGCTTATAACCACAGCCTCCACAGCACTGTCAGATCCAGACCTGTGGAAGTGAAACCTTAAATCCTTGTGAGGGTGGAAAGCCATGTGCAGGCACTGGTTTAAAAATAAAGAAGTTATACATGTCAGAAGAGCAGAGCACAAGAAGATATCTAGAGCAAAAGTGATATTTGGTATCAATCAATTAATGAAAGAAATTATGAAAATCTGTTTATGAAAGAAATATGGTATATCAAATCATGAGAGAGGGGAAAGGGGATCAGTTACAGATGTACCGTATGATAGATTACAGTCACAAATCTAGCAAGAGAAGGTTTTACCCCTAGGAACTTCAGAAAGCAAACCCTGAGGATGATGCTCCTCAAAAAAATGTCAAGAAACTCCCAGCGCAAGGGAAAGAATGAACTCTTTTGCTAAATATGAATTTTTCCTTGGATGTCTCAAGAAGGAATATGCTTGTGTTGCCCTGGTTTACCTAGGCACACTTATGCATTCTTTCTGCACATTGTTCAATACTTCCTGAACAATATGATCGGCTTACTCAGATTTCTTCACATGGTCTACAACTTCTGTTTTGAGTTGTGCCAGCAGAATGAAACTTCATCTGCCTTTTCCTGATTGTTCTGTTCCACATGTGTTCACATTGCTGAAGAGGTCTGCTATGCAGCTTAGCTTTTTTTCATCTTGTTAAGCCTAGTTTTTGGAGACTGTCCCTTATTTCTACATCCAGTGAAAATGTGTCTTCACCAGGCAGGGGTGGTGTCCTTACTTGCTCCTGCTTATTTGCTGACACCAGGTAAATATTTTTCATGTTCTGTCACTACTTAACAGAAAACCCTGGAAATGGGCAAGTTGAAACCTTAGAGGATAATAAACCCTCCAGATTATTACACCAACAATTTTTTTTTTTTCTTAAGATATCATTTTATTCTCCAGGTTTTTGATGATTTTGTGACAGCTCTCAGCACATGTATCTGGCAAGACATTAAGAAAACATTCTCTTTCAAGGTATTCAGGGAAATTCAGAAATGTCTTTTATTGGGTCATCAAAACCAGATCAAAGCATAACTTTCCTCAGTCTGTGGGGAAAAGATCAACTGCTCCAGGAAATACAGATATCACCGCACGGGGGGTGATGCCGCCGCTGGGTTCCAACCCGAGGTCGCGCGGTTGCGTTCGCTTCCCCCGCGCGTGCTGGGGGAGGGAGAAGCTGCCGTGCAGTGATGTCCCCAAAAGCGCGGGGTTCCAGCTATGGCTGCCGGCCCCTCTGATACTTGGGCCGTCCCAGCCCTGTGTTCTCAGGCGGCCGGCAAGGAAAGATTTCGAGAAGGACCTTTGTATAGATTTGCCAGGTTTAATTTGCTGGAAGAAATGGGGGGAGAAGTGGCGAGAAGCAGTGGGAAGGCAGGAGCAGCAGGAAGCGGCAGCAGGAAGGCAGGAATGGGGGGAAGTGGCAGCAGGAAGCAGCAGCAGGAAGCGGCCGCTCACGGCTGAGTTCCAAGTGCAGGGGGAAGGGCCCGCGGGTTCGGGATTGACAGCGCAGGGGTGCAGCGAAACGGAGCGAATCCAGGGACAAAGGCACGAGGACAGGGTACAGTGGGATTTTAAAGGGAATAAAGCAGGTAAAAGCAGCCAACAGGGGTACAGACATTATAATAGAACCAATAAAATCCCGAAGAGATGTGAACTTTCCAGACTAACTCCAAATACAGAACATTAGGTAATAATCAAACTAACCAATAATAGCAAACATGCAAACAGTAACTGAGAGGGATCACGGGGTGAACCTGAAGTGTCACCCTAACCGGAGTAGGAGTTCTTAGGGGTGGTGTGCTGAGCCATGTTCCACCAATGCCGAGGTTTGGCTGCTGTGGCCTCAGCTCTGCACACCACAGACAGAAGCTGTTCAGATATTGGAACATCATACTTCAGTTTCTGCCTTGCTATCAATGCAAGTGTGTCAGATCAGCTCATCTGTTTTTATTTCTGAGTGCTGGTTTTCCAAATATGAAAATGGAAAAGAAATTTTGGTAGGTAAAATGTCCTGTTCTTAGCCTAAAAATCTCTGGTCATAAATGTTTAAATCAACAGTTATCCATATGGTGACATAATAACATCTTCAGACACTTCTAAGCAGAGCATATCTTCCCATGATGCATCTGTCTGGAGGTAAGGTTTGGAATATCTCTCAGGGATTATAAAGACCACTATGTATTTTGTGTTGAGACTGACGTTGCAACTCTTTCCACCAAGACAAAACAATTTTGGACTCTAAACAGGACACTTAGGTCCCTGCTATACATATACTCAGAAAAAGCTTTCTCAGTTTTGACACTTCACAAGGAGAATTAATTAAATCATTCATTACAATCATATTTACCTTATTTGGGGAAATAAAGGATTGACTGTTAGGACTTCAGTTAAGTTGCCCACAAATTTGACAAAAAGACATTTACAGAAAACTTTCAAATCTATTAATTGTGAGAAAGGATAACACATACAATATTTACAGGTATTGCCCTGATTTTTGCAGTTCTGGATGTTGTCATTCTTTTGTAGCTAGTTTCTCACACTCTTCTCTGTAAACATGGCCATGTTATTGTAACTGTATCTTATCATGTACATTCCTTTCTCCTGGACACAGAACTTTGATGGACATTTCCTTTGACCACTGTGTTTGAGGGAGGAAGAACTGATTTCCTCCAATGAATAGTGATTTCAAAATGTATATAAAAAATAAAGAAGGCGGGTCTTGCCCCCCTTCCTTCCTTCTCTCTCCTCCTGGTAACAGGTGTCTCCGTCTCTGCTTTTGTGTCGTTACTGCGACGTACAGGTGTTACAGAAAGTAACTGATCATCATTCTCCAGGGAACATTTACAAAAACCTTTTCCCCACAGTAGCTAGGTAACCCTGCAAGAATAGTTATAAAAATGTTGCTAGGGCTTCTTGGTCATCAGAAAGAGACCAGAAAAACTGTAAGGGCTGCTATTAAAATTTTAAGTGTTTCCTGTAGACCACCCTCTGCATCTTCAGAAGGGGCATGGTTCTTTTATTCCTCCTTTTCTATGAGAACCTTTTCAAGGATGGCACCAAATAGATTTATCACAGACACAAACAGGAAGTTGCTCCATATCTCAGAATTTACTTTTCTTTCTTAGATACATTTAGAATGATACCCTTAAATTTAAGGTAGTGATTCTCCTGGCTGTGAGATGCTGCATGTTTTGGATCTTGAAAAAATTAATGGGGTAATGTGTTCATCAAATGTAAACTTACTTGTCAGATCAGCTAAGTAGTTACAGAACTGACAGGTACTGGTTTTCTGTAAAATTTCTGAATATCTAAGCTATGGATATCATCGGTATCATGATAAAGGCAGTAGTCATGCAGAACATAGAAGACAAACCCGGCATTGTTCTCTAGGGTTAAGGATGCTTAACCCAGAGCTCTCGAGGTAGCTACAGTGTCCTATATGTGAGCAAAATCCCTGCCAGGACGAGCTGCAATGGTTTTACACCTCTCCCAAAACACAGAGTTCTTGCTACCGCAGATGACCTGTTTCTGCTGGCTCCTCTGAAACTGAGAATTACCCAAGGAGTGGTTTTTAGGCGTCGGCAAGAATGAAAGGCTACAGAGGGCTCTTCTCTGGGATAATTGCCTTTTTATTGTAAATCCAGTGTTGCATTGTGAGAGTCCAGGGAGGAAGTCTGGAGACACCCAGGTGGCTGGATTAACCCAGGAGAAAAAGAGAGTGAGGAAGCTCTGCAGGGGTCTTTTAAAGGGAGGTGGGACCAGGGAATACCCAATGGGAAGATGTGTGGCTCAAAGTGACCAGTGGAGAGCAGGAGAAGAGAGACTTTTCCAGGACATGACCATATAGAGTCTTCCAGGGCATAACCTTATATGGAACCTGAGGTTGGGGATACAGGTGACACAAGGGAAATATGGGGTTTCACCACAGCTTAGGCAGAGAGTTCAGACATTAGAGGGAGAAAGTTCAGAGGGCATTGCCCTGAGTCTCTTCCCACCAACTCTGAAGTTTCACAGCAGGGGCTTCTGCCAAGTATGCTGCTACTTAGGGTCCCATTCCATTTGGCATGTTTCCACACAGCAGCAGATGACAGGTCGTTCTCAGGTCCATGATGTGACTTTTTTCTTCTTGATGAATGTGCTTCCCTGTAGAAGCTTGGTTTCTCGGTGTGGACGGATGGAGACGACAGATCTCTTGCTTTAGGTATTAGGAGGTTTATTGTGAAGGACTTGGGTACAGAAGGCCTGCGAGAAGCTGCTGAGGCAGCATGGAGTAGGCCAGATAGATAGAGGGGGGGAGGGAGAGAGAGAGAGAGAGAGATAGGCGGGCGATGATCCAAAAGAGAGCGAGCTCTTCTTTACAGCTTCTTAAAAACTCTTCTATCCTGAATATTCTAATCTACACTAACCAATCTAATACAAGATACAAATCCTATGGCATTTGCATTCAGCCTATAAGGATAGTTGTGTTATCACACTACTTTACATTTTATGACTTCTCTTCCTCTGCCAAACAGCAGGGTTCACAATGACCCCTGAAGTTACTGTAAATAGAAGGTGTTGTTCTCTAGTTACTAAGGTCTGCAATTTCAAAATATGATTTCATTTCAATTTCAGTTTCTCTTGCTAGGCAATCATACTTACAAGGCTTTCCTGATTCATCTTCTCCAACACTTCCCCAGTTAGGGGACAAAGCTGTGTCTGTTTCCTGTACACATCATCTGGGGTACAGAAGATGAAAATGTGAACACAAAAACTCAGAAATAAAAGTATACACAAGTGCGTGTTCTTGGAATTCCTTCCTTCAAAAGGACACTTCCAGTTTCTTCCATACCAATCAGCAGCCTGGCTAGGGACTGCAGAGATGACAAAGTGCAGTTTAGTCACTTTGCTCCTTCTGTAGGAAAACAGGAACTGTTTGGCTGTGAAGTCACCAAAGTTTGGCTCCTCGTGCCCTCTGGCAGCAGAACCAAAAGTGATGGGAGGTGGGTGATGCCTGAGGTCTTTCCAAGGGAAAAACAAAAGCAAAACATCCCCCAGTCCCGACCCAAGCCCAGACCCCTTTTTGTGAGGCTTGCAAAGCCCTTTGGCACAGCTGGAACCAGCACACAAGCTCTTGGTTTGGCCCTGGACATGTCCCCTGACACCAAGTGCCGGCACAGGCAGTGTCTGCAGCAGGAAGCCTTGACTTCCCCAGCACCAGGGCTGCTGTGGCACTCTGGCAGCTCTGCCCTCTCTGCCTGGCAGTGTGATCCTGCCAAGCTACCACCCAGGAGGCAAATTATTCCCCTGTTTTTCTGTTGTCACAACAGGTAAATTGTTTTCCTATTTCAGAGCAGAAGAGCCTGAAGGAAATGTGTCTTTTACCTACCAATGCTCTCTTGCTGTGTGTCTACTACCTTTCTAGTCAACAGCTCTTGGGTATCACTGGTCAAAGCAAAGCTGTTGCCCAATGTCAACTAACTTCCTTCCTTTTCTGCCTTTTGTGTTAGTCCCTGAGAAGTGGTAGAAGTGTCCCTGGGAGTCACAGGTAGGCCATTTTGCTGAAAATTGGTTTGATTTTACTGCACTTGTACTTGCTTATACGTGAAATGATTTAGGAATTGTGTTCATGTAAAATTTTAGCACCAAAAAGATCAGGTCAGAAAATTCTTAGTGTTTTGGATCCTTTTGTCCATATCACATAAAAACTGACTAGAGCAAAAGAAATTGGAAAAACTGAAAATGTTGCACATGGAAAAAACCCTTTTATTCAGCTGTCATTGTTTATCTCCCATCTTCCTCCCAAAAAATACCAGGTCAGACATTTAGGTGGGAAAATAGCTATGCCCAAAATGAATTTTAAAGACTTTATGTAATTTTCTCTTAAGCCTGTTGTGAAAAGGTTATTTTTGAATCTAAATTTTCATGTATTCAAATAAGAACAGCATAAAATCTCACCCTTGAATATAATAACCACATATACATATTTGCTTGCAGTTTGGATGCTACTTCCAGAGGAATCTTCTCTCACGGATTTTTTTTACAGGGCTTTTGATCCATGTTGTTCCACTGATGGCTAAGGCTTGCATTATAAATGCACCTTCCATGCTCATAACAAGGATTCCAAGGAAAATGGGATTACCTGTTAAAGACACTTATATAGCAGAAATAAACATTTACTGGATTGTTTTGCAGAAATTTTAATACTTTAATGTGAGCATGGGTACATGAGATTATGTACACTATCCATACTTTCATTGTTTCAGTAAAATAAAATACTGAGTTGCTTTTTGTGTAGAACCATGTGGTTTTAATCCATGCTTTAATTCTGATTACTCATCATTCTTTTAATGGATTTGCATCACTAGAAAATATTTTGGAAAGATGCTGCATGCTTCTCATATCCAAGAATCCTATGGGATTCAAGACAACAATTAGGATGCATTCTTCTGTTTTTATCTCTCCCATAGCATGTGAGGCCACATGTTCATAATGACTGGTGTATAGAAATGTTTCCATATTCAGAATAAGATGTTGGTCAGCACATGACAGCATTCATATTAGTCTGCATATTTGCCATATAGATATATTGCAAGAATATCGATGCATTAAGTAGTGATGTATGCAGCTGTCATGCAGATGACATATGCTCCTCAGACTTAAATCTTTTGCTCCTCTTCATGTCAGTGGTGCTAAAAACAATGTTATATTAATGATGGTACAATATAAATATAGCTCTTAGTTAACAGAAGTCTGATAATTAATAAATTACATTTTATGTCCTGAAGCCTTTTGCTATTAATCATGATTTGTTTGGGGATATAAGCAAAACGGCTAATGATTGTAAGCAGGCAGTGATTATGAAATTAAATGTAGCCCTTTTTTTTCCTGGATCCTATTAAGATAGTTTTCCAGTCAGAAGCCCGTAGTTGTTTTCTTCTGAAGCCTTGAACTTACTAAGCATTGTTGTTTGGGTTGGGTAGGAATTAGCAGGTTTCTGATCATTCCAGAAAATAGGACTGAAGGACCAGCAGGCCCATAACAGTCTCATCCTCTCATTGCAAAGCTTTGTCTTGCTTTTCTTTGTGAGACAAATTTGTTACCAGCCCTCATTCAGTCATGGAAAGCATACAGCTGTGCTCAGAATGTATTTTGGAAGACAGAGGGTAAAATACAAGACACAGGATTTGTCCTTTCTTCCATTGCCTCCATTTTCATTTAGTTTAAAATGTATTCTTTTCATTTAGTCTAATATGTGTTATTGACAAAACACAACAAAACCAGGAAGTGTTCTGGTAACCTCAGATAACTTTCAAAATCTCTGTCTCTGCAATACAAAATCTGCCACGAATTGTGCAATTGAACTACCTGTATTTAGGGAAACTCCAGGGGCCAGCACAGCCCTCTTGCAAAGAATGAACCTCATCCTGAGAAAATCACCTTCCCCATCATGCTCTCTCTCCTCCTGCATCAGAGAGAAAGATTACTCCCACATTTAATAGTCACATTGTTTGAATTTAGAAGGCTGCCTACTTCCATAAATCAAGATTTTAACTAGAAGTAAACAGCTGTAACAGACCTCTGGCCTCATTTCCTTCTGCTTCTGGAATGACTCCCTGGATGGGCCCTAGGTGTGATGGATTATTGCTTGTCTTGACTGTTGTCAGATCCTGTTACTGTTCCTGTCAGACCTGTTGATGCCCTGAGGGACTGTACCATGGCCAGTAAGGCTGTGCCCCTGCCCTATTCCCCATCTTGGAGCACCCCTGTACTTGCCTATCCCTGACAGGAAGGTCCTGCACGTCCATTTCTGCATCTGCAGGAACAGTTTCTACTGATTTGACTGTATCTTACCTCCCCACAGTTTGGTCCTTTCTGCCATGGAAATCACTGGAAAAGTACAAAAGGGACTAAATCCAGCAGAAGATGCCTGCGAGAATTTCTGAAACTGGTTGAAATTCACACAGAGAGATCCAGTATGAATTAGTCCAATAATTTTTTGTGCAGGCAGATAGGAGCTAAGTCAGCCACCTTGGCTGAAGTCAATCTATAATCTCTTACCAGTACATTGTCCCTCAGCTGGGAACAGTTGGGTTGTTCGTGGTCTACCCAGTGAATTGACAACTTGAGTGCCCTGGGTGTGCATAGAGGCACAACGCTGCTGTTATACCATTTGCACCACGCTATACCTACAGGTCAAACATAATTTTATGCTTCTATCTCACTAATTCTACTCTTCTTGGTGAGTAATTCACACAAGATTGTCCCTGTGTGTGTACAGAGTAGCCAATGTATCTACAGAACTTGTATTTATGCCATCTGCAGAAGATTTATGCAACATACCAGATAATTCAGACATATACAAGTCCTTTAATGTACCACTTGATCTCAGAAATGATGTAAAATATGAGCTAACAAAAACATTCAGTTCTAGTATCTGAATGGTTACTGATAGCTACCATGCATTGAAGGAATTCTTGGAAACATTGAAATTATTAATATTACAAGCTGGAGTCCAAATGACACCTGTGAAACACGTCAGCTATGAAAGCAGAGTCTCCTTTCTGATGACGGTAATTTTAGATGAATTCTCTCGTGGTTTTAAACTCTTCCTCCCTTTCTCCAACTTTGCAATTGGTGAATGGACCATGGATACTTGAAACATAGTGAGCAGAGAGCACCTATGTAAAATTAATCCCTGGCAGCTGTTTTTGCTTCTTGATACAGTTGAGAGGACATNGTCATATGAACAAGTCATTTTATTGTCCCTTTAAACTCAACAAAGAGAAAAAAATGCACCATAAAGATTCCTACCTGGTTAGTTAATTTTGAATATCTGTCTTAAGATGGTCAATCATGCTGTGAAACTTAATGTTCACACTCCTGAGTTTATTATTTGAATAAAAGTTTAAAAGTTTAATGAGCTCAATTTTTCTGATATACCCTGCTGAATTGGGATTGGGCACAAATATAAGTTGTCTCGGTTTTGAAAGACAGGTGTCTGCTAAGAGAGGTTGAACCCTCCCTTAGGACAGAGAACGTGATTTTCCCCTCCCTCCGAATTATTTAATTTTTGAATCAAGGGCTTTCAGGCAAAGATATGGGAAAAGGAAATACAGTTTTTTACTAGTATTTATAAACAAGCAATAACAATAA
>VZRZ01007116.1:1246369-1282695 GCA_013398175.1 Climacteris rufus | reverse complement strand
CTCACCCAACCAGGAGAAAGAAAGCAGGGCACAGTTGGATTTTCCTCTGGTCGCAGCCAAAAGCAAGAGAGCAGCCTCTCCTTTCCCCTTGTCCGACGAGAGAGAGCGAGTACCTCCCCTCCCGGCCGGCTCGGCTCTTCCCTTACCTGACCCCCGCCCAAGCACTATCTTTGTCTCTCACAAAAGAGTTAATAGCCCCCATATCACCCAGTCATTTGTTCCTTAGTAACAGTGATGGAAGGAAAAAAAAATTCCAAGGCATCCCCAAACCTCCGACATAAGTTTTGTTAACAAGTGAGAAAATCCTATCTGTAGCAACACCTTTGGACAATTCATTCTCAGGAGAAATATGCTTTAATTGTGGAAAACGTTTTTAAATAAATAGAATTATGTTATCTTAAAATCAGATAACCTGATCATAAAAAAAAAGCCTGCTGTGATATTTTAACATATTACACTCACAAAACACCTATCTATTTAAATCTTGTTTAAAATATGTTTTTCACACTTTTAAAACTGTGTTGACAGGGATGAAGCAACACTAGGAAAGAGAGTTCATTAGGGGATCTCTCTAAGGACATGTCAAATGGAGATGAGTACACTACAGCTTTGCTGGCTGTCACTTGATTTCTGCCAACAAGAATGACTTTTCAAGTGAGGAAAAGCCAGTGATGGATGAATAAGCTTAATAGGTGAGAAGGTGAAGGGGACACGTGTCTTTTTACAGCTTTGCATATTGAAAATACCAATTTTAAAATTGCATAAAGGGTGGTATGGTCTCAGAATATCATACTAGCATTTCTTAAAAGAAACTGCTCCAGATTTATATCTGCTTCACTATAAATGTCTGTGTTACCTCATTATGACCATGTGTGTGCATAGGTAATGTCTAATATGGCAATCCAAAACATATCTCCTTTGTTTGAATCTTTTGGGTACCCCAAAAGAAATTTATCGTATTTTTCCTTACCACCAAAACCAATAACTGGTTGAATTATTCCTTATATGCAGTTTGCAATATCTGTGCAATACTCAACCTTTTTTTCAATTGAGAAAGGAACTGTAGAGGACTTTACGGGTCATTTACTGTGATGGAAATTCCAGTGGAATAAAAGAAAAAAATCCACAATTGTTGTACATCCTTCTCATTTTATATTTTAAATATAAAAATTGTGTATTTGAATTTTCCTAATAATATTATTCGAGACATTGTAATTCAATAATGTTAATTTTCTGTGAGCACATTTAAGGAAAAAGGGAAAATAACATTCAGACACAGGGCTAAATGGCTTAATATCCAAAATAGGTATTTGTTCAATGGTCCTAATAGAATAGTCTGAAAATGCACTCCAAAGCCTTTAGACTAGAACAGGTTTGTAACAGGCCATTTCTCATCAGCAAGTCTGAAAACAACCTTCTTCAACAAAATTTTGACACTTCATATTGTTGTCTTGCACACTCCTCAAATCAACATGCAAAGGCTATCACATCAGACTTATGCAAACACAGTTACTTAGCATGACCAAGAATATGTCTTTTTTTTTTTTTTTTAATAGAGGCAGTAATTTTACTGCTTATCATGTCTGAACTTTAAACACATGTCCTAGAGTCCTCACAAAATCCTGTCAGTGCATACTCTGCCTGACAGACAATGTTAACCCATATGCTTCCTTCTCAAAGGAATGTCAAAAATTCTTGAGGGGAAATGCAGAGCAATAAAAGTACAGCTCTATAAGGACGTGTGGCAGCGCATGTGGCAAAACCCACAGCCCCACAGGCTCAAGACTGATGGATTCAGCCTGAGGTTGCCACCGTCTGAGTCACGCTCCCTGATCAGGGTGAGCTTTCTGGCTCACCCCCCAGCATTCCTTGCAACTTCGTTACCATGTTTCAGTTCATTGGTGAGTTAGGGTATTACCTAATGTTCTTTATAAGGTTAAGTTCTAGAAACTTCATTGCTGTTCAGTTCTTGATTGGTTACATGTAAATCCTTGTACCCCAATTGGTTACTCTCCCCTGCTTGTATCCCGATAAATCTCCTGCTGTCCCCCTGCCTTGGTCTCTGGTCCCTGAAGCCTCCAGCTCTTCCTGATCCTCGTGCCGCCTCTCCTGGACCCCAGACCCTCTCCTGCCTTTCCTGCTGCTTCTCCCTGGGAAATAAAAGAGCTGGAAATCACACCAGGGCCCTTCTCTCTAGCTTTTATTCTCGCCTGCGCCCATGACATCGGCCTGGGGCTCTCTCTCATCCAGAGAAGCCAGCACTAAAAGAGCTGCCAAAGGACACCCTGTGTTTGGGGAAACTGCAGGCAGCAGCCCCCCAGGAAATCAGGGTCACTCCCAGGTTAACGCTGAGTGGCCTCGAGCAGACCCCCGAAGCCAGCGTTAAGGAGGAAAACAGTACAATACTATTAATGCTTTTTCACTTTATCCCAAACCATTGGCTTCCACCCGTTGCAAAGATCAGCACACATCTACCAATAATATGAGCTCTTGCAAAATACAGGAAGGGAAACACACTCCCTTTTAGCATCAAGGATACAGTCTGATGGTAATACCTGATGGTAATACACAGGCAATAAATAGTTCTCCAGATTTGTTGCTTCTCTTCCTCTCCCCAGTTTCATTATTTCTGCACATGGATTATACAGATTTGTCTCACAGTATCCTCCTATTTTCATTCCTGATTTTGGGGCCAAGGTGGTAATACTTATTTTACTTCTATTATATATTTACCTTCACTTTTGTAGAAGAAATATTCTAGATTTGGTAAAACAGCTCACAATTTTTAAGTAATGTATTTTCACATAAATTAATTCATACCATTATGTCCTTGTGGTGCAAGCTGTAATAAATTGGATTTTTAATTATACCTTACAGGGTCTGAGTTTCTTTCTTACTGGGATCATAACAGACTAGTATCTCATGGAGCAAAACAGTTAAGTTTGGGATTAGTCTCTCAAGTCAGAATGTATCCTGGAATAATGTTCAAAAAGTGATGCTGAACCCAGTAGACTATCCCTGATAATTCAAGGTTGCAGTAGTTACAGCTACTAAATACAGTTCTCAGAAATGCTTTTTGTTGAGTGACTGTGTATGTATGTACCTTTTAGTTGACATGGCAATCCCCACAGATCCTGACTGCATTTTTCCTTTTCCAAGATTTTTGTGCATCAGGAAACCCTTTGGCCCTAAGAAAATACAGTAGCCAAGTTGCAGCTGCTTTAAGCATTTTCCCATTAAATGTAATGGCACTAAAGTGGAAGTGCCAAGGGCCATTGTGCACTGACAGTATAGCCAAGAAAAGTACCCATCTGCAGAAAACATGCAGCAAGGTAGAAACAGAGCAATGAAATAACCGTGAAAGCAGTTGGAGCCTCAGGACAAGAAAAACAAGTGATTTGCTGCAATGCTTAACAACAAAAGGGGAGATACGAACACTGATTTGGGCTTTCATAGTTACAAGTGTAGGATGAGTGAACAATACTGCCTTTGGCATAGGTCCCTTTTCCCACTGTAATGTTCTCTTCCTCTCTAGAAAGCCAGGTCCCCGCATGTGCAGTCAGGAGAAATAAGAACTGCTTACAAAGGCTACTTTGGTAGGAATCCTCCATGCCTCAGCAATTAGTGTGATAACAAAACTCCCTAAAAGGACTTAAATCAGAAAAGAAAAAGCAACATGCAAAGTCAAAATGGCAAAAATCAAAATCTTTAGAGCAATGCTGAGTAGAAACAGTAACTAAAAATAGAAGCCTGATTAAACTAATGTTCTAGCTCCTGTTTTATATAACATATTAATAGCACCTGCGAGGAGGTCAGGATTTCAGTAGCTAAACCTGAAATGTTATTCTTCACTACTCCATCAAAGAATCATGCCTTGGTTTTGGTTGTGTCTTTTCTAGTGTATTCAACCTTCGTCCTTGTATTGCTGATTTGTGATATGGAAGTGTGATACATGGTCAAGGACAGGGCTGCAGAAGACAGAACACAGGGTAAATAGTAGTTTAGAGTACAACTGAAGAGAAAAAGTAGCAGTTTATGTTTTTATAAGTCTTTTCTCAGAACAAAAATGCTGGTGCAAGGAATTGAAGTTGCATGAAAAAATATTTACTAAAACAGACACTACATTTTGGTCAGTCCTGCTTAGAGCAAAACACGATTTTTTTCTTAGCTACAGTATGAATTAATAGAATTTTAGTAGATCAGTCATACTGTTCTACCAGTTTGAATTTCCTATTAAGTTAATTATCACCACTTGAGTCAAACAGTATACTTCTCTAACATCAGTGAGCATTGTCTTTCATTGGTCCCAAACATGTTGCCACGTGCACAAAGGGTAAAGTATCACAAAATGACTCAAATAAAAAAAACCTGCACACAACCTTCTTATCGCTCTCAGTTTTTCTTCAATAACTTTTTAAAATATGGACCTTGAATACATGAAATGCTCAGCAAATTGATTAAAAAATGCATCCAATTTTCTTGATTAGCTGAAGAATTGTTTTGAACAATATATTTCGCACAATTTAGAACCGCAATGGCTCATTATTAGTCCTTTGTATTGTTATCAGATAACAGTAGCTTTTGCATCCACTTTTCTCACTCAGTCTAGCTGTTCTTTCTCCTCTTAACTACTGCACTTTCTCTATGGTTTGTATCTTGTTAAGGCTCTTTTTGAGATTGTTTTTCCAAGCTCCACCTCAGTCATCCATGCCTGTGCAACAAGCATCAATGATCTCTAGTGCTTATTCAGGTCATTATTATTACATCACCTTCATACTTAATTCTCCCCTGCTCTCTATTATTGCCTTTTCCTTTTTTTCTTCCACTCTTTCAAACAGTAAAAAGAAAAAGAAAGGAAAGAAAAATGAAGAGCACCAACAAGAAACCATTAAATCCCAAACATCTTTTTAAAATGTGCAAATGAAAGACTACCTATTAACTGTCTACACATGCATGTGAATTGTAAGGAGACAAAAATAAAACTCCTTCAGAAATACATGTGTTTAGCAACACATTACTGCAACAGCAGTGAACCAAAGAGGGAACTTGGTAGTAACTGGCAAGCTCCAGTGGAAAATATTTCTATGGTTAAATTTCAAGTTCACAAAATATTACAAATGAAAAAGTATATGCATTAACTAGGATTTGGCTGTATTTTCTGAGTATTATTGTTTGCTTTGTTTCAATGACAGTTGTTGATTAGCTGAGTTTGAAGTAAGGAACTGAAGTGCAACTTAATGCAAATAAAAAGTATTATTCCCTCTCAGGGCTCTCAGGAAAAGAATTCGAAAGAGCAGTTGAAGGTAACATTTGGTTTTGGAGTAAAGGATGAGCATCCATGAGCTGAAGCCACTAGTGCACCTTTCCAGCCCATTGTACTGTGTGTGCTTGCTCCTGTGGTCTGAAGGCAGAGGGAATGACTCAGACAGCCTTTGCCTTCAGCTTGGGAGGCTGCTCCTGGATTCAAGTGATTTGAAGTTAATGGGGTTCAGGTACTGATGATGGTGTCTCTTTCTGATCCCTACCTTAGATCTGAGCTGCTCTCAGGAACAAGTCTGCCAGAGGCAATCCTGTGTTACAAGTGGCTTTTTGTTCTCCCTTTTTCAGTTCACCCAGAATGCTACATGAGACAAGTGGGGGCACTACTTCTGTGAAGCAGTGAGTAATCCAGCAGTGCTCATTGCTGTGTGATGAGAAATTACGTTACACTCAGTTTGAAAAGTGAAACGTCTGAAAATGAGCACATCCTGCCAACTGATTCTACATTTCAGTTTAATGTCTTTGAACTTAAATTTCTGAAAGAAATTGATTCTAAATGATTGCATAATTTATAATTGTACTGTTCAGCAATACAAAAAGATAAGCTGCAAAGCAAGAAGTGTGATCCAATCTCTCACAGGTCAATTTGAGCAAAAATTAGAAGTAGGCAGCACTTTTCCATTCTCAAGAACTTTTAGTTGCCTATAACTATTGTAACTTTCTGCTAATATGTACACTCAAACCACAATTCAGCATTATATTCAAGCATATAATTAATTTACATTCTCGAAAGGATTATGTGAGTACTTAAAGTGAAGTAGCTGTTTAAGTAGCAAGCAAAGAACAAGAACAAAAACCTGAAGTGAATATTAAAAAAACCCCAACATTTTAAAACAAAATACATAAATAAATAATGAAACCTTCTGCTACATTATGTTACACTTAGGATTTTTTTTATTGTAAGTTCAAAGAGAGACTAGACAAGCAATGTAGAAACAATTCATGTAAGGTTGTTTTTAATATTTTAATCAAAATTGTTCATTAAAAAAACCTATCAAATTTCCTGGAGTCCAGAAACTATGCACATTGAAGAAGTTCCACTCCATGCTTTCCCTGTTCTTGTATTCTGCCCTAAGCATCTTTTGGCCACAGTCAAAAGCTGTGGAGCTAGAAGAATTGTTGTATGGTTAGCTATTTGGCCTTGAAATGGACACAGCACCCTCCTTCACTTCTTGTATTGGTATTTTAATTACAGTCACTTGCAGAGATATCTGCAGAGATTAAAAACCCCCTGTCAGTGCCTTCAGGAGACACTTAATTTACAGTCTTCTCTTAGTCACTGCTTTTACTCATGTGGTTTTAGAAAGTAACATAGCATCTCACCTTTAAAATTTATCTTGATATTAATTTTCTTTTAGTGATGTCTTTTTCCTTATATAGGTTGTTTGGTTATTGAAGGTGTTCAAGGAATGATGATGCATTCTTCATTGGCAGGGGAAGATAGGCCCCACTTATAATCTTGTATATTTATTCTCCCTTAAATACATGACAATATTGTGCTGTGGATAATTAAGTATTTGCAAATTTAAACAAGTTTCTCTATAAGGTTTATTGTGCCTGTTATACTTTTCATTAAGCTCCCTTTTCACATTTCTGAACAGTGTAAACGAAATCACAGACAGGTTGAGGTGGGAAGGGACATCTCGAGGTCACCTCATCCAAACCTCCTGCGTAAGCAGGGCTGTCTAGGACTGATTGTCCAGAACCACATGTAGATGATTTTTTAACATCTGCAAGAAGGGAGACCTCACAAATTCTCTATGCAACTTGTGCCTGAGCTCAGTCACCCTCCCATTAAAGAATGGCTCCTGATGTTCAGAGGGACCCTCCTGTGTTTAAATTTGGTCCTGCCAGTGGACAACATTGGATCCTGGCCCCATCTTCTTTGCACCCTCCCTGCTGGTGTTTATGCACATTGAGATTTTCCTGAGCCTTCTCTTCTCCAGGCTGAGCAGTCTCAGCTCTCCCAGCTTTTCCTCATATGGGAGGTGCTCCAGTCCATGAATCCTCTTGAGGGACCCTGTGCTGGACTCTCTCCTGCAAAGAAGCATGGCGAAAGGCATTTAGAAGCTCTCAGGTGGGAGTTAAGTTCCTAACTTTCTCAAGCTCTCTTGAAAAACCCCATAGACACCTATTTTTAGACACTTAAATGCCTTTGAGTGACTGACTGTAATATGCTTAAATTTATTTTAATTCAAATTATACTGAAATGGGTTCAAAAGAAGGTTTTTATTCATTTGGTCTTCTTCATTGATAAGTAAACTTTATTTTTTCCTTCTTTTCTACAAAGTATATAGTGTATAATATGAAAAATATAGAGTATTTAAGATGCCAGCTTTATTAATATGGGAACACAACTGAATACATAGGCAAAGTATCTTTATGACTTAGATACAATGTCTATAATAATTTTACACAATTCTGTCCTTATATTTACATAGTAATATTAATAGCAAAAAGTCAGTTTTAATTCCTAATTTCTAAGGCTAGGGGGTATAATCCTTTACTGAAAACCAAAATAAAGTAAATCAAGCCTTAAGTGCCTGGCTGTGAAATTAACCACTGTAATTTCATAGTATTTTTATTAAATTAATTCTTCCTGTCTGTGTTTTCACATAAGTAATGGGTAAAGTTTTCTTTCAAATAAGATGATGACGATATAATTTTGTATCTATGCAGCTTTGGCATGGTGTGCTCTCTGGATGTCATTAATATTTATACAATACATCTTCCTAATTGGTTTTATCTTAATATAATAAACTAACAAAATACTTATTACTGAAGTTATTGGAGAACCTCCATACACATTTTCAAGCAATGGCTAAATTTCTGGAGACCTGAAAAATGTTTTGGAATAAATTTTAAAAATATTCAATGCTATGTCAATAAACACCGAAGAAAGTTAATAAACAAAGAGGGAAAAAAATGTAGACATGCAACGTGTGTATGAGAAGACTTTTTCTCACAAATTCTTTTCTTGACTTGAAATATTTATGCATTTTTCTTGATATTTATATCTTCTGCTTCACACTTGCTACATAATGATAACTATACAGTCTAATACTTCTTTTTCTTCTAATTTTTTTAAGTGAATACCCCAGAGTGACTAGCTGCTGGCTGTCATACCTTTGCATGTCATCTTTTATTATGCATTGGCATGAAGATTATTGGCAGAAGCAGAGATGAGATAGTCAGTCCAGTCAAGCATGTTCTCTGCTACCCAATTTTTCTTGAAACAGCTCCAATTTCCTGATTTCCTGTTCTTTTTATTTGTTGTTTTTTTTTAATGACAACACATACACGTAACTAGCAGAATGTTAGTTGAAAATAGCACCACTGTAAACACCTGTATTTGCTGAATTCTAACATGATAATTTTCAAGGCTTTCCATGCCCACAAATCTAACCAGTTGTTTTTGTATTGTTTCTCATGTTACTATGACTATTTCCTAATGTATTTTATAAATTATTTCTTCAGCTGTGCTAAACAGATGCCATTTTTTGGAAGAGTTCTCTCTGGATCTCCTAATCTATGCACAAATTTTTCAAGATATTTTGCCTTTCTATTATTTGAGAGTACTTACTTTAACTTCATACTGACAATTATTAATTTTATGGCATCTTGAGCCTTCAAGCAAGAATTGTGGTTTGTTTCACTCCGGTTTAGATGGTTTTGGTTTTTTCTTTTCTGAGCTATTTTAAGGCTTTTGAGATAGCTGTTTTAAGGGATGACTGAATGCTTAAATTTGTTCGTGGACTGTAAAAAGATGTAAAAGATGTAAAAAGCCTTTTTTAAAATGTTTTCCTTGTAGTATTTGAGAGGAAATGTTTGTCAAGTGATTTGCCTTTAAGTGTTTCAAGTAGATAGATAAGCTTGAGAAATCCATTGGAAACTATCCCCAGAGTGCATTTACTATTTGTACATCAAATCGAAAGGTCTGCTTTTAAAACAGACATTGTAAATCATGAGATACAAAGAAAGCATTGCTTTTCTGTTAGTTTCAAGGCTTCAGCAACTTCCTGGGAACATTTAACAAAACAGACATAGTAAATTATACAGGTATATTTTGGTTAATTCTTATTGAGAAAGCTTTGCAATTTAAGTTGATTCATGTAGTTTGGGTATTGGCACAGCTATGCTGATTATACTCAAAATTTTACCTATAGTTTTCATTGAGTATAATTTATATATGCTAAAGAGACTCAGTGTTTGATACATTGCCTTTCTTCCAAAATATTACTGTAGTCTGTATTATTCTGGTGTGGAGCTGGTGTCCTTTTCAAATGAGGCTGGTGTCCCAAACTCC
This sequence comes from Climacteris rufus, assembly GCA_013398175.1. NCBI lineage: Eukaryota > Metazoa > Chordata > Aves > Passeriformes > Climacteridae > Climacteris > Climacteris rufus. The sequence goes on along the minus strand of VZRZ01007116.1, from coordinate 1,273,070 downwards.
TTCAGAATGCTCAGAAGAATGCATTCCCAAGAAAATGTTAAGACTAAAAGTTAGTATATTTTCTTGTGCTCAAAAAAATTTCTCTGAAACCATACTGCATATCTGGACAAAGATTTTCAAAGGTGATGAAACATAAACCACAGTTAAACAAAACAGATTCCAGCCTCCAAATCATCTATCTCCCTCCCTGTGCTTCAAGACGCATTAGGATGCCTAATACATCAAGAGTTTGGGGGTTTGGAAAGTTATTTTTTATTTTCATTCCCCTGCTCATGTTTTCCTATTTTTCTTTGGGATCAGAGAGAGCATTTGGGCAGGACAGTGCACACAGGAATCCACCAGTGAGGTTCATGTGCAGGTGGTGCACTGTAAGTTGCACTCCCTGTGAACTGCCCTTGCATGAAGGAGTGCAACTGGATCCTCAGCAAAGCGTGTGAGCACCTTCTAAGATTTTCACTTATAACCTAAGATTTTAACTTATAACAGGATGACAGCCATGAGGAATATATGGCAATACAGCTTTCCTTTTTTACCCCATGGTATGAGTTACTGAGGTGGGAACAGCTTTTACTCTCAGTGCTTAGCCAGCAGATTTGTAAAAGTATAGGCAGGTCGGTGTGGTTTGTTTAGTGAACCTGAATGGTCTATGACTTTTTGGAATTTCTGATTTTTCTTCTGTAAGAGTAACAATGGTAAAATTTTGGAGAGGTTCTTCAGGTCTTTGCAACCATGCAAGCCAGAAAACTCACAGTGAGAATGTGAATTCCCATGGCAGCAGAATTATGTGTCTCAGATTTCTTATTTAGAACAGGAAAGTCAGTCATATTTCAAGTTAGGGTTCCTGAATTTTGGATTTAGTTCTAACTGAGTAAGGATTGCCATTTTGGCTCGTCTTACTCTGGAAGACTCCCTCATCATTGGAAAGTGGAGTGATGGTGTAGATAGTAGTGACCGGAGTGTGACTATAGATAGGATATATATTTTTCTTTTTTAAAATTCTCTTTTTCTTTCCAAAAAACAAAAATGTATTTATTTGTGTATTATCCAAAGCAGGCTTTGTCTCAGGGATCTGGCAAATTAGGGCTACAGATCACCAAGCTATTTCAAATAATGTCTGAATTTAAATTTATTTTTATTTCCAAAGATGCCAGAAGTCTAAGCACAGGCCAAGATATCTAACGAACTTCACTTAATCAAGAGTCAAAGTCTACAGTGATACAGGGAGAAACACCTGTCCATTGAAACCAGAGAAACTGGGTTTAAATACCATCCTAAAGAAAGCTTCAAGCTAATGAGAGTTTCTCTGCGTATTCTGAGTTTAAAAGGTTTGTAGTTTCTATCTAAATTATTCATCATACAATAAGCTTGGAGGTTAGTGCCTCAGACCTACATTTATGATTATGGCAGCATTCTAGAAAGCTTTGGTCAGTCTTTATGTGAAAGAGCACCTGTCATGCTGAGGACTACAAAATGCTAAACAGCTCTTACAGGAATATCTGAACAATGGACTGCAGTGTAACACATCATAGAGTCATGGAATCTGCTGGGTTGGAAGGTATCCTCAAGGATCGTCAAATCCATCTCTGTGCAGGACACCCCAAGAAACAATCCTGATTGTCACCCAAATGCTTCTTGAACTCACACAGGCTTGGGGCTGTGACCACTTCCCTGGGGAGCCTGTTCCAGTGCCCAACCAGTCTCTGGCTGAAAAACCTTTTCCGGATATTCAACCTAAATCTTCCCTGACTCAGCTTCATGCCATTTCCTCGGGTCCTGTCACTGGTCATGAGAGACAGGAGATCAGTGTCTGCCCCTCCTCTTCCCCTCACGAGGCAGTTGTAACTGCAGTCAGGTCTCCCCTCAGTCTCTTCTCTCCAGGCTGAACAGACCAAGTGACCTCAGCCGTTCCTCATAGGGCTTCCCCTCTGAGCCGGGACTTTTCACCCCCCCGGGCGCCACAGAGCTTATCTGTTCATGCATAAATCAAGGAATGTGTGTATTCTCCTGATTCCCCCTGTCGCCAAGGGGGCACAGAGGAAAGGGCCACAAACATCCGTGGTTCAGACATGAGAGATAAGCTGGAATTTATGACTGACAGACAAATAGCATTTTACTCTCTATAAAATCCAGCTGTATTGTCCCCTTTTCAGAGGAATCTTCCATATGCTCTCTGAAGCTATGGAAATGTTTCTCTCTGGGATTTCCGAGACGTCGGATTCCTGTATTTTCTTCTCTCCTTGGAGCTGAGTGATAAAGGGAACCGCCTGTACACCTTTCCTAATTGGTAAGTTACATCAGCTTCCTAATTCTACATTTCCTTGGCTAGCTATAATATAGGTACCTTTTAATGTGCACTGAAATTACTAGTAACTTTCTTTGTGTTATTCCATGTAGTAATAACCTGTTAGAGTCGTAGTTTCATATGTGTTTTCCTGTGTCTGTGCAATAAGCCGGTTATACTGTAATAGACCTGATCTCCATCGATAATGAACAAGGGAGGTAACGGAGGTTCTGGGGTGCGGGTCGCTCTGATAGAATTAAAAATCCGTTAAGTGTCCCTCACATTTGTAACACCCTCAAGGCCTTTCACCACCTTCATTGCCCTCTTTTGGACACTCTCTAACAGCTTAATGTCTTTTTTATATTGTGGTGCCCAAAACTTTCCCCAGGACTCAAGATGGGGCCGCCCCAGTGCAGAGCAGAGCAGGACAATCCGCTTCCTTGCCCGGCTGGTGATGCTGCCAGGACACTGCTGACTCATATCCAACTTGCCATTGACACATATGCACAATTCAGAAAATTTGTTTTATTATAGGCCATTTCAAATTAGTGGTACAAATTTCCTCTTATATCAGATGTAAGGTGCAAAACAAAATAACTTTTGTTTGCTGCAAAAAACAAAAAACATATAGCTTCTACTTCATTGCTGCTGCTATAATACAGTCTTTCCAGAGAGACAGAGATCTTTTTTTCCTCCATTGTCATAATAAGCATATCTATACTGTGTTTTCATCAGCTGGATTCATAATAATTTGACGGTCCTTTTTCATCAGCAGGAAAAATAAAATAACCACTGTGGATAATAAATCAACACTTTATTTCCTGTAAAGAATGAAATGAATTGAAAGTGAGTATTTACAGAGCTCAGCACAGAGGATCTCTTGATTTGAGAGATAATTCAGACCTCTTGCTCCACGGGCTGCTGTTTAGACACTTAGACTGAAGCAAAGCATATATTCTATTCAAACATCAACGACAGATAAGGCTTCTTTGACAGACAACATCTGGAAAATCTCCCTGCAAGAGGTTAAGATGTGACAGACTTCCCGTTGCTGTAGCCACATGTGAGGATAACTTCCTAAGGGAGCTCCAGTTGGCAAAATGTAGGTGCTGTGGCTCAGGCAGGTGTTTGCCCCTGACAGCTTGAATCGAGGCAGTGGGTCTTTGTACAGAGGGCAGAGCAACCAGTGAGAGCACAGCAAAGTTTAAACCACTGCATCTGTTTGCCTCAATGGATGAGAACCAACAACTTCATATTCTTTTTTAGAAAACACATAACCGTTCCTACCTAAAAGAGATGCAAGAAACAAATGTCACCTGAATTTGAACTTTCCATCATGTTCTAGGGAAGAAGAAAAAACCCAGCACCACAGCAAACAATGTAGAAATTTATACAACAAAAAGAAAAAATTAAAATGGATAGAAGGCAAGTCCTAACCTATTACAAGCCAGCCACCCACATATTTAGAAAAGTCTTATCACTTAAAAAAAACCCAACTAGTTTCACATTAAGCTGGAACTAAATTTTATATTCTTTTATTAAAAACTAAATAAAAATCTATATATATTTTTAATATGTTGCTTTACAACCTTAGAAAAATATCATATGTTATTTTATTTAGTATGTGTATATACTACAAAATTATATGGGAAAAAAGAAATAAAAAAGAAATACAGAAATGGTCCTTTCTAGGATCAAGGTATTACAGTTCAGGATTATCATTGATATAGCATTGATAGCACTGATATATAGCATTGATATTTTTTTTGCAGATGCTAAGCAGAATGGCAGGAGGAGGCTGCATCTGTGGATTTAATACCTCCACACACAAACTTCTAAGAGCAATCAAAGTGTTCATCTGGAGGAAAATATTTGCCAACCTTTTTAGGACTTTCCTAATTTTAGACAGAAACCTGTGGAACACTGACACTAGAGCTTTATGATAAAGTGCATTAAAAAACCCCACTCGACAGGACCATGGATTTTACTCAGACTACCTAAATTTGTTTTCTAGCTGAGGCCTCTAAAGTAGGAATCTACTCAAGCCACATCCCCATCCAGTCATTACCTATTGACAACATTTCAGCTGAACCTGTCATGGCAATGCCTCTCTCTGTTGACTGCAGGTAAAGTTAATGTAAAACTTAGGAAAGTAACAATGGATAAGAGATCTGATGGATCTGGAACTTCACTGATGTGGAGTCATCAAAAAAAGAATAAATATATATCTTTCCATGAAGTAGCAACAAATCAGTTTGTCATTTTTTTCCCAAATATTGTACTTAGGAAAAAGAAAAAGGAAAATAGTTTGATGTGCTAGAAGCAATAAGTGATGGTTTTATTTGTCAGTGTTTTTGGACTATTTAAGATGATGAATAAAGAATGCATGAAAAATTTCTAAGTAGGGTGTCATATATGCCATAATCAGACGAATTATTTTCTCCATCTGTAAAGGCAGTTTTTCATAGTCAAAATCCTTTCCAAATACTAGTGAAACTGTAGAAAGTTGTAAAAACTCATTTACGCTGTTCAATGTGTCATATATTTTCATGTTCAACTTGCATTAATATTTTGAAATTTGTCAAATAATTAACATCAGATTTTTTTATTACATGTTTCTGTCTCATGTAATTTTTAGATTTTACTTTTACTTTTTAATCCTGTTTTCACAGAACATTTCAAAATATTAAAATTACCGGAATGAGAAGAATAACCAGCTTTGTTGCCTTTTACTATAGTATTTTGGGCAGCAGTGCTTATATGTCACAGCTAATAATGTTGAGTAGACCAGCTAATCGTGTGAAATGTTCCATTTCTTGGAATAGGGACATTATATTTATTGTCATCTCCTCTATTAGGTCTTGAAGTGAAGCTATTCTCTTTTAAAAGGAACTGTATTTGTATAAGAATTTATTTCATTTTCTATGAGAGTACTCCAGATTTACAAACTGATTTGCATTCCTCAAAAGCTTTACACATGAACTTTTACTGATAAAACTGAAAATTTTACTGTGTCATACAAGTAACTAATTTCGATCAAATATATATATGTTGACTTCTTTGTTTGTAACACAAGTTTCAGCATGTCAAGATCAACACAAGGGAAAATCTTTCTTATGTTAAATCACAATCGATTATTTTAATTGTATTAAAGGGTGATTAAAATGTTTGGAAGATGGAAAATCAAGGAATGGTTTGGGAGAATGGTCTTTGATTTTGTTTGGTTTGGGTTTTTTTCCCCCATGAGACACAAAAAATAAATGAAACTGCGGAATTGGAGGTGCCTAGAGAAAAACAGACTTTAACACAAATCTTAAATGAATAGTTCACATTGGGAAATTAAATTGAAATTTAGGGGTTAAATGTCTCAACTCAAACTTTTGGGTGGAAAGGAAGAAAAGAGACTCAGGAGTCTTGAATGTCAGATGTCTCTTCTAAACAATATTTTTTGTATCATAAAAGAAATTCGTCAAATGTTTGTGATTTCTGACAATTAAGCTTTTGTTACAAATAACAGCTTGAATTAGATGCACTATCAGTACCCCATGAAACCAAGCTGCACAGTCTGTTTCATGACCTGATTTGGCAGATTCTGTCAAGCATGGTGTTTCCCATCACGAGTCAGGGGGACTACTAATGGAGGCTTGTAAATGCTTATTTGCTGGTCCTAACAATACTTGCTTAAAAGTTAGAGGTTTTGTAGTTGCATCAGCCAGCTGGCTCTGGAATAGATCTTCATGCTATAGTTTCATTAAAATTTCCTTATCTTAAATATGGCATCCGTCCAGCTGGCATCTAATTCCTGGGGTCTTCTGTTAGACATGCTTGAAGTAGTGGGAGTGTAGAGACTGCTTCTGATGCACATAGTCTGCAAGTTGCAGAAAAACACTTCTGTCTGGAGAAATACAACTGCTTGCTGTCATAATAAGCAGAGAGGAATTGGCTGGGGATGAATCATTTCAGTGTGGCTGATTGCCATGGTGTCTGTACTAACCAAGTATTACTGGTAATCTGCATATAATTCATGTGTCTCTGAGTTTATATTAGATCTGTTTTTAATGTACAGACTGATACCTTCTGTGAAGTTTAGCGTTTCTCAGTGAAGAATACCAAGTCTTTCACTTCTAGAGAAAAGGAAAATCTAACAACAGAAGGGTGAACTTCCACGCTAGCAAAGCAGTTCTTACGGAATTGAAAAGCTCTCATTCCCGTTAAGAAGAAAGTATGATTCTGGAGTGAAAGCACCTGGTAGGACCCGTGGCAGGTGCTGAATGGAAGACTGACCATAAGACAAAATAGATTTCTTGAAGGAGAAGGAGACGTGTCAGTGTATGAATCCTCAGCCCTTGACTACCACCTCCTCAAAAGAGAAAATAATAGAGGTAAAAGACTAACTATAGTTTACAGTCTTCAGGATTATCTAAAGATATTTTGCTTATCTATTAATTTTACAGTCAGTTGCAACTGTATTGACTGTTCTGGATATATAAATAAGGGCTTGCATTTATCCTTATCCATGTTAAGTACAATTTTTAAATAAATGGGTAACAGGAAACTGTTATATGTGTAACCTAAAGACTCATAACCACTTAACAAGTGTATCTAGGACAGTGACAACTTCTAGGACAACATGAATAGTTAAATAATTATTTGCACTGCTAGTGATAGTGTGGTGATGAAAGATACCATTTTCTGTTTATGCAGATACTATAAAAGCTGATAAAGTGGTCATTTTGTTAAAATAAATCTAAGCCAAACAGTGGCTGGGAAGCAACGACTCAACTGGGCTGTGAGGTTAGAATTTCACCAGGGGTATACCAAGAGACCACACCAATGAACTGCTCACTACCTTACCTGGAATCAATGATTTCTTGTAAGAAAAGATAGGTTTAAAAAATCTTAATTACTTTTATTATGAGACAACAAGTGAGAGACTCAGAGGAAAATAACTTTGAATTCTATTTGAAATGAGCTTTAAATTCCTCTGAATGTTTATCCTAGGAGCCCCCCATTATTTGATGATGAAATATCTCATTAGTACTCCCCATATTCCATTATAAATTCCTTACATTTGGTTACGGATATAGTGTGCAAGACAAAGAGAAAGGTGCTGCCTGAAAATCCTCCTTCCCTCTCCAGAACAGAGCTGCATTTGGAAAAATTGATGAGTACCTTATACTTTGAATAGAAAGGGAAACTTTTAATAAGGGATTTGCAGAAATGCAAATATCCTTAAAAATAAATGTTGGAAAGACTGTAGAGAGATTATGCCCATTTCATTAAAGATAATTTTTGTATTATCAGGTGAATAGGAGAATATTCCCCCTCTTCCATTGTACTCAGAATGAACACCGAGAATGAGTTGTGTGCCTAAATGTACTAATATGTACTAATAGGAGTGTATCAAAATGTTAACTCCCTGACATTGAATTCTTAGGATAGCAAGAGCTCAAGGCATACTGTCAGACAGAAAACAAATTATTAAAAATAGTATTCCTCTTATGTCTTAACTGTTGTAATAATAAAAAAAAAAAAAAAAAAAGAAAAAGAAAAAGCTAACACCGCTGTTGATGTGTTATATCTGTGGGGCAGTAACCATGACAACTCAGCTAACTTTTCTTTTAATTTATAAAGTAAATATAAGCATTTGTAGAAATATTCATAAACTGTGTTCATACAATGTTGATAACATTCAAGGTTTTTAAAATAAACCTTTGTCAGTGTTCCATATTTCCTCATATTTTATGCATTCACATTCTTCACAGTTGTCAGGACTTTTTAAATTTTATTCTTGTCATTCTGATATTTTGCCAGAATTAAGCTGAGTTCTTTTGATTTTCTTTCAATATTTTTTATTGCATTTCTTTGTTTGTCTATATTTTCCATTACATTTTTTTTAAATTCCTCATGTCCCTATATTTTTCTGAAATGTTAATAGTTTTCAATTAAAACCTGCTGTAAGAGTTTATTGATTTATTGTATTTGGTTGTCCTGCCAGCTCTGTGGAGCATTTCAGAACAGAAGCTTCCTGAAGAGTTAGGATCCAAACTAATTTAGCCTGAAGCTCTTGGCAGCATCTCTGTTTCTTCACAGCAGTGCTGTACAATGTAGGGTTAGAAAGTTAACATTCCTAATAGGTATAATTTTGAATATCTGCCCAGTCTTGAGAAAATTAATTACAAAAACACATGCCTTAAGATTCCAGAAATCCTCCATTGTCTTTACACTAACTGGACTTCTTTTAACACAGTGCCATGTTAAAGGCTAAATTCTGTTCAATTTATAAATATTATCACTTGCAGCATGCATTTGCTTGCAGGAGTGAAACAAGAAAGCTTTGAAAATAGAGACTGACATTTCTGAAACTGGTGCTAAACTGTCTAGCCACCCTTTACATTAATACAGGCATTCAAGACAAACTGACTTACTGTGTTTCTGATGAGAAAAACTGCCTGAAAACCTGACTCTGTCCTTTGTTACCCTGAGATAACTGAGAGAGTGAGTGAGCTGGGCTTAAACAGGGTGACTGATATCCCCTAGTTTCAAACAAAATCTTGGTGACACTGCTCTAGTTCATTGGTTTTATTTATATCTTCTCTTCTTTTGTAAGGAAGAAGGTTAGAATGTTTTAACACAAAACTTCAATGGTTTCTTTTTTTATTTCTTTTTGTCTTTGTTTCTTCTTCAGGTGGTCTGGTCTCAGCATCTTGTCTACATCTCAGAATAAAAATTTTGCATTTCAAAATTCATCTCCTTTAACTGACGTGAAATGTATCTGAAAGATATTATAATGTGCTTAAAATTTGATAATTCAGTTTTCCAGCTGTTGTTTTTTCAGTGGCTGTTTATTTGAAAATCATCAGAAACATAAGAGCATTTATGGGGTCTGGTGGAATGAAGCACAAAGTTTGAGAAGTAGACTAACAGAAGTGTTATCTCTCTATATCTGATCAAGAGAGCAAAAGTTAAAAAGTATCATTCCACTAAACATTCACCTTACATCCATTCAAATAACCCATGATAGTTGCTTAGGTTAAAGAAAAAATTGCAAGTTACCTGCTAAATATAGTAAAACCACAGCAGTAATTAATGTCTTCATTAACTGCTCACATGATTCCTCTGATGTTAAAGTTAAGATTAATGCACACCTTTAGTTTCTCCATTGTAAAAGGGAGGAAAACTTCACTGCAGCCAGTTGTAAGATGATCTTAATGTAGGCAGCAACAATAAATATAGGGGTATTTGTCTTTCTCCATTCCATCATTTCAGTTGAGATACAAGAACAAACAATTAGCTGAGACAGTTTTTGTTTTTATTTTAAAAGGGCTAGAGGAGAGACAGTTCCTAAAAATCTTATTCTCATTTTCCTCTCTGTCTCGTATTCTACCTCCTGCAAATCTGGGTAAGAATCCACTTGCAATGGTGTGATATGAGTCAGCAGAATATACTCAACAACTTTGAACATTTCCTACCAGTATCATTACTTGATAAGATAGGGTTTTTTTCTGAGCAAATATTGCAAGCCTGTTTTCCATTTTTATGGAAATCTTCCTGGCACAAAAACTGTTTCAAGGAGGTGTACTGAAAAGTGTTATTTAATGTAGGTAGTAGAAAATATTTTAACTATAGGAGAGAAAATTCAGCTATTCATGTTTTACACAGTGTTTCTGTAACCTTTTGTCAGTAAAAAGCAAACAGAAGTAGTTAATCATTAAGGTTTTTTGGAAGGCCTTAGATGCAAGCTTGTGAAGAGGGAAAGCTAAGATTTTCACTCGTTTTACATAGAACAAAAGACAAACCATAATGCAGTTTATGCAGCACAGGTACCTGAATGTATGTGAGAATATATAACAATTTTCTTTTTGCATTGTGTTGATATCATAGCCCATACAGCTTTAGATCACCCAGAAAACAGCTGTGTGTTGTTTTTCCTATCACTGTTGTGTATCACTTCTTTTAATCTTGCATGCAAGTGTCATGGAAATCTATTTACTCTTTAGTCTGGGCCTCAGTTGACTTTAGGATTGCTAGCCTGTTACTGTAAGATTTTTTTTTTTAATAAAAATGACAAGTTATGAAAAGGATTTTGGTTTCGATAGTCAACCTGTAGCAGGTAAGTTTTTACTCTGTTGCAGTTTTGCAAAGCAAAAGCATGGAAAGGAATAAAGGCATGATTGCTAATGTCTCAAAAGCAGCCAAATTGCCATACTTATTTTTTAGCTGCTGAATCCACTCTACCATGATAAGCCGTGAAAAATTAAGAGAAAAAATTGATATTCTTTTTTTCAGGATAAATTTAAAATTAACTGAAAGGTTGCTCAGGTAGAGATAAATTAAAAGGTTGCAATAGGTGGAAGAGATGGAAGAAGAAAAGCTCTGTTACCAAAAGGTAACAGAGAATGCAAGACTGTAGAGAATGGAAAAAAAAATAATAAAGTGCATGTAGGGGTGGTATAAATTTAAATCTTTAATTAGTCTCTGAGAAGCAGCCTAGACTAATTTGTCTATATTCCTTCCACATCCAGTGGATAGAAAGAATTTCTCCAGAGAGTGATTTGTTCCATTTGCCTTTGACACTTCACTAGGTAGGATTAATAGAAAGGGACAGATTCCTCTGGAAAGTGCCTGCTTTTTTGCTGCTGCTGGCAGAGTGATCTGTGGTAAGGTAAAATAGGTCTAACTATGACTTGAGATATATTGGTGAGGTTTTAAGTTTAGCATTTGAAACTGAATTTTAAAACACACAAGAATTCTTTTTTATAGCATTCTTTGAAGGTGTGAGAATGTTAACATTATATATTCAATAAATGTGTTCCCATTGATTCCAACATAAAGTTGAAAATAGCAAATTTAAACCAATTGACTGAAATAGAAAGGAGATAAGACTCTATTTAGAAGTTGCTGAACTTATTACAGCTTACAAAATTTAAAGCAGTCCTTGATCTATGTTGTCTGACAAAATGAATATAAAAGAGTATTATATTTTTCTGATTTATGAGTTTAGATTCTGGAATGTGATCCTAGATCTACAGCAGTCACTGGAAAAAAAAAAAAACACATTGTTTCTCCAAAGAACAAATATTATGCAGGACTGAATGTTCTGCAATGATAAAATTATTAAGTCCTAATATGAGTTTGTCTTTTAAGGGAACTTGTGCTATCATCTCTGCTGGAAGAACAATAGTCAAAATGCTTGCTGGTCTCCAAGTATAAGTGCTTTTTACATAAGTGGAAATTAAATGTGGCTTTTTCACAACTGAAAATATTTCCCCTACATCATGAACAACTGGGGAAGTTAACGGTGCAAGTCAAGAAAGAAATTTATCTATGTATTACAAAAAGGAGTATCTGAGGTTTTGAGTTCAGTATTTTTGATTAAAGTTTTCTTGAATTTCTGTACATATTCATACATGTTTGTGCACATCCCCATTATGGGGTTTTTGTACTTTGTGCTTTTTTCATAAAAATGTTCTTGTTATCAAATAAATCTGGACTTAACTCACCTTTAAGTTTGCTACTGCTTGAGCAACATGATGGTAGCATTAAGTCTGTGTAGGTAGGACTAGAACATTTTGCAGCATACAAATAGTTCCTTAGCTATTGATAAGAAATGTTAAAAGTTTAAATGGAAAAGCAGGTCTTTATTCCAAGAGGGGATAAAGTCACCATCATTAGCATCAGCTATAGATTGACTCCAGTGTTACAATTATTACAGCATAGAAATACATTGTACAGAATATGGTGTTAACTTTCAGGGGTTTTGTACTCCCATTGTTGCAGAAATTAGCTTGGAAAACCATTACATAGTGATACTCAAATATCTGTGCAATTTTTTTCTATGGCAAATTACTATTCACACACAAGCTAGTGAGCCTCTATTCTTAGCTTATATTTCTTAGCTTCTATTTTTAGAAAATGCTGTGCCCAGCAGATTGGAGTTATTCAATCAACAATAAAATTTTATTAATGTCTTTTTCATACTATCAATATCTCAGAAAAAGCACGATATATCTTTCCCTTTAGTGTTCCTGCAAACATAAAGTAATCATAAGATAGTCTTCTCTATTATAATCTTGTAAATAATGCATTTGATATTAACAAATTCTCACAGATTTCTCAAGTGATATTTAATTTCTAGAGAATATGTGCAGTTCTGTGGAAGTACTTTCCTGTCAGCTGCCTTTATATTTGCTGAGATTTTGTGAATAGTGCAACAAGAAAAGATTTGTAGGTGATTGATAGCCATGTTCATGTAGCTATCAAAGCAAACTACTGACAATTTCTTAAGCCCTGCAGTTAAAATTTCAAATAGGTATATTATTATTGTTATTAACAATAATTATTATTGGTAGTATTAGTATTTAAAGAATAAATTCCAAATTTCTTCAGTCTTCTGTTAAACAGATCAAAGTGACAACAAGCAGCTGATGTGAACAGTTCTGTACCCTTCTGGGCAAGGATGTTAATTTGGCTTAAGAAATCACTGAGTTCACAGGAAAGACTCAAAGTGAATGATTCTGTATGACCATTTAAGACATTTTTCTAAGCATAAAAATACCATCAAGCTGTTTTAGGTATTATCTTAATCCTGCATTAGTGTCATGGACTGTCTAGAAATCTATGGTAGAACAACTGTTGAGCTTCTGAATGTAGTGTTTCACATCTCTTCTTAATGTCAACTTATGAAAGAAAATCAAATATGAAATACTCAGAAAAAGGACTATATGGAAGAGGCTGTCAATAATGCAACAGTGAAAAAAAAAAATAGCTATTTCAACTCATTCAGAAAGCAAAACATGAACACATGTATAAGGAGCTAATTGTGAAGTAGGTAAGTGACTATATATTTGGAGGAACAGAAACACAGAGGCCCTAAATGTGAATGTGTGTGTGGGGAAATGTTCTTTAAAAACTGAGTTACAGAATGGGATTGGCCCATTAAACTATGGGACAGTAAAAATACAGATATCCACGGCTACTTAGAGGATCCTTAGAGAAGGAGCACTGAAAAAGCCTTGGTGTAAACAGTACATTATACTATTGGAAAAGAGAAAACAAAGCAGTGGGTGTCAGGAGTCAGGAAAATCAGAAGTCAGCATCCACTTGCCTTATACACATGTTACCCTCAGTTTGGTCAAGTCGTGTTTTACAGAAATCAACTTTTTAGATGAGAAAGAGAGGATGCCATCTGCTAGCCAAAGAATGAGCTTATCTGAATAGTCAATATTTTTGGGGATCAACAGATATTTTTTAGCAAGGAATACAAATTATGAGCATTATAATTGACAGGGATTTGCTAAAGCATGTCTGTGTTTCAAATCATGTTTATGTAAAACATTTCCTGTTTCTGCAGAGAAGGTGTGTGTCTGTGTATAAATTTAGATTAAAACTACCAGTCTGTTTTGTCTGCAGTTAAGTGTACCGGGATATTTTATATTATTTATCCTATCACTACCAACAGAGTTCCACAACAGATGGAGACACGATCCCACACAAATGGCATTTTTATTGGGCAGAACTAGCAGGCTTTTCAGTAGATTGATGCTTTAGGTGTATTGAAAGAGGCATTTTAAAAAGTTACTGAAGCTATCCTTTTCTCTCCAAGTCTTCTGTATAGAATAAATTAGTATTTTACTCCAGAGAAATAAGTAGGGATAGTATGCATAAAGGAATCTACTGAGACAAAAATACTTGCAGACAAAGGTGAAAGGTGTTCTTCTTCAATATAATATTAGGACTTCTCTATAGTTCTCAAGATAAGATTTTGATGTGAACAGAGATCTCTGAGATCCTACTAGGAAAAAAATACTCCTCTGAACAGTGTCTTTGTCCAGAGATTTCAATTCCTAGTTATGGAAGACATCTTCTTCTAGTAATAGAGGGCTTTTTTCTTTTTCCCAACAAATGGTTGCCAGGATCTCATAGCTTTACCCTTGCTTTTAGTAGGGATCTTACAAAAGAACTCAGTAAAAGAAAATAAACTAGGACAGATAATGAGTTGATTCCATTTCTGTTGAATATAAAGGTAATTTTATTTAATAAAACTGTTTTATTATTATAAGCTGAAATGTTAGAGGAACCAAAAGAAAAAACTGCCTAAAAAGTCCAAAGAATTCACTGGTCTCTTCAGCTCAGAGCAAGTGCCTGGAGTCAAGTTTTCTTAAATCTTAGTGATTCAGTCACAAAATTTATATTTGCTTCTTATGGTGTATAGCTGTACAATTTCACAGTGAGCTCCAGGAAACAGTATACAACATCACTGGAGCTTAATGAAACACAGAGGATTTTATGTTATGGTAAGTGTCAGCTACTGAAGGTTTTGCCACCTCTTGCAGTGCTTTCACTGCAAGAGATGTCAGGAAGGAGTAACTGTTATGCTTAAGCACCTAAGAGATCTTGCTTTGAGGGTCATCTGACCAAAGTCAGAAAAAAATGCTCCAATAAGTCTGACTTCATATTTATGTTAGAGTGAAACAACACATTTAAACATGTCTCACATCTTTGCTTTTTTTCATTAAAAATTAAAAATCCATGTGGACCTGAATATTTAAAATACAAAGGCTGAGCGCCACATGAAGTAATTCTTATGCTCACATTTTAGTACAAATGACCAATTAATGTCTGCCTTTGATAGGGGGGAAGCCCATATCTGTCTAAAAAATTGTTTCCTTATTAGTAATTCCCTTTTTTTTTTAATTTTTTTTTTCAATTGCAAATAATTTGTAATTATCTTCTGGAAATACCAGAGAACCCTTGATAAGTAGTGAGGAAGGTTCAATAAGGGACATTGTACTTTGCTATGACTGCATCCTTCACAGGCTCAGTGAGCACAGATTTTAAATACAGCACAGTGACACTGTTACTGTGTCACCACACTGAGGATCTGATAGTCCACAGCGGTGACTGCAAATACTCTTGATATGTTTATTTCTTCAGTTGTGCTAGCAAGGCCCAGATTTTTAAACGTTCAGGCAAATGCTTCTAAAAATGCCTAGAAGCATTCCAGATAGTTAGACACCCATAAAAACATCTGCCAAATGAGATTTCCAAAGCCTAAACTGTCATAAAGTGTTTGAAACCTAATGTGCCTGGGGACTTTTTAAAATATCACAATGTGCATAATAGGGATTCCCCATCTAAGTATTTTTGAAAATCCATATTTAAATCAACTTCAAGGAATTCTCTGCAAATTCCTAATTTAACAGTGTCTTGAGCTTGGGTAGATGCAACCACTAATCTTTGGAACATTTTCCATTACTTTTCAGGAGGTGGATGCCAGGATTATGAATTATGCAGAGCTGTGACAGAAGCACAGACCAGTGCCATTCCAGGACATTATGCAAAAGATTTTTGAAGGCAGAACCAAGGCCCTGTGACAGTTACAGAAAAAAATAAAAAGCATATTCCAGAATAAGGAAAAAATCCAAGAGGATAAATCTAGGACAAGAACAGTCATCAGTGTGTTCTTTTGTGACATTATGAGACTCAGAAAGCAAAATAAATCCAGGTAATATTTTTCACTATCCAAATCAGATTTATTATGCATTTATTTCAAAGCCTAATTTTCACACCCAAAAAGACCCACCTTTGTTTTTACAGGTTTATATTACCAGGGAATGGAAAGGGTAGCTGAAGAAAACCTCTGGCAATAAGCTCTTTATTAAACATGAGCTGTCCAGAAATCCTGCAAATAGTATGCACAGCAGAAGATCTGGACAGCCAGCTGGCATCACCAGTGCACCTTATATATGGAATTGCATTTCCCGCAAAAATCTCTTTGGTGATTTATGCATTCACCTTTGAAATGCACAAAATGGTTTGGGAAATGAACCATGTGACTAGCAGGAATAGAAATCCCTTTAAAATACTTGAAAACACAAAACAGGAGGCCCAGAAGGTGAAGAAGAAGGCAGATTTCCATGCGTCACTGCCTCACACCTGGCTATGAGAGGAATCAAACAGACGAGCAGTTAAAAAAAAAAAAATATACAACTGGGACTTCCAAGTCTCTGGTAAGTCTGTAGTGACTAAGGACAAATATCTTGTTGCTAAATGAAAGGATCAATTCCCAAAAAACATAGAAGTTAAAACACATAATTTTCTCTTCACTTCCATTTCTCTACAACCATTCTTTTGTAGCTTGTTAATTAAGATACTTGACTTCATTATGTGTACCTAGTGTTGGATACCTGATATTTTAAAACATATTTCTATAATACAAAAACTGTTTTACTCCTTACTTCATGATCTTTGTAATAGATTTTTGTTCTTTCGGGTTACTCTGACAATTTACTATGATTATGAGCAATAGTCACTAACCTGTAAACTTAATATCACCTTTCCTATTTTTGCTTGTCTTTCCATTTGTAGAGTATCCAATTAATTCTCATTCCCATGTAACTCTTTTATCTCACCTTCTGTGTTTTTTTTCCTTCAGACTGCCAGTTCACAGTTTTTCTGTCTGCCCTCATGCCTCCTATCATTTCTTTACCTTCAGTATGCCTTCTATGCTTTTATTAGAACAATGCTACAGGTTTTGTTTTTTTTTTGTTTTTTTTTTTTTTTCTTTTTTTGTAGTCTGGAGTAAATGTTTCCCAAATACTGTAATATTTAAGCAATTCCTGAGGAGGCAGCTCTGATTCAGCAAAGAACTGCAGATTGAAGGAACGATAGAAGGCTGTTGTTGAAATGCAACATTCCAATGTCCTAAATTTTTATTTTTCTTCGAAGTTGTTCCATATGAACTAAATGGAGTTCAAGTGTAAATGAGAGTGACTTCAGTCAGGGAGTATAACATCTTTTGTCTTTTAAATATGAATCATGATCATAATCATAATTGCAAATCCATAAATATATCTGAAATTATTATACAGTTAACAAAGAGTTAAAGGTCATATTTTAAATGAAAATATTATGAAGATTCAGTGTAACAGCTTAACAATTAAATTTTGTTCCTAAAATGTTAGCAGTTTGCTTTTGCCAAGAATAGTTTGCTTTCAGTTTGGTAAATATTATGTTCTAAAATATGCACTATCTCTTTTTCAGTCTAAAAAGTGCCCCTATAATGCTAGCTCTGGTTGCATAATTGACTCTCAAACGAGATGATGTTTGTTTAGTTCATACTTGACACCTTATCAAAGATTGATTTTACTTGGAAATGAAATCTTCACACAATGAGAAGGCAGACTCTCTTCCTCTGTACTTTCCCACTTTGCTGGATAAAAGCTCAAGAAGAAGAAGAACAGGGAACTACTAGCAAATATGCACAAAAAATAAAACTCCTCAGCCTTAAATATACTTTGCTACTTGCTTGAGCTTGGAAATATTAGTGAAAACACTTTAGCCATTTAGCTAGTGAACCTGGCAGGAAGAAGTCCTTAAGGAATGAGAAAACTCATAAACAGGCTCTGAAAGAACAAAATCACAATCAACAGCACCTAAAAATAGTGATCTTGGAAAAGAGAAAGTTTATCCTTCCACTGGTTTATTTGAAGAGCTTTTTTGTAAAATGAGGCTCTTACTGTGACGGCAGATGTTCCAGCATTCCCTGTAGTAGATTGGGAAAGCTGTAATGAGATTTGCCTACAAGAAAGCAGTCACTGAACAGCCAGGAAAGAGGAATGCTCACCCCAAACACACTTGTCCTGCTCAACTGGAAATCTACTCCAAGAGCACCATATCTACTTTTTAGATATGGAACTCATGAAGACAGAATCAATCTTTAAGGCAACTACTCATGTAGCTGTGATCTTCATTACCTGTACAACTTGTACATGACAGGGAATGACACCTTAAAACTAAAACCACTTAGAAGAATATGCAATGGAAGAGTAGAGCATAAGGCCCATTGCAACATGAAGAACTGACACAAATGCTGGTGTGTTGGAACCCTGAATTCTGAGAATTTCATTCTTTCAGTTCTAACAAGTAATGATCCTAAACTCTCAGAATTCAGGGTTCCAACCCTAGTGCAACTTACAATTAGCTATTATTTGGAAATTATTTGCGTTGTGGGATGAAATATAAAATGTTGGACAATGCATTGTCTACTTTTCTTGATTAATATACAACCAGATTAAAGCAAGTTTAATATGTTGCTTATAACAAGTTCATATGAGGAAATTATCCTAGCAGTAAATTCTCCTGTGGTATGTAAGTATTCCAGCATGGCTTATAGCAAAATAACTATTTCCACCATTGCCACAGGTCTTCCTCTAGGCATTCAGTTCCTCCATTAGTTCCACAGGGCTATAGATATTTCTGTCCTTTGTAAAGCATTACAATATATTTGTTTCAAGTTTATAATGGAATTATCCTTATTCCCTTAATTCTCTTTTGGATTCTAATTTGTTTTTATTCCAACCAAACATGTCTATAATTTTTTTTTTCATTGTACTGATGCAAGTTATTTCAATAGTTCTTCCATTTTTGTAAGCCTGAGATAAGGGACAAAAAAGAACCAAGCCAGCCAGAGGTCACAGGGGTGGACACAGACAATGTGTTCTAGAAAGATGTAGCCCTGAGCAAATGGATGAAAGCCAATAGAGGCCCTCTGGCTTCAGGGTCAGGACTTCTCCCTGACTTTTCTTTTTTAACAGTACAGACACAACAGTGTGTAGCTCTAATTGCTTTGCTGGATCAGTACCTGCACACTGAGTGGTATTCAGTATTAATCACTATGATAATTACTTCACAGAATCACAGAATTGCAGGTTTGAAAAGGATATCTGGAGATCATCCAGTCCAACCCCCCTGCCAAGGCAGGGTCACCTGGAGTAGGTGACACAGGAACATGTCCAGGTGGGTTTTGAATGTGTCCAGAGAGACTCCACAAGCTCCCTGGGCAGCGTGTTCCAGTGCTCTGCCACCCTTGATGTAAATAAATTCTTCCTCATGTTGAGATGGAACATCTGTATTTTAGTTTATGGCCATTGCTCCTCATCCTGTCACTGGGAACCACTGAAAAGAGTCTGGCACCGTCCTCTTGGCACCCACCTTTAAGATACTTATCTGCATTAATGAGATTCCATCTTCTCCAGACTAAACAGGCCCAGCTCCCTCAGTTTCTCCTCCTAAGAGATTTGGGGGACTTTTTTTTATTATCTGTTGTACTGGAAAAATAAAGGGTTTGAATTATCTGAAAAAAATTAATCTGGTACCTTTTTACAAAATATTTTTTTTCTTGAAAAGTGGAAAAATTATAGAAACATACAAGGAGAAAATGATATATGTAATGGGATACTAAAATATTTTTTGCGTCTATTTGATTTGTTCACTTATGAAATTTTCAAAAAATAATAAAAGATATGAAGGACAAATCAGAAGCTTATTTAAATATTTGTAAAAGGTGGAGTTCAGACACTCAATCCACTTTGATCAAAGTTTTGGAAATGGAAGTGTCCTTTAATTACAATAAATTCTATGGTATTATTGTTACTCAGTTTTTATTATAACATTTTGGAGAGAGATTATTCAGCCTCTGATTTCCCAAGTTTATCCACAGTTCACCCTCCTTTCCAATTTTCTATAATAAATTGTTCCCTGAAAAAAAAGTTGCTCAACTTATATCACAGTGGTTAGCAGCAGTCACACCAGGTTACACATTGGCAGATCAGTGTGAGTATAAGTAACATAATATTGAGTACATGAAACAAAGCAATTGGGTGTATGTGCTTCTCACAGCATCTCACCAAATGCTATTAAGTAAATATTTCACAAAAACTGTCTATGAGCCCACTTCCAATTAAATATCTGTCAACAGAAGTTGTAAATTTAGGTGCATTTTTATGGGCTTTTTCTTACAACTTGTTCCCCTGTTGAGACAAGTGGAAACTAGACATCTTTGCTGGGAACATGGAAATAAAGTCGAAGGGTTTGGCCAATTTTTTTAGCTTTTCAGGAATGTGTAAAAGGTTGTATCTCACTCAAATATCTGCATCTAAATACAGGAAATAAACCTTAACTGAGATGTCTGTGTTCTCACCAGAGTCAAAGGTACAAGACAGCATTTGTGTCCACGCAATAATGGTGCATAACTGATGGTGAACCCCAACCCTCCTGATGTCTGATCCATGCCCTGGGTATAGCATGAGAATGCAGCACTCTTTGAAAGAAAAAGGCTCTTCAAAACAGATGGGCATTGAACCATAGTTGTACTGAGCTGCTTTCTCACAGCCTCAGAGGACTGGTAGGTTTGACTCATCAAAGAATCTGGAAGTGACCAAAGGTAGTATCTAGGTTCCAGTAGATACCAGAATTAAAGGAAAGTTTTGTTTGAGACGTAACAGGACACGTAGACATGTACCTCTCCCTTCAGCAACCCCAGAAATACTTCAGGAGGTTATGTCACATTACATGTGTGTCTAAGGTGATTAAAGTGCCATGCAATAAGCCTCATGCCAATACTATATCAGTATTCCTACAGAAGTTGAAAAAAAAATGGATGGAATGTTCTATCAGCAATTGCTGTAAAGTGCATAAATTAAATTTAGAATGTACTTGTATTGAAGTCTAAAAAGATAATGTAAATGGCATCGGTTAGGATCAAAATACAATTACCTGTCACTGAATATGGAACATATAACATGTCAATATAAGGGTAATATTGCAGTGTAGAATTCTATTCAAATCAGTGATTTTCTATAAAGTAATTGTCATATCCAAAATGTCACCATCTCCTTCCCGTTATTGGTCTCTATACATTGTCCATGCTGAGGCTGTTAGTTAAGTGCAAGACAGCAAAGGGTTTCACAGGCTTCTGCAGTAAATATTGTATATAACTTACTTCTCTGGAGACTTTGCCTCTGTTCAAAAGCCATCTGAGCTTCACTGCTCAATCTGTGATTTCTGCACAGCTAGTTCATTAAAATACATGTTCAATTAAGTAACAGGGATCCTAACTCTTAGAATCCCATTTGAGATTAAGAATTCTGGAAACTTATCAGCAGATTATTGTCTTTTACTGATCATATGCCAAGAGTCAAAATCTCTAGGAATATCCAAACTTTATTGTTTATTTTTTCAGTGGAGGGGGTTGGAGGTGATCCACATTTTCCACTACAAAAATTTTATGAGCTATGCAAAGTAATTTTATTTTTCGACAATATAAAATTAATATTTCAATGAAAAAAAAATCATATTGTCAACTGCAGACTCATTCATTTTATTCCTATGTCCAATTTGTACTGTAATTCTCTGTGAGAGATATATGGCTGTTGAACATTACATTAGATATACCCATTTTTCCCATACATTTGATATTGAGAGGATGTTACATTTTATTAACTAATGCAGTAAAATATATCTTACTTTCTTTTGTTTTTTTGGCTATGTAAAAGTAGGCTGCTGATTGGTAGGAGAATGAAACGGCAAAACATTAGCCAATCCATTAACTTTGATTTATTAATAAGCATTCTTTGAAGACATTTTCCTTCATCCAGAATTGGAATAGTAAGTTTTTGTAAGATTAAAAGGCTTTTAAGGTGAAAAATTAAATATGTTGGACAGGCGCACTTGACTTGACAGGATTTTAAGGTAATACCATTTTAACAGTGCTCTATATTTTTTATAGCAGGAGCTTCTGATTATTTAAAAAGAGATTTTGTAATTTTGATGTGCTGTTCCTGACAGAGTACTAGATTTGGTTTTCCTATAGAATACAATGTGACACATATTTAAGTCAACCTTATTTTACATTCTTCCAACTGCTTTGTTCCTCTGGGGTCTGGGGGAGGTTTGCTGTGGGTAGTCTGTATTAACATGCATGAGCAGTCTTATGCTATATAATTTAAGTTACCATCTGTTTAAAGAAAAACTTTTATGCACGTGGGATTTTTTTTTTTTTTGTAAAGAAAATAATTCTTTACAATGTATTAAATTTAAAAGAAAGAAACAGACAATACTGGAATTACAGACATTTTGAAATTATCTATTTATTTATTTAGCAAATTTGGACAGTCTTCTATTGAAAAGATATGATCCTTAATCATAGAATCACAGAATGACAGAATACTTTAAAGACCACCTAGTCCAACTCCCCTCCATAGGCAGGGATATCTTTCCCTGTAACACGTTAATCAAAGACCCATCCAACCTGTCTCTAATAATATCCAATGATGGGGCATCCACAACTTCTCTGGACAACCTGTTTCAGTGCCTCACTACCCTTGCCATAAAATATTTCTTCCTTATGTATGATCTAAAGTTACCTTCCTTCAGTTTAAAACTGTTGCTTCTTGTTGCCTTCTGTCCTGTCTGTTACTACAGACCTTGGTAAAAATTCTTCCTTCATCCAAGAGTTGGAACCAGATGATCTTTAATTTTACTTCCATCCCAAACAAATTTATGATTCTATGATTCTTTGATCTTTCTTATAAGCCTCTTGTATACATTAGAAGGCCTCAATAATGTCATCCAGGTGCCTTCCCAAATAAAAAAATAGAAAGTTTTTTTTCACATGTACATGTAATTTTCACTTCCTTCTGAGGACTGAAATTTTCTGCAATGCTTCTGGACAGTCATAGAGGAGTAGAGCCTGTAGACAGAGTCTGGTCTGTGCTGATGTGAAACCCCTGGGTGGTTAGACTACACTGTCAGGTGCTCACCAAGCTGCTCTTTCCCTCCCCAAGCATCAACAGGACAGTTCTGCAGATACAGCATAGACAGATAAGAAGACAAGGACAGGGAGATCACTTCCCAATCACATTTATGACTCTTTAGGACTTCAGTTTGATTTTAATCTAAATATGGTTTGAGTGGCACTTCTTCAGCGAAGAGAAGATGAAGGGGAGGGCTTTTGACTTGCAATGAATGTCAGTTTTTTATTATATGTTTAAAAATACTGAACTTGTAGTCTCATATTATATATTATAACGAGGTAACATGAAGGCAAGAATGCTTGGAAGTAACAGCACCAAAATCAATTTGCAACTATGGCATAGAATATGGATATCTTCCATTCTTTGGTACACAGACAGTGTTTTAGCAAAACCAGAACCAACTAAGAGGGCAAATGCACTCAGACAAGACTGCCATTTAAAATTTAAATGTCCAAGAGGCTTGAATAATACTGGTTTAGGAAAATAAAAATCCATGGTTATTTCTTCTGCCTCAAAAAACTATTTGATCTTTGTTTTCTGTCCCCACAGTCTTTTAGGAATGTACCCTGTTTATTTCAGCTGTTACTCTTCTTTTGCAGTATCTCTGAACTGTATAGGTTGTGCTATGCAACCTTTGTGCTAGACTGGGAAGTGCAGTATCACCTGATTAATAAACTATAAATAGATTAAGATCTTCATAAAGCTGTCACATTGATGACTCTTGAGTCTGTTCCTGAAGTCTTCAGTTCTAAGATCAGTGTAAATTGACAGCAGCAGACATAGATATAGTAAGTGATACTCTTCCTGTAGTAAGTGATAACTTTTGCACCCACTATTTTTGATTTGCATCTGTTATAGCTCTGATTTAATCTCTCTTATGAGTATATATATAATGTCAATGTTCCATAGGCATTTCCCTCCTGAGTCATTTTCCTTAAGTGTCTATGCTGGTGGTATCACAGGCCATCTCCATGGAAACAAATATGATACTACAAGGAGTGAGTTGTGACATCACTAAGTGAATCAACCAAGAGAAGGAGTGTTTGTGCATAGAAAGGAAACTTCTATAAAAAACAATTTAGTAAATTAAAGCAAGAAATGCATGATAATGGCTATGTAGTAGATCTATGTAATAGGGTTCAAGGGCTGTTTTTCTATCAAGAAAGTGAAAATTTTTAAAGTTTGTTGGAATATGATAGCAGCTCTTTACATTACAACACTGTCAATCTCCTTCAGCTGACAGTGTGAGCATATTTAAATAGCTTTATAGCTACGGAACCATATGTTGCACTGAACATGAAGAAGCAAAGTTCTACATAAAAAATATTCTCTGTCTTAAGGTGAGCAGAAATAGTGACTTCATTCCTGATATTGTTGTCTTTATTGATGTAACTTCTGTCACAATTAGATTATATGAAACCTATAAATACACTCCCTTCTCAAGCTGCATTTTCTTATAGAAGCTTGATGTAAGGAACAGACATTGCAGTTCCTTTCATTTGTACCTTTGCCATATAGCTTTCCTTTTTCTTTGTTCTTCCCACCCTTAGAAAAATAATTACATCACTGCAAATACTTTATTTTTCTCATGTTCTTCTGAACGTCAGCAGTCTCTTCTACAGGTATTGCAAACATACACTTACTCTTCACCTAATTAATTAGAACTTTCTTTAGCAGTTATCATTTTACCCTGTGGGCCTTTTAGAATTGGACTTTTATGAAAACTACTCAGCACATCAACCATCATGTCATACATTTATTACTGTCCTGAACATAGCAAGTCTTCTATCTTGCAGGGGGAGGGAAAGCAGTAGGCTGCAGCCTGAAAATGGGTATGTTCTGAAAAAATCTCAAGCTAAATATCTTTGTGCATAAAACCCAACCACATTAGTTTAAGCTGCAGAGAAGGTATTTTTCCAGCAGGTGGACAAAGCCCTTTAGGGATTATTGGAATACTGGGAATATTGCTGTGGGATATCATTATGAGAGTTTTGGTGGTGAGGTGAGTGCAACCAATGAAGAGTAATGAAGCTGGTGAAGGGTCTAGAGAGATTTATAAATAGTAGCTGAGGGAACTGGCATTGTTTAGCCTGGAGAAAAGAAGGCTTAGGTGAGACCTTGTGGGTCTACAACTCCCTGAAAGGAGGTTGTAGCGAGGTGTGTTCATTCTTTTCTCTGAGTCCATAGCAGACCAGAAAAACTATGGGGAGCATACTTCCTGAACATCCTCATACTAAGTTTATTACATGAAGCCAAACCTGTGGGCTTTGGGATACAGGAAAATTCTCCTTCCTCGTCCAATAGAGTCAACCTTATCTCAGATCCCCTAGTTCATTCAGATCCAGTGTGATATAGTCAGGTTGCTATGGCTCCCAGGTCCAGCCAACAGTGGCAAGTATTCGTGGTAGGTGCTCATCACCCACCCACTCATAGTACAAACATGTCCATGAAAACCAACAGCCACAGAAACTAACATCAACAGAGAGCAGTGTCTTTACTGGCACTGCATAAACGTGGGCCAACATAGACAGCACAGGCCCATTTCTCCTCTCTGGCTGATCAGGGTTTAGGTTCACTCAGTGAACAATACACACACCCTAAATCTTCTGGTTCACTGACACAGCCACATTCTCAAACACCTAGAATGTTACCACATATGCCAGGTCTTTCCATATCCCTGTGCAGATCCCTTTACTCAGTCACTGGCTCAGATCTGTTTTTTTACTGAGTGTTTCCTCTGACTTGCTGGCTAGTCCAGCTCAAAATTTCATAGCAAAAACCATACATATACACGTGTAAGTGCACACACAGATTGGAGAGGGGTACCAGCAGTTTACACAGAAAGTTGCTAGGGATGAATTTTAATAAGAAAACAAGACAGCCTGCTGTGGTCAATCAGTTTCCTCAATCAGGCAAATGCATTGATCTGTATTTACTCTTGCTCAGCTGGTCCCCTTTATCCTCTTTCCTCTCCACTTCCCACTCCTCTCCACTTCCCACTCTTTTTTTCCCCTCTATCCAGGTTGATCATTCCCCTCCTTCATCCTTATCTCCTCCCAGGTACAAAGGCCTTCCTAAATTAAACAGTCACAGTTTTACTGCATCTATACCTAAAATTGCCACTTCTGTTACAGTTACCTATGGCATTCCAGCCTTGCACACTACAGGTGACACAGTTCAGGCCAGGTTACCAAGGTTATGGTAGGTTGCCACCCTGACACTGAAAGATTTCCCTCCCCAGGAGATCTCCAATTCTCCCAGTTACTTATGGGGTTTGGCTGCCTTTTGCCTCACCTTCTCTTAACCCCTTGTGAAATCCAACCATTGCTCGTAGTGAGACCCATTAGAGCTTCTTACTCCTACATCCAGCAATTTCTCATGGTCAGTTACTTTGGCTAAACCTCAGGCCAGGGCTTAGTGGTGTGTCTCTGTACCTTCACAAATCAGATGTGGACTCTGCAATTGCTCAGGTTAATTTTAACTCTCTGAGAAACAGTTTTACAAATTAATGAACTTCTGGATTTGCAACTCTTGGTAAATATATTGTCTCTTTACCATTTAACATTCACAGGGTCAAACATGAACTTTTCCAAATGCACAGTGCTCTATTCCATCAAATATATTCTTGTGGAAGTTCTACAGTATTAATACACTTAAGCAAAGGTACATAAAATATTATCATAGATACACATATAATTAATTTTTCACTGCCATATAGAATTAATTTTCCACTGCCTTATAAATTAAATATAAGGAACGATTTTCTTATTTTAATTTTTACCTTTAATCACTACAAATGACTGTATATATATATATATATATA
>VZRZ01007116.1:1236193-1246353 GCA_013398175.1 Climacteris rufus | reverse complement strand
ATACTTACATACCAAGAATGGAGAAACATTCATTGGGAAAAAAAAAAAAAAGATGCATGACTATATTGGGATTTTTTTATTTGAAATTATTGTAGACAAGGGAAGTTACCTTCCATTTGTGGTGAAGTTCAACAAGGCAGTACTTTCAGAGTGAGAATGATCATCCAGAATGAGATTTATCATTTGTGTACATTTTTCTAGAAGTAAAAAAAGTAAACACTAATTCCTTTCTTGTATAAGTAAACAAATGATTCACAGCAATTAAATCTTAGATTTACTTTTCTAGAAAAAAAAGTGATACAGATACAAAATGCAGACTGCCACACAAACCAAATAAATCAGACACTACTAATGTACTAATCTCTGAAGGATAGATAATTTAATCAACACTTATTTTTATTTTTATTACTGAAACTCACCTGAAAGTTCATGCTTTTCTGAAAGTTTCTTCAGAGAATAAAAACATAATTGGAGTGCAACCAATGATGTCGAAAAAAGTATTATTATCTCAAATGGAATTTTGATGATTAAAATGAACAAGACTTGAAGAACAAATAAAATAAATTGTGTGATTACTGTAAACAACTTGGTATTTTCCAAAATGCCAATAAGAAAATGTCAGCATCAGGTGTAGAAAAGAAAGCCAAGACATAGAGTCCTTTCTTTCAGAACAGTATGTATTTGGCAGTCTTTGGGCAGTGATTAACAGATGTTTGCTAAACTTACCTAAAACCTCCTTTAGATATCCTTTAGGTTTCCTTATTCATTATTTTGCCATTTGTTGCACTAAAAACTCCCACCTTTTTCCTAATATCTAATTTAATTCCTCTGTTCTGAAAGCTAGTTGTTTTCTTGTCCTTCCCTGAAGGACATGCTAAATTAGATATGCTAAATAACTTATCATCCTTTTTTAAATCACATTTTATTTGTTAGAAGACCATTATCACTACCCCATTCCTTTGTCCTTTTTTTTTTTAAGCTAAAATACATTCCTTCAACCTTTCCAAGATGTCTTATTTTTTGAACACTTTCATTTGTTTTGTTCCTTTTCTGTGGACTTCCATCAGTTGTGTTTCTAAAAATTGTGTAACCTAAAGCAGATGCAGTACACTACGAAAAGTCTTATATGTGACAAAGAACAAAAAAACATACACTTTCCATGTTCCTCATCCAATATGCCTGTTGATTACACTCCAGATTAAGATTTGGCTTCTTGTATCATCTTGTCTCATACATTTTGTCCATTCTAAGACCAACATGATCTTAATCTTTCTTATTTTAACTATAACCTTCTACAGTTCAGTTCTTCGTAATAATGCTTACTAAACTTTGTGCTATTCATTTTGGACATTTTCTCCAAACAGTTAAGACAATTTCAGATTTGAATGCTGCCTTGCTCTTAACAACAGCGGATGTAATATATTTATTGTCTATTCGGTCTCCCTGGCCAGTAACAAAAATATGTAGAGACTGATCCTTCAGTAATCTTTTCAAAATGTAGTTTCTCCATCTTGATTGAAAACTAACTGTAGATAGTCTTTGGAGTGTGATTTTTCACCTAATTACATTCCTACTCTGGCAGTTATTCAAGAGATTGCCATATGTTACAATATCAACAGACTTTCTGAAGTGCTGATATAACCTCTCTACAGATTTTTCTTATCCATTAGCATAGTTATCCTGTCAAATAAATAAATTAAATGGTTTTCTACTATTCAGTCTAAATACATCAATTTGAGCTTTTTCCCTCAATGCCTTAAATTGCTCTATAACCTTATATTTTATTTCATAACTCCTAGGATTTTTTTTTCTGAAAACAAAATCAGACTCACTGTTGTATAATTCTACTGACCCTGCTTTTCTGCCCTTCTTAATGCAAGTACATTTTTTTCCCAGCAGCTCTCTGAGACCTTCCTTCTTTTCCAAGAAGTCTCAGTACTAATCACTAACAGTGCAGACACTGCATCAGCTTGTTCCTTCAGTGCTTCAGGGAGAATTTAATCAAACCCTGCCAACCTTTATACCTCTAACTTTCCTCTGACTGTTCACCCACTTTATCCCATATTCATCTTTTGATAACATTAATTTAATTAATAATGATCAATTGAAGTGAAAAATAATGTCATCTTTGTTTATTCAAGTGCAACCTAGGTTCTGTCTAGTGAAAGTCTCCAGGAAATTTATCACAGTGCCATCAAAGTGAGGGACAGAAAGAAACAAATGCTGAAGTGATGATAATAAGCTATCAGGAACACCAGGCAATTGTTCTTAACTTTAAAGATTTTTAGCACGTAGTTGTTGCTATAAAGAAAACTGAACAAGTAGGCTCTAAAGATACACTTAAAAGCAAAGTAAAAATGTAGATTCTCTTTTCAGTAACTCATTAAAAAATACAGAAGGTGTTTTAAAAATTTATCTCTAGATACATAAGAGGAAAAAGTAGACCTTGATGTAAATGAGATTCCCTAGAGTCATCAGTACTAAGAGAACTAGAGACAGGACTAGGGATTTCAGGTTATGAACATGCAGTGAAGCTCCTTTGTTAATGAACAATGTGCTGAATAATGACTTCATGCAATTTAGTTTTCTCAGTTGCACGACAGTAGCAATTAGTGAAGTCAATAGCAAAGACTATAGTGACCAGTGATAAATTATGATATCTTTCTTCATTTGCTGAACCAGCTTTTCTTCATTATATTTTTTGATTTTTTTGTAACAAAATAGTTGATGAAGCAAACCACCATTTTCAATATAGACCATAATTTTTAGTTAACAAATCTTTTTTTCTCTCAACAATGAACCTTTTTCATATCACTGAATGAATTATCCCTGTTGGAATTTGTCCAAAGAAAAATAATTTAATGCAGATTGGGATTTAAACAGTTTCTTGATATATAAACAACATGCAGTTACCCAGCAATCAATGAAATTGATACAGGATTAATATCGGTAATAGAACAGCTGCAACGGTGAACGCAGGATGTTAAACGTACAGTTTTATAGATGCTTTTATTTTATCACAAATTTATCCCCAATGTTTCTAATCACACCAAAATGTGATTACATGTGAGGATATACAGAGACGCACATAGTTACAGGCATAGCTACTCTAGCAGGACATGTGGGTTGTCAGTAACCCCCCAGGCTCCCAGCAGCATGTATGTGTGCCCTGCTTACACACCCCTGCCATGGGAGATGTGGGAGCTGTAGCTCCACGTGTCCACTTGCTGTCCCTCCCCCACGGGGAGCAGCCACTCCCAAGGGCCAGGACACTCCCTGGCTCCAGGCAGGGAGGTTGCTCACCCTGGGTTGGGCAGTGTTTGTGATGGCACAAGGCACCCTCTGGGAGTGCCAAATCAGTTTTCACTCCTGTTGTTTCCACTCTGAAGTCTCTTCTCCTGTTGTGAAATTTCATGTTTTTATAGTTCGTATCAGACTAATTTCTGCTTTGCATCAAAAGTCTTGTAATTCTCTGATTGCTTTTTAATTCGGCTGATAGTTATCCTCCTCTTTACAAGATCAATTTAGGCAAATGGATTCAAACAGTTCCAGACACACAGAATTATTCTACTCAAATTTTCATTTGAATAAGTTATCCAGGCCAATCATTCACCAAGGGTTAGACCATGCAAGTACCCCAGTGAATTTAGCCCTAAGATTTTGGCTTCTAAGAACTAGTGAAAGAAAAAGGAGAAACAAAAAAAACAAAACAGGATATTTCACAGAATAACAGAATGGTTGGAAGGAACCTTAGTGGGTCATCTGGTCCAACTCCCTGTTCATGCAGGGCCATCCCAGAGCACATGGCACAGAATTGTGTCTAGGTGGTTCTTGAACATTTCCAGTTAGGGTGACTCCACACCCTCTCTGGGCAATCTGTTCCAGTACTTGGTCCCGTGCACAGGAAAAATGTTCTTCCTCATGTTCAGGTGGAACTTCCCATGCATCAGTTTCTGCCTCGCTTCCTATTGTTTGGCAACACTGAGAAGAGCCTGGCTTAATCCTCTTGACACCCTCCCTTCAGATACTTACAAACTTTAATGAGTCTCTTGTCAGTTGTCTGTTTTTGAGGATGAACAGGCCCAGCTCCTTCAGCCTTTCCTCATAAGAGACTTGCTTCACTCCTTCATCCTTGTCACCCCCCACTGGACCAACTCCAGGATCTCCAGGTCTCTCTTGTCCTGGGGAGCCCAGTACTGGACGCAGCACTCCAGATCCATCTCACTGGGGCTGAGTAAAGGGGCAGGATCACCTTCCTGACCTGCTGGCATTGCTCTTCCTATTGCACCCCAGGATCTCATTGACCCTCTTGGCCCCCAGGGCACTGCTGGCTCATGCACAGCTTGTTGTCCACCAGGACCCCCAGGTCCTTCCCTGCAGAGCTGCTTTCCAGCAGGTCAGCCCCCAGCCTGTGCTGGTGCCTGGGGTTGTTCTTCCCCAGGTGCAGGACCCTGCATTTGCCTTTGCTGATTTCAGACATCTCCTCTCTGCCCATCTCTCCAGCCTGTCGAGGCCCCTCTGAAAGGCTGCACAGCTCCCAGCTTTGTGTTGTCAGTGAACTCCCTGAGGAGGCACCTGCCCCTTCCTTCAACTTATTGATGAGCAAGTTAAGCAATACTGGGCTCAGTATTGAACCTTGGGGGACACCACTAGTGACAGGGCTCCAACTAAACCCTGTGCCATTGATTACGATCCTCTGGGATCTGCTGTTCAGCCAGTAGATTTTGGACTTGTTGAAATGAAATTATATTCATTAACAAACATTTATCTGCAAACAGCTGCAAATTGTCAATATTTAGACTATGTCTACTGAAATGAATGAGGCCATACTTATGTATTTCCTTAATAAAAGTCATCTGCGAAATACTTTATAAAAATGTTAATGAAATGTATAGCTTTCCCTTCTAACAGAATTTCATAAAGAAGTCTGCCTGCTGCCCAGTCAGTTTCCATAACAAACCATTTTTAGTAGACTCTTCTATTCTCACCATGAAATTGTTGGAGACCTTTTAAACTCTTGGGCTGAGACACCAATGCACTCCAAAGTGGAGAGAAATTATCCACGCAGACACTAACTAGAAAAGTTTGACAAATCTGTCAAACCTAAGAAGAAAACAGACTTGGTGGCTTATAGAAGAAGCTTTTTGTACCTCTGGATTCAAGGACTGGCTCTGAGATATATAAGTGTTTTAAGCCTAAACTTGTCCCTATCCAGAACCAATTTCAGATCCTTTCAGGAAGGACAGAAACTATATATCTGTCCCATTGAAGATTTGGGTAGTCTTGGAAGGAGTTGACTTTTCTTTCATCAGTGGATTCATGATAATCCCCTTTTACATTAGTATATAATATAATATATTATAACCATAATTTTCCTTGTGAAACTAGACTTTCAAGACCACACATACCAATAACAGTATATTACTGGTAGATATAAACCAATCTGTTAATAGAGATTCCAAGGTAGACAGTGCCTAGGAAATGGGAAGAAATTCATTTTAACACCCATGTTGCACCTGTACTATGAAATAGGTCTGCCTTGTGGAGCACTCTGACTTGTCCTGATCAGAGGAGCCAATGGAGATTTTTTTCTTTTCCTCAGAGGGCATGTGAGAGATAATGTGCTGTTAGATGTGCTGCAGTACTCAAGAAGTGTTTAATGCCTATACTCTGGTCATGACCAGGACAGTGTAGACAGTCTCAGAAACTTCAGTTCGGTACACAGAAAGATTATTCCTTTGACAAAGAAGCTATGATTTTTCAAAATATTTCTTGACTCACTTCCATTTCACAATATTTTTTCAGTCTCTTTGACTTTCTTTCAGACCTATGTGTGTTCATTTCCAGCTGATATGCTCACATACAGGAAGCAGGCAGGTTATCTGAGTGTTTCTCCTTTTTTACTGCAGTTATTTCAATTGTCTTCATTGCCAACCACTCTGCAAAAACCTGCTTTGCTGTGATCATGCAATCTAATTTATGCCTTTTTTGTTCTATTATTATAGTCATTATTTTTCTGCTAGCCCGCTGCACTTAAAACAACTAATCAGCTGTGCTACTTTACAATTAAGTAAAAACTAACCTTTCTACATCACTCATGGACAACAAAACGGCCTTACAGCAAGTTGACAATATATTGCTTGTTTGTTCCCCATGTTTGTCTGTGCTTCCTTATATAATCATAGTTTAAATTCTTATTTTGCTATTTACAAATTATTTTTGTTTTGAAATTTTTTTACATTTAGCCCCCTCTTCCTTCTAAAGGATATTTTCTTTTAATCCCATCAGAGTTTTTTCAAGACAATTGGACTCTGACCCCAAATAATTATAGAGCTCTCCTGATAAAAGTCAGTCATTTCTCACAGGTAACATTTCTATTAACATGTATTGTAATAGTCTAAACAAAAGTTAAAAATTGCTATATTCTTTTCCTCTTTGAAGAAAAATCACATAAGGAAAAGAGTCTAAAGAAAAGTTAAAAATTCCTATCTTATTTTTCTCTTTGAAAAAAATTACATAATGAAAAAAGCATTAACAAAAATTCAAAGTAAAAAAAATTCCTATTACCTCATATTATCAGGTAAGCAAAAACTGCAGCATGATTTTGGACACTACCACATCTGGATCCAATCTTATGAGCCTGTGAGCATCCTCATTTGTGCACCATTCTAACAGAAGAAGGAAGGCCTCATGGTAGAAAATCTGAGAACCCAGCTGAAACCCTCAAGAAACCCCATCCATGGAAACAAACCAAACTAAGATGGTAACAATTTCAAGACACAAAACCAATGACAAATTAACATATTTGCAAAGTGGTTATGCTCTGTAGATGACAAACTTTGACTTACAAGCTTCATGTATGAACTTTGGACTAACAATTTGGCTGCAGTTCCCCTCTATCAGAATTGCATCTCTTTGTACATGTTACTTCAACCAATTTTTGCATGGAGCTAAATGACATTAAACAAAAATTTGTGTTTAAATATAAAAATTAACTTCATACCATGCAGAAAGAAAAAAAAAAGGAACATTTAGACCAAACTGTGGTTTTCAAGTGCAAATCCAGAAAAAGTGTATGTTGTACATGAATTACTGGTCATTGCCTTTATTAATAGAGTGCAAAAGATATTCAAAGAAACTATTGATTATGTAAGGCCATACTTTTCTTTTTTTTTAAGGCAAATATTGCTATTGCATGCATTTTAAATCACAGTCTTTCTGTGGTGCAAGCTGTAAGCACATTGTGCTGGAGACCTCATTTCACACTTGTGCCTCTGGTGCGTAAACTCAGACTGCAGGCGTCAACTGATCTTCAGAGAAACTTTGTTCTGCAGGCACTACTTGCCAAAGCCCTTTGTTTTGTGATGTAGCACAAGAGAAGCTGCTTCTGAAAGGATGGAAAATAAAGTAAGAGTATGTCTTGGCTTCAGTTAATCATAACTCTATCAAAACTTTTTCCCTTCAACTCTGACAGAAACTCATCTGAATGAAAGACGGTTTTGAAAGGGGAACAAATGTATTTTGAATTTTGGAGCCTTGCTGCCTGTGGTAAAAGCATGGTTCTCTGTAAAGGATCATGTGTATAGAAAGCAGACTTATTTTTTCATCATGTCTCTATCCTGTCCATTCTTTTGAATAAAATTGAAATGTAGAACAATATCCTAGCCATGTTTTTTTTTTTGATGCTAATTTCCAGATGTTCTTAGAAAAAAAAGAAAAAAGTTACAGGAAAATTTCAAACCATAAAGAGAATTACTTATTTTTGTTATCAAGATAATGATAAATGTACTTGCTATTTATACACAATAACATCTGTTTTAATTAAAATTGCCACAAGCGTAACTGTGAAGAGCAAAAAGAATACTGTTGCTGTAGTTGTGATTTCTTCACGTTATTAAAATACACATTTCTAGATGATATTTTGGTAAGTTAACACTGAAAAACCCCCCTATTTGTGTTGGAAGATGGATGTCTTTACAACAGCAATTTCCTTCTCTATTCTCTTCCTTTCACACCTTTCCCCATGGAGTTCAAATCAAGCATATTTGTGAATTAGAAACAGGGAAATATTGTGTTGCTGTCAAAGGAAAATAAATAACATAATGTTAGAATGTTCTATATAATATGTGTAAGGATGGTGAAGAACACTCAAAAAAAGGATGCCTTTTCTTCTCTCTCTGCAGAAGATCCCATACACCAATTCTTTCTCACCTGTCTCACAGAATGAATTAGAAATACAGAGCCAGTGCTATTTGGAAAGAGAAAGACAAAGTTGGATCTACAAATAAGCACAGAGTAATTATTAGCTAAGAAAAGACAATTTGTGTTCTCAAACTCAAGAGAAAGAAGAGTTGATCCACAGTTCCTGTTTCAGTGATATCTGTAACTGATATCAGCTGTTCTTGGCATAGACTAAAGATGTACATCAGGTTAGACCAGACAGAACGCAAAAATTCTGATTTGCTCCAACAGATTGCTTTTTTATAATTTTTTTTTAATAAAATATATTTTTTCAAACCCAAATTGGACTAAGGCAGCAGCTTATTTTAAAAAGCTGACTAAAGACTTGCCAAGAACTTAAATAAAAATGAAGAAAATTTAAATGTCTTTAAGAGACAAAATATGTACTCATTATTGAAATGACTCGCTTAATTTTCTGTATCATGCAGTCTTATTTGTATACCTTCCTAACAAGAACAGCATGCAGCAGCTTGAATTTACATGTTTTTTTATGGTGTTTCCTATAGGAATACTTAAGTAGAGATCAGCATTGGATCTGATGGAAAGTGAGTAGTATGTTACCTTGGGCTTAATGTTGCTAGCAACTCAGAGACGGTGTCAGATTTACAACACCGTATATGGCTAATATTGACAGTAGCACAACCTCTTTCAAAGCTCTTGAGAAAACTGTCATAGATGTCAAACGTGTCATATTTTGCTGAGAGGGGAGGAGGGAGATTCTGTTTTCACCCTAAATTTACCTCCAGGAAGGTACCAAGCTTATTTTTATCCTTTCTGTAGACTCTTACCACTTTCTTCCTCTTCTAGGCTTTTTAAATTTACATCTGGAAACAATGTTCCATAGTTGATTTTAATTTCATTTGTACCTTGAAAGAAGCAAACTTTGCACATGTGTTTGGTTTAGGTCACAGTGTTGATGTTCAACACTTATATCATTCAGGTAAATATGCTTCTAAATAAGTGTTCATTACGAAGCATTTTTCTCTAATTTCAAGGTAATGAAAGTATGGCTGAGACAGATGAAATTAACCAGTTTACCTTAGTGTCACTGACTGGCACTGAATGAAGAGCACAACACATCTTCCCTGGTTGTAACCTTTGGCCCAGATCACTATTGATGAATTCAGGTGTGTTGGTTTTGCACGGCCTGTTTTTTGGTAGCTGGGAGGGCCACAGAGCTGGTTTCTGTGAGAAGCTTGTAGAAGCTTCCACTCTGTCTGGTAGGGCCAATCTCCGATGGCTCTGAGGATGGACATGCCTCTGGCCAAGGCTGGGCCAATTAGAGGTGGTGGTAATGCCTCTGGGATAGCAGATTTAAGAAAAAAATCAAAACAAAGGTTGTTGCATAGTTGTAATTTTCCAGCCAGGGTAGGAGTGAGAATATGGGAAGAGAACAGCACTGTAGACACCGAGATCAGTGAAGAAGGAAAGGCAGGAGGTGCCCCAGACACCAGAGCAGAGATTCCTCTGTAGGCCGTGGTGAGGGCAGTTGTGCCCATGCAGTCCATGGAGAACAACAGGAGATGCAGAGATCCACCTGCAGCCCATGGAGGAGCCCACACTGGAGCAGTTGGAGGCCTAGAGGAGGATGTGATCCTGTGGGAGACCCGTGAAAAGAGGGGACCTGCTCTCATGCTGAAGCAGCCTGTCCTTGAAGGACTGCAACCTATGGAAGAGTGACCCGTGCTGCAGTTTTATGAGGACTGTTGCCCATGGGATGGACTCACTTTCAGCAGGTCACAGCGGGCTGCTCCTTGTGAGATAGAGCCACGTTGGAGAAGTTCACAGAGAGCTGTCTCCCGTGGGAAGGACCCCATGGTGCAGCAGGGCAATGACTCCTCTCCCTAACAATGGAAGAAAACCTCAGGTGATGAACTGTCCAAATCCCCCCACTCCCTGTCTCCTTGCGCCAATGGGGG
>VZRZ01007116.1:1182970-1228135 GCA_013398175.1 Climacteris rufus | reverse complement strand
GAGGAGAGGAGAGGAGAGGAGAGGAGAGGAGAGGAGAGGAGCTCACTATCTTCTAGCAGAATGCTTACAAATGTATCTTTTCTACATACACCTAGGTGAAAATTAAAAATTAAAAACTACTAGCTCTCTTCTGGAAGAGTTTTAAATTCACCTGACATGTACTTATCAGAAACTAAATTAATATGACTCCACCAGAACAATAAAAGAGAATGTATAGAAAGGCCCTAAGCTGTCATTTGCTGAAAAAGAATGAAAGTGTGTGGAACACCACAAGAGCATCCACAAGTGGGGATTCCTGACTGATCAGCCTGTGCTTCCAGAGCCCTCCAGGAGCTGCCTTGCCAACTGACCAGATAATCAGAGTGGCAGGGGAGAGCCCACTAGGACTCCAGATCTTTATCTGCTGCCTGCTGTTCAGCAAAATTTGATGAACCCGAGGTAATTTATTTTAAGCAAAATAGTTGGTGTTTCAGAATTTTGTACTTTTCAGTGAAACTTATTTTTTACTATAAAAATGTCAGCTAGTGGCAAGTTCTTCAGTAGTGTTTCAATCTGAAAGCACTGCGCAATCTGAACTTTATTTGGAATTATTTAAAGTTGCAGGACTTTTTTATTTGTTTGTGTTTTGTTCTGTTGGGTTTGTTTTTTTTTTTTAATGTGCATGTTTTTACTTTATCTATTACTTTCTTTCCTAATTACCTATATTGACTAAGACACACTGAAAATGCTTTAATTTAATATAGATAAGCAGTGAAGACTCTACAATTAATCCCTCTGCAAGCACACTGTTATTATAAAATTGATTTTTCTCATTCTATCATTCAAAGTAATATAATTGTACTGTCAGAAAACAAAACACACATTCTTGGAAGTTTCTGCAGATATATTTTAAAATAATTTAAAAAGGGATGACCTCTACTTCTATACATTGAAACAAAATATGTTGCAAATTTTTGAAACGCTTAGTAGTAGATTAAAGAGGCAATGTTTTTTTAGCTCAATAGAGTACTGACAAATGGAATAAAATAACCATTTCTGGAAGAGACAAACTTTACATGCTATGTGAAATCTCAGAGGAAACTCCATAAACTAAGTGAACTTATCGTTCCTGTCAGAATAAAAAGCATGTTCTACCTCTAAAGATTTAAATTTGGTGAAACTCAGCAGTGGGGTTCCATTTCTTAATTTTACCATGATGATTTTCAGAGATAAA
This sequence comes from Climacteris rufus, assembly GCA_013398175.1. Lineage (NCBI taxonomy): Eukaryota > Metazoa > Chordata > Aves > Passeriformes > Climacteridae > Climacteris > Climacteris rufus. Next base: position 1,226,922 of record VZRZ01007116.1, on the reverse strand, counting down.
CACCTACAATTTCTGTTATAAATATTTTGGGTGGTGCTTTGTTACACTTTCCCTGCAACAGTCAATAAAAATGAACACAGACCCAGCAGTGCAGACCTTGACTTCAGCTGCTGATGGAGAGTGTAGAGGATCTGACACGCTGGACATGGGGACCAGACAACACTTGTTTCTTCTGATGCAGTGCAAGGGTGCTGACCTCTGCCAGAAAGGCAAGACAGAATTTCAGGATTCCTAACATCTTAAGCTGCTGCAATAAAATTTGACGGTGTTTTTCTGTCACAGCTAGAAACTTGTTTCCACTTCAGCAACAGATTGGCTGTATAACAATGCCAATATATTGAGCCTAAAGATTTCCTCCCTAGTCACTGGTACACAGGGACACATATTTTCTCCTGATCCTGGGACCAAAGAATTAACTTTTTGTTTTACTGAAAGAACTTACACATTTTTAAAAGTTAATACTTCAAGCATAAAAATATACAAATCATCTAAATTTGGTTTTATTCTGTTTATAAAATGAACTGTCAAATAATTTTTGAAAAGTCTGTGTGTCTCTGGATCAGCTGGTACCATCAAAAAACCTTGCTCATCTTTCCTTGTGATTTCTCATCGATTCTTGAGGTCAAATGGCTTGAGTGAAGTTTCTTGTTTCAGAACTAGGTGTTCTCAGATAATTTCTCTGAATTTATTGTTTCATATTTTGTTTCACTGAATTGCAAAATCTCAGAATTGTTAGTCTTGGAAGGGATCTCTGGAGATCATCCTGTCCAACCTCCATGCCACAGCAGGGTCACATGATGCAGGTTGCACAAGAACAGGTAGGTTTTCAATGTCTCCAGAGAGGAAGAATCCATGACCTCGTTGGGCAGCCTGTTCCAGTGCTCTGCCACTCTCAATGTGAAGTTTTTCCTCATGTTGAGGTAGAACTTGTGTTTTAGTTTATGGCCATTACTCCTTGACCTATCACTAGGCACCACTGAAAAGAGCCTGGCACCATTCTCTTGGCACGTGTTTTTGAGATATTTATATGCATTTAAAAGATCTCTTCTCAGTCTTCACTTCGTACACTAAACAGGCCCAGCTATCTCATAGGAGGAGACATGCCTCAAACTCCTAATCATCTTTGTTGCCCTCCATTGGACCTTCTCCAGTAGTTGCTTGCCTTTCTTGAACTGTGAAGATCAGAACTGAATACAATACTTCAAATATGGCCTCACCAGGGCCGAGCAGAGGGGGAGAATCACCTCCCTCAACCTTCTGGCTACACTTTTCCCGATGCACCCCAGGATCCCATTGACCCTCCCGGCCTCAATGGCACACTGCTGGCTCATGGACAACTCTTCAACCACCAGGACTCCCAGGTCCTTCTCAGTAGAGCAGCTTGCTAGTAAATCAGACCACAGTCTATACTGGTACCTGGGTGTATTCCTCCCTGGGACCCTACTCCTGCCTTTGTTGAACATCATCAGGTTTCACTATGCCCAGCTCTCCAGCCTGCCAAGGTCCCACAGAATGACAGCACAGCCTTCAGATGTATCAGCCACTCCCCTCAGTTTTGCATCATCAGCAAACTTGCTGAGGCCACATTCTATCCCTTAGTCCAGGTTGTTGAAAAAAGTTGAATAAGACTGGACCCAGTATTGATCCCTGGGGAATGCCACTGACTAAAAGTCTTCTACTCTGCTGATCATGATCCTCTGACTCTGTCATTCAGCCAGTTCTTCATCCATCTCACTGTCCATTCATCTAACACACACTTCCAAGTTACCTATGAGGATGTTGTGGGAGATGGTGTGAAAAGTAGAATCCAGTTCCTCAGTTTGACGCATGTCTCACTGAAGTGGCCAGCCTGCTGCCAATGATTTTCTTGGCCTTTTTAGGCAGGTGGATCCCATTTCCCTCCTAACAGGCTATAGTCATTAAAGTACAACCCATCGTCATAAAAGCCAAAATCTTCTTGACGACACCTGCAATGAAGACAGAAGTTGATCTGTACTATGTGTCTGCTTCTGACTATCCTTATTTCTTTAGATAGTAGAATAGATGAGAAGATGACTTGGGCAGGGATATTTTCCACCTGCCATCCCAGGGCCTTCCTTGATCCTGCCCATTTTTTGGCTGACAGCATCATTTGTACCCACATGAAAAAGTAGTAGTGGGTAATAGTCTGTGCTCTTGACGAGCTGGGGCACCCTCTTGGAAACATGACAGATTTTAACTCCCAGGAGGCAGCACACTGCTCATTACTCTCTCTCTTACTCAGACCAGTAAATGGGTACCTGGGCACCCCTTAATAAGATTGCCCACTACGAGCACTTGATATTTCCTGTAATGATAACCACTGTGTGGGTGCAGGTGCAGGTTGTCCTTGTTGGCCTTGCTCATGGATGTCTAAAGCCCAAAATTTCACATTAATACATGGTTTAATTTCCATCCTGAAAAACAAAGATAATTTCCTAATCACCTTTATTGCAGTCATTACATAAATCCATTTAAATCTCTTCTTGTTCTGCCCCTTGGAATACCATGGACCTAGAGTACTTATTCTAGTCTTTACTGAATACATTACCCAAAAGATTCTTGGAGAACAAAAAACCCAATATTAGTTTAGTTTAATGAGGTTTTAGTAAACATGACTGCAATGCCATTGATTTAAACCAGTTATTTCTCCTTTCACCTTTGTCATGTGAGGCAATAATTAAAGCGAAATGTTTTGATTTTCTGGTGAATATAATCATGTATGTATCTGTAATTTTTGGGACTGCTAGCTAAATGAAAGTTCAATCTACAAAAATTCTGTGTTGCAAAATATAGCCCTTTATTTAAAGTTTCATTGAACAGAANTGCTAGCTAAATGAAAGTTCAATCTACAAAAATTCTGTGTTGCAAAATATAGCCCTTTATTTAAAGTTTCATAGAAAAGAAAAGTAAATTGATTTTTTTCCCTGTCCTTCTCGAACAAGCTTCCAGGGTCACACATAGTTTGGTAGTCCTGACAACAGTGTTTCTTTAGGAGAATCAGGATGGGAGTCAAGCTCTTCAGCTTTATCAGATTTCCTGTATTATGTTTAATGCCATAGAAAATGTCATAATTCCTTTTTTTATTAGAATGAAGTCATGCATATATCATAGCCAGGCTAAAAACATTTGGATCCTCATTAAATATTCTTCTGTCTGGATTACTTTCCCAGTGTTATTTTATTAACTTTGTTCCTTTTTCTTCATTTGCATTCACCTTGTGCAAAAATTTATATAGACAGATGCATGCCACTGAATTCTTAATTTCAAGTTTTCTGGCATGATTTGAACTTCTCAGAGAAATTTCTGATGATACATTTTCCCATTTAAGTTTGATATATGTGTAGATTTTATGCACATGAGCTAGGCCTTGCAATTCTCTGGTATACCCTACAGAGTTGGTGGTAAATATGTGCAAAAATGCTTTCAATATCGAGGCTAATTTTTTTTAGCACATTTGAGGTACTTCATGCCAATAAAAATATATATGGTTCAGTTCCAGACAACATTTCCTTAGTGAAGTGTCTTGTACTTACACTGACATCTGAATGTTCTACCACGTGGGTGCATTGCCTTTATTTTGCCCAAATGTGGGGTGCCCATTGAAGATGCCTCTAAGATTCAGTTTCAAAGGATAGAGGAAAGAGTATTTGAAGATAATTACTTAAAAAAATTATATCCAAATAATAGAAATCACATGAGTCCTGAAAATGTATTTTTTTGTTATTGTTGATATGTTTTCTTGGGGTTTTTTTAGACAAGACAGCTGAAGAACACCTTATTTTGAGACATTCTACTTCTAGAAAACTTACAAATATGAATGCTCTGCTACTGACGTCAATGCAGTTTTGCCATTCACTTCAGAGAAAGAAGAATAAAAATATTTATATATACATATAATACACACATATTTGCTCTTTAAGGCTGTCTTCACTTATCTAAAATTCTAATGTAATGAAGAACTTAAATGAATACCTATCAATGTTCTGGTAGCTTCCTCTCTGCCTTGAAGACTGATGTAATTCTTTATGCTGAAAACCAGGACAGAAGGTCAAAGTATCAACTTCACCTTGAGGCTTTCACAGCAATTATAATTCTGCCACTGGCTGACACAAAAGGACCTGGTCAAGCTGGTCAACAGCTGGCTGAACCTGAGCCACTGTGTGCCCAGGTGGCCAAGAAGGCCAATGGCATCCTGGCCTGGGTGAGCAATAGTGTGGCCAGCAGGACCAGATCAGTGATTCTCAGCCTGTACTTGGCACTGGTGAGGCCACACCTCAAATCCTGTGTTCAGTTCTAGCCCCTCACTACAAGTAAGACATTGAGGGGCTGGAGTGTGTCCAGAGAAGGGCAACAGAGCTGGGGAAGGGTCTGGAGCACAAGTCTGATGAGGAGCAGCTGAGGGAGCTGGGGGTGTTTGGCTGAAGAAAGGGAGGCTGAGGGGAAACCTTATCACTCTCTACAGATTCTTGAAAGAAGAGTGTAGCCAGGCAGAGACTGGTCTCTTCTCCCAGGTAACAAGTGATAGGATTAGAATGAATGGTTTTGAGTTGCACCAGGGGACATACAGGTGGGATATTAGGAAAAAATTCTTCACTGAATGGATTGTCAGACACTGGAAAAGGCTGCCCAGGGAAGTGGTTAAATCACCATCCCTGTAGGTATTTAAAAGACATATAAGTGTGGCACTTAGGAACATGGTTTAGTGGTGGATGTGGCAGTGCTGGGCTAATGGTTGGTCTCAATTATCTTAGAGGTCTTTTCCAACTTAAACCTATTTAAACCTATAACTCTATTATAATTGTACGTAGTCATAAGCAGCTGTGGCCTAGATATGATGGACCCACTTTGTTTTTCATAGGATTGCTTTTTGGCTGGCAGGACTGATAATCTCAATTTTTCCTATTGAAAGCTCTTTTCATCTTAGATTTCATAAAACCTAAATATTTTAATTTTTTACAAATCTAACAAAGAGGATATATTTCTAGAAAAACAACCCCAAATTTGGTTAAGATTGCTGTTGCAGTATGTAAAAAAGGCTGCAAGTTCTGCCAAAGCACCCCTCTGTCTTCAGATATCTTGGAATCCACAGAGACTTTCATTTACCATGAAGCAAAGAGACTGGGAACTTTGACTGTAACCCAGCAGATGGGATACTTTGGTTTCGTTTTTCCACATTGACTGAAATTGCATTTATAAAGTAAAAATGATTGCTTGCAAATTTTTAACAACTTGAATATATTAAAAATGATTGCTTGCAAATTTTAAACAACTTGAAAATATTTCAGATTTTAATTGAATGGGACTTTTTTATCCTTAAAAAATAAAGAAGTCCTCAAAAACAGAAGGTTGGGGGGAAAAAAAAAGTTTTTCTGATCATCTCCTGGGATACAAAAGCCAACATCTTTCTCCTTTCCATTACTATAGCTATCTTTACCATAATCCTTGTAAAAAAATGCCAGAAGCCAATAATACATGTAAACATCTGAGGTCAGTTTTCCAGCAGATATGCGCTAACCCTACCTCTATGTGGTTTTGTTCAGAAAATATTTTAATAATTTTTTTTATCTTCATGGCAGTATACTAAGGATATCCTAATCAGAACTGGAGCTATGTGATGCCACAGAAATAATAATTATCTAGCTAATAATAACTCTAAAGTACATGGAATATTTTCGAGAGTTAGAAAGGGGTATCAAGAATATCTGTAAAAATATACATGTATGCCAAAGTAATGCCTATGAAAAGCTATTAAATTCCTACCATTTAAAGTTTATAAAATGATCTCATTAAATTAAGATGAGGTTTTCATAGACTAGATCAACATATTATATAATCAATATGCATGGCAAAAGTAGTCTTTTTTTGAGCATTTCACTGCTTAATCTATATTAATTCTCTTTGAGTCTTTTCTTATATTTTTAGAAAATATTTTTAGTTATTAAAAGTACAAATTAAACATTAAGTTTAATTGTATGGTATTCAAACCTACCTTCACACTTCACAAGGCATAATAACACAGTGGTGCCTCAATCTGATTCAGTGAAACCTATTGATTACAGGTGAATTGGTCTTTGAGCAACCTGGTGTAGTGGAAGGTGTCCAGACTACGTCAGGGGGATTGGAACCAGATGATCTTAAGGTCCCTTCCAACCCTAACCATTCTATGAATCTAAGATTTTATGTTTCTATAAAAATGTGACTCCAAGCCATGTAAAATTCTGTAATCAACCATTCCAAATTTGTTTTCCAACTTAAATGTATTGACAACTACCTTAAGCAAGTCAAAGAGGAGATATTTTATTAACCATCCATTCTTCTTATTGTTTTGCGGGGGGAAGGGACAAAACCTAAGCATTTAAGTCATGCTCTGTGTGTCACCAGGCCAGTAACCACATGAGGGAACTGTTGAGAATTTCCGACATCCCCTAGTGTACATAAAGCCAAATGTAGTGTTATACATAGTATAATGTACAGAGAGACATATTAAAAAAATACTTCTTACAGGTACTTGATTTTCACAATCCTAAAATTGGATGGAATCTAGAGAAAATAAGAAACCACTACTGAAAATATATGATACGGAGCTTTCATTTAAAAAAAAAAAAAAAAAAAAACTAAACAAAAAAACAAAACCAGAACAAAACAACCAAGATAAAGAAAAGAAAGTGCTTTAATTTCATGTTATGTTCAACACTGACATTTTATCTCACAACTCTGCTGAATGAGATGCAGCAAAACACTGACTTGGCTTAAGGTGGTGCTGGAAGCAAAATAAACTTCACTTTGGTTGCCCCTCTGATGCAGTTTTACTTCTTGTAGACAAAGCAGAAATGCCTTGAGCTTGAACACCAATATGGCCAGGTTGCTGCCTATATGGACAGATGTACATCACCCCATACTGTGCTATAGATATGCCTTCAGGCTACAGTCTAAAAGTGTTGCGGTGCCTCTGGGCGTGGCTTATGACCGGGGTCGGCCCCCCCGGGCTGAGGTCACAGGGGGCCGTCCTTTTCCGCCCTCCAGGCAATGCATCTGGGATGGCGCAGCCCCGGGTCATTGGGGGGCTCCCCGGCTGCAGCGGCGGGGGCTGTCCCCGCCCAGGGGGACAGATCATTGGTTCCTGTGTAGGGTGCGGACAGCCGACTCACTGGCCGGCGCCCCTGTCAATCATTGTAATCCTCCTCAGTGATTGGCTCTCCTGACTGTCCTTCCGTCGCCTCCGTCCTATAACACGCCCTGACCACCATTTTGACTTTTCTTCTACCGCACTCCATGGCTCCAGTAATAAAATCCTGCTGGCAATAAGCGAAAAAGAACCCTTTCTCGTCTCTTTACTTCCCTGCATAAATTAAACCGCTGTGCATGAACTAAGCCTAGATTCTGCGGGAGTTCTGATGCCCGGCTCGCCTCTGCTCAGAGACTGGATGAAGCCAAAGTAGTTTTATTCAGGACATGAGACCAATGCAAAAGGCTCCGAGTTACTCATGCTTTCTACCCGTGGCATAAAAGTTTTGAAATGTCAGGCTTAAAGAACAAGACAGTTTTAAAATTAGTAATTTCTTGATTCATAGCTTAAGCCAATTCTCTCTTCTCTTAGGTTTCCTCAATGTTCAGAATAAGATAGTAGTATTTAACCTGGCATTTTGAAAANCTCATGCTTTCTACCCGTGGCATAAAAGTTTTGAAATGTCAGGCTTAAAGAACAAGACAGTTTTAAAATTAGTAATTTCTTGATTCATAGCTTAAGCCAATTCTCTCTTCTCTTAGGTTTCCTCAATGTTCAGAATAAGATAGTAGTATTTAACCTGGCATTTTGAAAAAAAAAATTAAGAAAATTGAGTGTTTTTAAAATGAAAGGATAAACATGCAAGCTTGGTATTAGGATTGTTTAAGATTATGATTCCGGTGCGTATATGGGGGCAGCTTGTGCAAATAGGAAACAAACCAGTGTGTTATTTCAACAATACAAATTGCCATGAACGAATGAAAGATTTGATATAACAGATGTTTACTGATAAAACTATAATTTACTTCTCCATGAAAGGCTGGTGTATTACCACAAAACATTTACATAAAGAAAACAGCAGTTCAGTTCATCAATAAATTTTCTCAGTATTATGACTGTCAGGTCAAGTTCATTACCAGAGAAAGAATCATTTTGTTTGTAATAACAGTCTTTCACAAATCACCATACCCAACCCATGTGCAATATAAATCCAGTTAAGATTTCTGTTTGACCTCTGTTGCTTTGGGAAGAATATTTTGGCTTGCCAATGTACTACACATAAAGGGCCATTTGACCTTTACCTTCTTTTTTTCCCTGGAACAGAAAATTTAAGACACATCTCATGGCCTAAAATATTTCTGAGTTATGTTTGCTTAATGCTGTCACTTTCAGTCAAGATCAAACTGTCCTTTGATTACTGATCAGATTGAGCTATTGTGAATGAGGTCAGTGCCAGATTTTCAAAACAGAGTCAGTAAAATACTTATGCATTGAAGAGTTTCTCACCTGATATGCTAATAGATGTGGCTTGCAAGATGTTTATGCTTCTATGTCATCTAGTAACTTACATGTTGATCCAATTGTTGTTAAAACTTGCTAGGCAGAATGCGATTCATCAATAGAATGAATTTACTTCAAGAAAGATCTTGAAGAATCTCTAATATCTGTTTCCTGGCCAAAAATAAAAAAAAAAAACCAAATAAATGTTTGAATAGATTCAATGAAACTCATATCTAGAATTTTGTGGGCTTGGTCTAGGGTTCACAGTCTGCAAACTGGTGACACACCATGATAAGAGAGTAGTGCATTAGAAATCCTTATACCTGCTCTGTCTCTAAGTTTTACTTGATCAAATAATTAGACAGCATCTGATAACATTTCTTAAAATTAAAAGAGCAAGTTAAGATTCCAGCTCTCATATGTAAATGTATGTGTTCTGCACCCTGGCAAGGGACACATTTTGATTTTCTATTTCCTGTCTTTAGCCCTCCAGAGCATTGACTTTTATTTTTTATGAGCCACATGAGAAAACAAGTAATTGAACCTTTCTTTTAGAAGGTGGAAAATGTGGGTCTGCAAGTCCTGAACCTGAGGGACAAGCTGAACAGAGAGATAAGCTTCTGATTTTTCTTACGAATACTCTCACATTAATGTGTTGTAGGAAGGAGAGACAATGGCCATCAAAACCAGTTGAGTGAGGTTACCAAAATCTTGCACTACTGTTTAAAAACAAGCATGGCCAGGAGGTTGAGGAAGGTGATTCTCCCCCTTAGCTTGGCTCTGATGAGATGTCACCCAGAGTATTGTGTCCAGTTCTGGGATCCACAGCACAAGAAATGTCTCACAGGTTGAAAATATTGCTCTTTCATTTATGAATGTTAGACTTTTTCATTAAAAGGTGATGGATGAATTCATGTATTATCAACACATTTAGAGTGGATCAGTATACTTTTCTCTGATTCAATTATGTATGTAAAAGTACATTTTGAAAAATATTATTTGACTAGCTAATATTTTAAACCACTGCATACGTGCTATGTAGAATCTTCTGCTCTTAGAAGCATAAAGAGAGCCCTGGTTCCTTTTCTTCTGTGGATCTCACCAAAATAGTGGGAACCCCACCAACTGTAGCAGATGATCCTAGCAGTCTGTTGGAGCCTTGTGAGCACATGATGTCTCCCATCTGGTGGAAAAGGTGCATGCATGTAGGATTACAGTGTGACTGCATATGTTACATGCCAAATGACGTTATGGGCAAAAGGAAAAACACAAAATATTTGAGCAAAGATTTCATTGTTGGTTCAATTGATCTTTTAGCAGTCTTATAGTCCCAATCAGTGCATTAGTATAAAAATAGCCTCACTGGTCATACAGCTGAAATTGATACACTGGAAAAAACTTGGTATCTGCTCCTCCCCTCTGACGTTATCTTCACCCTTCATGGACTCCTCTGGGACCAGAGGTAGACCTTCATTCCTCAAAAAGACAAGGGCACAGGTGTTCCTAAGGAGTCATCAGCATCCAGAAGGAGGTCTCTGACAGATGGCATATGTGCTCTTGGGGTGTTCCTCCGTTTCCTCAGTCCAGAGTCCTCTTGACTTTAGTTCAAAATGCTTCTGTCTCACAGCCAACCTCATTCTCAGTGGTTTCCAACTAAAGCTGAAAAGTTTCAAGGTTTCCCTCCACATCTCCTAACAGAGTCTGTCACACAGTGGTGAGAAGAATTTTTGAGAACTTTCTTGTATCTTATAGTTGTAGAGCTTAAACTAAGCCCAGGATGGGCAACAGACACGTGGCCACTAATCAGTTTCTAAAACAAGAGAAAACCATCTCAGGTGTTGGTGAGTTCAGACAGGTCCTGTGACCTGTGAGTTCAGACAGGTCCTGAGACCTGCACTGTCAGGTCAATTCAAGGCCTGTAGCCTTTTTCTAGCAGAAGCAAAGATATGTTTATTGGGCTGCACCTACTACTGTTTATTGTAGCAAATGTTTATTTTTACATAACTGAATTTTCAGTTATAAAACATTAGATTGCAGGTAGATTTTCAAATAAATTGAAAAATGCACACCAACCATTTTTTCTTAACCTAAAGCACTGATGTTTATGTAATAAACTAAGGTATGCTGAGAAATATGATTTTTTTATATTTTCTCATTGTTAAAATAGTTATGATATTGCTTATTTATGCTCCTAGAAAATGGATAACAGTTATTGCAGACTTCAGCACTGGAAAATTTTTACAGAGATATAAAAAGTTAATAGTTTTAGATAAAGTAGAAACTTTTTGGAGATGTGAACAGTGTGGTTGGCATAAACTTGATTTTATACTTGCATGGAATATTCTGTTGGAGAATTACAACTTAAGTATATTTTTATAGGTTTTAGCTTTTTATTAATATAGCTATGTTTGTGCTTCTTACACACTTAGAGGCTTGTACAAGTACACTGAACTTAAGGATTAAACTAAAGTACACTTAATTGTCTTTATATTTACACATAAGACACATAAGATTTTGAAAAAACCCTAAAATTCTGTGTAGGCAGGTTCATTTACTTACAAATGATGTTTGCCTTTTAAACATTTGCCTAGCTCTCATATTTGTTGGTGTTGAGTTCAAGCAAAATCAAGGATACTGTCAGAAAAAGCAATACTAGCTCTACACAGATACACTTTATTACTGTTTTTAAAAGGCAAAAATAGTTACAGTTTCAACAAGTTGCAAATCTTAAATGGAATCATAAAATACATATTTGGAGGTTCATTTTTCTCAATTTAACTAATTAATAACAAATTAATAACACATTAATACTTCATAGCATATAAATAGTTCCAAGACTGTATATTTTATTTAAAATTTTTATATCATGGTGTTTAAATGTTCATATTTTTCTATTTTCTTTTAAAAATAAGACAACTTTTCAAGTGCATATATAGACCTACAAAATTATATAAACAAATAAAACAGAAATGTTAGTAAGGAATGGAAATGCACTACTTTAAGCATTTTTGTTACTGATAAAACCATTAAACTGAAGCCCTGAAATTCCACAATACATTTGGATCACCAAGACTGTGACTTAATATTTAATAAATTGCCTTACAGAAGAAAGAATTTAGACCAGCTTCAGGTGGCTGGCCAGAGTGAAACTGATTCATACACAGTGTAACTTCTATGGTACAATGTGGTACAACATGATCAGACATAATCTCAGACAGAAACAAATCAATAAATATTAAGATTCTTTAATTAATTTTAATTAATATATGCTTAAGTATTTCCCTGATTCTTATTCTCTTCTTACTATTAGGACTTCAAGTAAGTAAAATATGTTTGTTACACCTCCAATTAGAGATGTGAGAACAACTATCTTGGCAAATGGATGACTTAGGGAAAGTAAACTTCATAACTCATATTAAAACATCATATGATATCTATTATATAAATCAAAAGACAGTTGCAGCTCATTGGAAATGAATATAGCACCATTATTAATCACCTAGTACTCTTCACAATCAGGTTATATGATTTATGGAACCCATCAAACAATGTATAAATGAGTAACAAAATTATTATTCATGTTCATAACTTATAAATTAGTTAAATGATTTCTAGAAATACATGATTTATAAACCTAACATACGATTTAATGTGGGTGTCACTCCACTATTTAGAAAATCTGAGATACAATTATCTGTTCTTAAGACCAGCTTTTAAAGTATGTTTTTAAATAACCACAAGCACATCATATGTAACAGCAGTATTAATGCCTAAGGACGCTTAACCCAGAGCTCTCGAGGTAGCTACAACATCTTATATGCGAGCAAAATCCCTGCTGGGATGAGTTGCAATGGTTTTACAACTCTCCCAAAACACAGAGTTCTTGCTACCGCAGATGACCTGTTTCTGCTGGCTCCTCTGAAACTGAGAATTACCCCAGGCGTGGCTTTTAGGCATCAGTGAGAATGAAAGGCTACAGAGGGCTCTTCTCTGGGATAATTGCCTTTTTACTGTAAATCCAGAGTTGTGTTGTAAGGGTCCAGGGAGGAAGTCTGGAGACACCCAGGTGGCTGGACTAACCCAGGAGAAAAAGAGAGCAAGGAAGCTCTGCAGGGGTCTTTTAAAGGGAGGTGGGACCAGGGAATACCCAATGGGAAGACGCATGATTCAAAGTGACCAGTGGAGAGCAGGAGAAGAGAGACTTTTCCAGGACATGACCATATAGAGTCTTCCAGGGCATAACCTTATATGGAACCTGAGGTTGGGGATACAGGTGACACAAGGGAAATATGGGGTTTCACCACAGCTCAGGCAGAGAGTTCAGACATTGGAGGGCAAAGGTTCAGAGGGCATTGCCCTGGGTCTCTTCCCACCAACTCTGAAGTTCCACAGCAGGGGCTTCTGCCAAGTACACTGCTACAAATGCCTGCTCCCTGCACCTAATCCTAGACTGTGGAAACTCTGTGCAAAACTCTCACCTACAGAAATCCTACCTGTTTCTGTGAGAAAAAGCAAGTTTGGTAATGTGAATAAAGGCAAACACTATACTGGGCTATATCAACAAGAGGGCAGCCAGGATGGAGGGAAGTGATTATTTCCCTTTACTTGGTACTTCCTGTCTCTGGACCCAGCATGGGTCCTCCAGGAGCAATACTGATGAATTTGAGTGAGTTCAATAGAGGTGAGCCCTCAACCAAGATGGTCAGGAATTGGAGCCCTTGCACTGTGAGGAGAGACTGAGTGTGCTAGCACACATTGGAGAGGACATAACTTTTGTGGGTAGAGGTGGGGGTGCTAAGAGACACCTGCTACTCTCTGTGAGGGGGTTATCAAGAATACTGAGGGAGACTTTGTGCTGAAGTGCTCAGGGCGAAAACAAGAGGAAACAAGTCACAAATAGGGAAATTTCTTACAAAATATAAGGGGGAATAAAACCCAGTACTATAAGAAGATTTCTAAAGAGGTTATGGAATATTCACCCTTGGGGTGGTTTGAAAGGGTCTGGCTTTTTGGGTGTGTTAGAGGCCAGAAAGATGGCTCCTGTGAAAAACTGTCAGAAGCTTCCACAGCTGTCCAACCAGAGCCAGTCTCTGATGGCTCCTGAAGATGGACGTGCTGCTAGCCACAGCTGAGCCAATTAGGAAAGAAGGTAATGCCTCTGTCACAACATATTTAAGAAAGGGTCACAGTAGTATGTAGATAGGCAGGGGATAAGGAGTACAGCATGTAGAAGAAAGGATATGGACACCAGCAAAGTCAGCCAAGAAGAAGAAGGAGGGAGGAGGAGGTGCTTCAAACTTTGGAGCTGAGACATCTCCTCAACCTGCTGTAAGGACTGTACCAATGCAGTGTTTCCCTGCACCCTGAGGGTCCATGAAGGAGCCGAGATCCACCCCACCACGGAGCAGGGAGGGGTGAACTCCTGCAGGAGGGACTGTGGTCTGGTGGGAGTTGACACGAATAACAAGGCCTTTGTTCCTGGGACCTGAAGGGAGTCATTGGAGTTTAAAAAAGCCTTGTTTTACTTCCACCCTAAGTTTGGACCAGCTTGGCTTTGGGAGAAAATGCAAGCGGCAGTGTCTGGGCGGGCTGCTTGCCAAGAGGGAAATATAACTTGTGCAAAAATTGCCACAATCCTTGCGAAAAGGAAAGAAGAAAAATTGCCTCCCCTCCAGATATTTTGCCAAGAAGAGAAAACATCTGAGGAATGAACTGACTAGGAAAAAAAACCCTGGTTCTCCTTACTTTCTGAGGGAAGGAAGGAGGGCTATTATGTGGCAGGGGGGAAGAGAAAGTGTTTAAACAAAATGTTTTGCTTGCTCCTGTAACTCTGCAATAAATTCACTTTATCACTTTTAAGATTCGAGCCTTGTTTCGCCTGCCTTAATTAGAGGGTTCTTTCTCTCTCAGTATGCTTATCTCACCTTGGGAAAAAATTCTTCTCCCCTGTTTGGCTGCAGAGGGGAGGGAGCAGCTTTTTGTGGGGGCTTTTGCATTCGGCCAGAGCTAAACCATGACAACCCTTGTAGATTTTTGTTATTCAAAGCCCTGAACAACTTGGTGTGAATTCAGAGGTGTCTCTGCTTTAAGCATGGGATTGGATTATAAAAATGCCTAAGGCCCTTAAAACCTCAGTGTGTTGCTGACCTATGTTTCTATGTTCTTTCACTGTTTTGAAATGTCTTAGTATGCATTATTTTTATTTTCCTGAAGGAGAATAGAAATTAAAATGTTTTTCTAAAAAGGAAAATAGACCAGTAGTTGGGTACCATATTGTCTCCAGGTTCTTTGGTCTTGGGATTTGTTATGCCTGGGCTGAAAGAAGGAATAGAGTTACAAAAGGCAGTGATATTTTAGTAAAGTCGCAGGAATATAACAGTTTGATGTTCAAAAAGCAAGCAGTGAAAAAAATGTATAAATTCTTTAGTCAAAGCTTAAAGAATGAAAATTCAATAACATATATATTCCTCACTGCAGCAGTAGAGGTTAATCAGGTTTAAGTCACTAGAAATTATTAAAAAGAAGTTATAAAGTGGGAGAGTAGACTGGACAAGGAATGGGCCAATAACAAGAATTAATTCTGCAGCTGACAGCTTTGGCTGGAATTGTGTTCAGACAAGTAGAGGCCAATGAGTTATGATTAGTTTTTGATTCAGCAGAAATCATCAAGGAAAGCTACAGAGTTTTGACCTCAGTGTCTAAGCATATGTTGAGACAGAGGTCAGAGGGGCTGTCCTAATTCTGGGTCTGCTTTGGGTCTGTCAGTTTTGCTTAACTGAGTGTTGATGCAAACAGGGAACATAAGAGTGGATTATGGGTGTAATTCTGGTTTGTAACTAGCAAAAATTTCTATGTTCAGGATATGCATTTAGAGTTCAGAGTATAAGCCAACAGGAATATATGAGATGGATTTATTGCCTTTTGAAGGCTAAATTGAATTCTGAAACAAACAGAAATAATCCATAAAGATTTAGTACTGGGGAGGGCAGAATTGTTCTTTATCAGATTTCTAAGATGTTATTAAGAACTGAAGAAAAGTAAATTTGACCTTTGTACCAGACAAATTGACATAAAATACAATGAACACTGTAACTAATAAATATATGGATAAATATGTTGTATTGTGGATTAAGATGATACGGTTTTTTTCAAAAGGTTTTCAACAAAGTTTTTTTTTTATCTTGAAGACTGAAAGAAATTAAACTGTCATGGTATAAAGGGGAAAGGGAACTATAAAAAGGAGAGCTACATGGAAATTTTGTTTTTCAAACTCTGAAAGAAAAACAGGTAAAAGAGTAAAATCTCTACAGACACAATGAAGAGTATTTAAAGAGAGTGTTCTGGATGTTCTGAAGAATACACACTGCCTATCAAACAAAGACTTGAGAAAGTCCAAAAGGAATATGACAAGGGCAAGGGAGATCACTAGAAGCCAGAAAGCTTTCAGAAAACCTTCTTTCTATCCAAATTTAAAAAATGGAAAAATTCATACACTCCAGTTGGAAAAAATAAGATGAACAATAGAAAATGACAAAGATGTGCTCAGGTATATAGCAATCACTCATGCCAAAGTGCAGCTCTCTACATCTAAGCTGTATGGTTAAACTGTGCCTAGAAAGTGCTTGAAATCACTGTCTCCTCATTAAAATGTCCTCTGAAGTCACATATTACAACTAGTAATAGCAAGAACTATGTGTATTTTGCAATATGCTGAACTATTAATTACCGTGTGTAATCTCTCAATATCTCCCACTCTGTGGTGAGGAGTGGAAAGTGTCTTTTTTGGGTTTTCTGTTTCCTTTTTTTTGGAATAAGTCCAGAGATGGCACCAGGAACTACAAGCTAATAAGTCATATGTTAGTTCTGGAAGAACTAGAAGAAACTTTTTTTTTTTTTTTAAAGAGCATAAAATAGAAATCTTGCCTGTTTGAGAATAAAAACCACAGTGTTTACAAAAAAAATACTTCAGAATTGATTTGATTTCTTAAAATAAGTTCTTATATTCTTAAAGTCCCTTGTGGATTAATAATCTATTAAAAGTTAAAAGAGAGGAAGTAAGAATTGACAAGTAGCTTGCACAAAAGAAGGGTTTTGCATGAATTTGTGGTATGAGGAGAGCTTTTTAACATATTGATTTGGAGAAGTTTGGAAAGTGAGATAAAAAGTTTGCCGGTGATAGGAAGATATTCTGGAAAAGCTAAATCTCAAGAGTAAGATTTGATAATGCAGTATGTCTGAGAGATAGAGTGTCAGTCAGAATTCAAAGTTGATACATGCAGAAGCAATACAGTCTCCTATTTCACAGTTGGGTGAGAAAAATGTTGAGTATTCAGAAAGAGAGACGGGCTTCAAAGAAATTAGGAACTTAGCAAAGACATAAAAATGTAATTGCAGGTATCTTTTCCTGAAAACATCACCTCCTTCATTAGAAAAGACAGAAATGGAAAACAGAATTCTGAAAATTATTATGGATTAAATAAAGAAGAACATCGATATAACATAATATTCCTGTATTTTGAATATGATATGCACTTATATATCAGAAGATTATATTTTAAGATTTAGACTAAGGAAGTAGAATGATCAAACCTGTGCAACATAATTTTACATTAAA
Source organism: Climacteris rufus (assembly GCA_013398175.1). Taxonomy (NCBI): domain Eukaryota; kingdom Metazoa; phylum Chordata; class Aves; order Passeriformes; family Climacteridae; genus Climacteris; species Climacteris rufus. Next base: position 1,209,781 of record VZRZ01007116.1, on the reverse strand, counting down.
AAAATATTATTTGAGAAGATGTAATTAAATAGTGGCATGAAACAAATATTACTAAAAAGAGAAAAGGAAGAAACTTCTTACCCTGTAAGGAAAGCTAACACCTAATGAAATGACGTAGCAAAATATTTAGAACAAACTGCCTTTTTCTTTCACAGTATACTAATTCTACCTTTGCTCTCTCTGATATTGTTTCATTTCAACATCAAGGTATATATAGACACTTCTGTTGGTGGTTTGGCAGCAACTTACAGAAGAGGAAGTTCATAATCTGTTATTTGACAGAAGGTAGGAAGGCACAGCAGAAGAAGTTACCCTGTTAGTGACCTGGTAATAATTAAGAGTGATTTAATTTTAGACTAGAGGAAGGTTTGGGCCAGACGGGCATCATATCTTTAGAATACATCTGTAGCCCAAACTTCATAGGAAAAAAGGTCAAAACAAAACACCACAGAACAAGAACAAGATTTCATGTAAGCTAAAGGTAGCCATTTAAAAACTACAGCATAATTCAGCCCAGGCATCCAGATCCTTTGTGGAGTAATTTTGAAAAAAAAAACCTCTGGGGCAAAGGAAACAATGTCACTTTACTTACTATGGGTATGTAAAGTGTAAAGAATTTGACAGTGTCTCACGTGACATCCTTGTCTCTAAACTGGAGAGACATGGATTTGAAAGTAGGCGGATATAAAATAGTCAGGATGGCCTCACTCAGAGTTGTGATCAATGGCTTGATGTCCAAGTGGAAACCACTGACAAGTGGCATTCCTCAGGAGCCAGTATTGGGACTGGCACAGTGTAACATCTTTATTGGCAGCATGGACAGTGGGATTGAGGGCCCTCTCAGCAAGTCTGGCAGTGACACGAGGCTGTGTGGGGCAATTAACATGCCGGAGTGTAGGGATGTCATCCAGGGGGACCTTGACGGGTTTGAGGGGGGTGGTCTGTGCAAAAGTCATGAAATTGAACAAGGCCAAGTGCAAGGTCCTGCAGCTGGGTTGGGACAATTCCAAGCACAAGTGTAGTCCAGGTCAGGAACTGATCAAGAAGAAGGACTTGGGGATGTTGATGAAAAGCTCAATGTGACTCGTCAGTGAGTACTTACAGCCCAGAAGGCTAACCGACCCTGGGCTGCATCAAAAGAGGCATGACCTCCAGGCTGAGGAAGGGGATTCTCCCCCTCTACCCTTGTGAGAACTCACCTGGAGTACTGTGTATAAGTCTGGGGCCCCCAATGCAAGAAAGACTTTGATCTGTTGGAGCAAGTCAAGAGAAAGGCCATGGAGAGGATCACAGCACTGAAGTGCCTCTCCTGTGAGGTGAAAGAGTTGGGGTTGTTCAGAATGGAGAAGAGAAGGTTCTAGGGAGACCTCACAGCAGCCTCCCAGTACATAAGAGGGCTTACCAGAAGGCTGGAGAAGGACTTTTCAGAAGGACATGTAGGGATAGGACAAGGGGGAATGATATTAAGCTGAAGGAGGGTAGTTTTAGACTATATATCAGGAAGGAATTCTTTACAGTGAGGGTGGTGAGGCAGTGGAACCGATTTCCCAGAGAGATTGAGGGCTCGTCATTCCTAGAGATGTTCAAGGCCTGGCTGGATGGGAGTCTAATTAACCTGCTCTATTGGGAGTTTGGAATTAGATGGTCTTTACAGTTCCTTACAACTCAAACCATTCTATGATCCTATGTACCTTGCAAAGGGATTAATTCAGCTATCTTGCTTTTTAATTTTTATATGTAATTGGATGAATATTTTTAATATCTAAAATATTTTAAGGTCACCTGCTATTTCGGGGGAAGGCTTTATATTTTTTTAATTAGGACCCTGACTGCGGCGTTGCATCTCGCTCAGCCCTGCCTTGGGATGGCTCGGTGGAACCTCGGGGCTGGAAGCGCTGCTTATTCAGAGGGTTTGGAGCGATCCGATCTCAGCCAGGATCGAGCCCTTGCGTGGGAACCAGTGGCCCAGAATGTGGGCTCTCCAGAACCTCTCACGCTGCAANGACCCTCTCACGCTGCAAGCAGGTATCCCAATGGCGCTGCCCCAGGCTGGATAGCCTGTCTTCGGTAGGTGCAGATAGTAGCTCGCTGAGTGCACGGCGGTCCAGAGCACGAAGAAAAGGAGAGGGAGATTTCTGGCGGGGGTGTAGCTGGTTTATTATAGTCCAAGAGAGAAACCAAAAATCTGCCGAATTATGCACCAAACACGAACTTTTAAGCACAGGAAACAGGGCGTGGAAAACACTAGCATCCAATAGCGCGGGGCTTACAGGGTGGGACACAGTAATAACAACCAATTATTAAAGATTACCTAATAACTGACCAATAAACTGCTGAACTGCGAAGAAGTCTCTGGAAAGGGAGGCTGGGTTTGTGCTTCTCTCCACCCCAGGGGATGTCTAAGGGGTGTCCTGAGCATCCTCGGATCCCGTGTCACTCAACCACTGTATAGCCAGTGCCTGAGCAACAGGCGGGGTCCGAGCCCCCCTGAGGGAAGGCACCACCACACCTGACTAAGAGAGTTCAATTATTATTGTTATCTTAATAATACCAGCATGTGATCCATATGTTTTCCAGGCTTTTATCTAGTAACAGGAGATATTTATTTTTTATGCAAACACAATAAAAGCAAGAAAGATTTTCCAGACTTTGGTGTGGAGAGCTGCCAGCCCCTGGTGCTGGAGCTCCCTGCACTCCCTTGGAGGAGAGATGCCTAAGGGCCCCAAATCTCCCCAGAGATAAGAACTCTCCTAAAACTTACGTTGACCAACAAGTTACCCCCAACATGCCTTGCTTCTTTTATGGTAATAGTCTGTATCCTCTTGGCTAACTGGTGTCCACCCCACCACTGCCTTCCCTATATAAACCCCCTGTGAGTACCCCTGAGTGGGGGAAAAGCCTAGCCTCTGGTTCCCTTCACAGGGATGGCTGAATAAAGCTTACCTGTGGAATTCACCATGCAAGGCTCCCTCATCTCTCTCTGTCCCCGGGCTTGACCAGGTGGTCTCATTTGAGCTGATCTCACAAAGAGCTGAATCACTACGAGCTGAAACCACTTGTAGCCAAAGTGGCTACACTCTCTGAGACCACCTGTTGCTCCGGAGAAGTTGCAAAGGCCCCTGGAAAGGCTCTTCCCTTGTGGGATGCTTTCTCTAGGAAGGTCACAACCCCAGTTAGCCCTTGGACATGCCCCCAGAAGCGACACTTTGGGACTTGACTAACTGCTGCAGTGTTCATCAAACAGTTGTTGTCCATTGTTCTAAAAAGTTGTTTTTAACATAAAGAAGTGATTATTAAATTAAGCTACTCCTGAATGATTCACAGTAATTAATTGTTGTTGAGCAGCTGAAGATGTTTCTCCAGTACTTCAGGAATTATTTTTGAATTTTCATTTTACAGTGATTGAGCAGAAAACAAAAACTTTTATTAGCTTGAAACTATCATCACCATCCAGATAAGTATCTAATTCTACCTAAATTATTATTTAGCATCCAAATGCTTTTTTGGTTCATTTGGTTTTAGTCTTATTCTGAACACAAAATTCAGGTCCTTCAAAGCTAAATTATTTCACTCTATGTTATGTAATTAATCTTAGTTTAAAATTAATCACGAACGAAGAAATTATACCGCCACTGTTTTACGGCTAAGCTGTCAGGAAGGAGTGTCTTGTGTAAAGGTCCTTATACAGCTATCATTCTCACACATTCCAGGGAAATATTTGAAATAACTACTATGCATTGCATTTTTGATAGGCTGGTAAAAGATTCAGTCCATCAAAACATGTGAATGAATGTCTTGTTTCTATTGTGCAATCATCTCAAACATTAGTGTTTTAAAGGCCAGTTTTGATCAAAGAAGGGATGAATGGCCCTTTTGGGGCCACATTTTAGTATGACTGCAATACATAGTGTGTGAACTGGCTTATTTGATAGAAATATTTATTTTAAAATTAAAATCTTAAAATTTGTTGTTATTATACTGCTGATAATCATGACATTTTCACCTGTAAGTCCTCAAATACTTATAGTTCAAACCAAAAGTTGCACTTTCTTCTGGATCTGGTTTTGCTAAAGTGTGTAACTGTTATATAGCTGGTTTAGGTTCCTAAAATGTTCTTAAAATGTCTCCCAGAGTAAAAACGGTTTTGAGTTTCCTTTTAAGTTTTATACTTTTATTCTAATTCAATGAATGTCTTTTAATTATCATTACTAGTTTTCCTTTAGATTTATGGATTTATTCCTGGATTTCTTTGGAATAGTTTTAGACATTTTTTTAAATGTATGTTAGAAAATGTCATGAATTAACTTCCTTATGTTACCTTACAAAAGATAGGACTGTTGGATTGCTTTTCTTAAGCTGTTGATCGTAGAAGCATATGGAGAAATTACACAGTACAAGCTTTATACTTCATCACCTTATCAGCACAATGAAGTAGTGCATTAGCCATTCAACCAAGATTGCAATCCAACAGCTACACCTTGGGTGTGCTGTGTCAGCCTTTACAGTGAAAGATGGAAGCAGATTATAACTTATATATTAAAATCAGAATGTGCTGCAGTTAGTGGAGAGTAGGGAAAATAAAAATATTCTTACCAGTTTTATAAAGTGTGCTCAACTTCAAAAGAGAAAATTAAAGAGGGTCCTAGTGAGTTGTTAGAAAACAATTAACCATGCTATCAGCATTTCAGGTTAAACATGTTAAGAAAAACTGCTTAAAAAATAGGATCTGTTTTCAAGTTCTAGATTTATCTATACAGTCTACGTGGAAAAACACAGGATGGTATGCAAATAAAAAGAAACAGGCTCTGGCAGAAAAAGGAAACAGACATAGTTTTTTTCCCCTGTAGTTAGGATGTCTGATAGGTTTTTGCTTCGTTTGGTTGCTTGTTATAGCTTAAGATTTCCTTGTCTACACTAGTACTTTTTTTTAATTTATTTTATTGTGCAAAGGTTTTATCTTTCATTTTTTGATAATTTTATGTGTGACTAAGCATAGTTTCAGTGAAGGAAAGTATCTCGGATGGCTATCAAAGTATGAGACTAACAAACTAAGATTACATTCTAAGATTTTCCCCTCCAGTTAGATTTGTTTGACTTGAACTGACTAACATCTTAGAAATGTTGGAAGTTAAAATTTTGGACCTGTAAGTAATATCTCTCTGCTTCCCAGTGGAAACTATGAATAGTAGTCTTGTACTTTTATTTAGATACCGACTTTACCTTGCATATGTTTTACAATAAGATTGTGTATGTTTATATTAATCAATGAACCAAATTCCCATAATACTTTGCTATTTGGGTTTAAGACTGGCTAAACTTATGACCTTTATCCTAGTTGATTCTTTGGGGAACTCATTAGCCTGTGTATCTAGAAATGCCTTTTATAGCAAATGGGACTGATTTGTGCATCCTGTCATTTTCCATATTCTTCTTTTAAAGTACCACATCGCAATGCAGTTACCAGAAAAGACCTATGTGATTGATATTTTAAGTCACTGGTATTTCTGTTTTCAAAGATTAAGCAGGTGGGAGTTATGCAGATCTATGGGAATGAGTGAAATGTATGCTTCAGAGGGGGTATAAACTTGAGTAACTAATTGCACATTATGGACTTACTGAACTTCTGCTGTCATATTGTAGGGAACAAGAGAGCAGAGGAGCCAAGTAACGCATTTATCTACTGATTAATTAGTGTTTTGATCAATAAACTTGTTGAGCTGAATGTGAATGTTTTCTTGAAACATTGCTAACCCAATAATACTAAACGGTCAAGATTTAAAAACCTGCTAACTGACTGGTTTTCATATTTAAACACTAAATATAAAATCAGAAAATTATGCAACACCTGAAGGATACCAGAAAAAATTCAATGATGCTGTATTTCACTTTGCCAAAAGTCAGCAAGAGCCAGTAAATTCAGTAAGGTTAATGGACTTGAACTTGAGTAGGAAGAAAAGTAGAAAGAAATATTTTAATTTATGATTAAGGAAGTAATAAAACCACAGAAACCTGTCATAAAAAACATCTCCACTTTATTCTACTTAATATGATAGAACAAATTATCATAATAAATTATGTGGGAAAGAAATTCTGTCTTACTGACATCAAAGTGAGGGTTGCCCTCTGCTGAGACAAAATTTTATTCCTAAAAACAGCTAACACTTGTTAACATGTTTAACTGCTTTGCAAATGAAGAGTAGATTTTTAAAAATATGTTACTGTTATTTTGAGAGTCCATTGGGACTGTTCTCATGGCTAATGAGAAGTCACTCTCTCCTATTTTGAGTCACACCCAAAAGCACAGACTTTTTTTTCAACTACCTAATTCTAATGAATGTGAAGGGTAGATTGCTTTAAGTTCTACTTTCCAGGTATAATGAAAAAGAGCAGAAATTCAATTAAATTTCTAGTTATGTACCTTGTGGTTTTTGTTGTTTTCCATTAAAATTAATATTTTAGGACATTCTAGTATAAAAATACTAGTGTTATTGTTACTATTACCACCACTACAATTACTAAACAGAAAAGGTAATAAGCTTACATTTAAGAAAACTCAAAACTGTAAAGAAGAAAAGACCTACACCACTGTATATTGTCTCAAAAAAATATTTTCTAGATTTTGATCACTAGTTTTTTAATTACTTTAAGACACCAGACTTCAATTGGGAATTTGAGTGTTAGACATGTTAATTGTGTCTAATAGCTATTTCAAGATCAAAAAAACCCAGAGACACTGTTTTTTCACTCCTCACCTTGCTTAGAGAAGAAGAGGCAGAATTTACAACACACTGATATTGCTGTTGCTATAATTCATATAAAATATATATTGGAGAAAAAATACTCAGACTCAAAATCAGCACTGAAGGACACCTGTTAATGATGATGAAGAGCTTTACATAGTCCAGAAAAATAGACATGGCCAGCTGAGACTTTTGTGGTTGATAAACAGGATTGTGCATGTTTGGTACCCACAGTATGGTCTGAGGAGCTGAAAAGTAGGGAAAATATCTGTGTGCCGCATGTGCTCTTAGAAGCATTTTGGAGCCTGAGGGTCACAGACTGCATGTGCCATCCGGGATCCCAGGGGTGTGACTCAGCAGCACTGGTATTGGTCTGCTCTGAAAGCGCACTCAGTCACTCATAAATAAAAACACTTTGGCATCCTTGAACCCAGTCCAGATTTAAAGACCAGCTTTAAACAAAAGATTTTATGGGTTTGAATCTACTTGCTAATAAGTTCTGAAGACTAGTCTGTACTTCTGACTGAACTGGCAGTTATTTCCCTTTCTCTTCTGCTATGTTATGAATAGTTGATTATTCAAAGTAAAAAACATAGGTTAGAGAGCTGTAGTATCAATACCTGCATCATTTGAAATAAAGTAATTTAACATTCTTTGGTTTTCTACTCTATCCAAAACAGAAAATCTGGTGGCATCAATTCATCTATGGTTAGTAGAAGATATTAACAATCTTTTTTATCCTTAACTATGAGAGAAATTGGCAAAATTGTGTCAATATGAGGGCTAAATTCTTGGGTTCATAGTGTGTATGACCACTTTAGGGTAAAGCTTAATGAAATTTGCTCTCTCAAAAGGAGGTAAAACTCTTGACATTAATATAAAAATGAAGGTGAAAGGTAATCTGATTTGCCTATATACTTCATAGATTGGGAAAACAGAGGTCCAGTCATCACAGACAAGTTAATATTGTAACAAGTGAATGTAGTTTTCTGGATACTAAACAGATACAAAAGTACTCATAAATTGTAATAAATGTAACTGTCTATGCTCAAAATTAAAGTCCAACCTACTAGAAATCAAAAAGGTTGTATAAACCATACTAAAAAGTATTTGTAGTGGGCCTATAAGGAGTGCCTGGCATACTTGTATGACTTTTAACTTGAAGGTGGCAGCAGTGCAAATTTTTAGGATATTCCACTTTGAGGCAGAAATCTAACCACCAGATGTATGATTGTCCTAAAAGTATTGAAAATAATATTGGAATAAAGTGGGTGAGAAGATTATGCCATCACTGTGTTAGTAGACTTAAACTCTGGCATCTCCCTGCTTGTACACCATGGAGATCTAAAACTACAAAGGTAGAAATTAAGGTATTTAGCATTATAGTGGGATGTGAGGTACTTGAGTTAAGACATCACTGATTTCAAGCTATTTATTTGGAAAAATCCGACTAGATAAACCACTAAAGCTTAATCCTTTTCTGGACAATGAAGAAGAAAAATCATAGAAGCCAGATTTAGAAAATGAATTCTCAACCCTGGAAAAGTTTGCTTCAAATGACTCAAAACATGTAGAGTCACAGGACCACATGTCAGTCCAACCTACTATTGGGCACTCAGGGCAATTTACAGTCGAGTTTTGAATATCCTCAGGATAGAACATACACAGACTGTCTGAGCCCCTTTGCCACTGTTTGACAATCTACAAAATGAAAAGCATTCTTCTCTATACAAGGGCATAATTTTCCGACTTTCAACTTGTATCCATTGCTTCTTCTCCTTTCATTAGATATCTCTGAGCAGTGTGGTTCCGACATCTATTCACCCTCCTTTTGAGTAGCTGTGGATATATATTAAAAAAACCCAGAGAAACGTATTTTAAAAAACCACACACATAAAAACCCCACACCATATAGGACCTAGATGAACTGGATACTTCCTCTGCCTATCTCAGCTTATGATACCATCACTAAATTCTTCCTATTGACTGGGGGCCCATGCAAGCACAGAGACAGTACAAAGCAGAACCCTTTTATTAAGACCTTTTTTAGTGTGTCCTGCCTCTTTCCCTTTCCTTTATTTTCTTCTCACTTCATCATATGTCTGTGTCACCTGCAGGGGCTTGGCTTTTTTCCTAAATCAGTGTTCCAGAAAAAAAATGAGACAGAGACTGCATTTTGTTGGCCTCATGGTAATAATCCTTCAACGAGAGACTGTGAGCAGCTTTTCTGGGCAAGACAGATGTCTTGAATAGGCGGCCAGAGGGGGAAAAAAAAAGTTAAAAAAAAAAAAAAAAGGAAGGAAAAAGAGACATATGTTCATCATGTAATACAAACTAGAATTTGTAGTATGATAATACACAAATCTTTCATATTGAAGCCTCTGAAATTCTATTTATGCATATATCTGGTCTAATACTGGCATTATCACCAACTATAATATTAGTGATTTGCATTATCTCCAATTATAATGTTAGTGCTCTATTTCATATAATGAGAGTGCCCACTGATTTCATTTTGTTTTAACTCTTAAATATTTTAGCAAGAAAAATAGACCAAATTAAGTAAGGTCTAACACCTGCGAGAGGAGTGTTCCTCTCCTCTCCTCTCCTCTCCTCTCCTCTCCTCTCCTCCCCTCTCCTCCTTCTTATTTATTGCAAAGAATAAATTTCCTCTGAGATCAAGAACTTGACAATCTTTTTATGCACAGGGCCTGATTTGAAAGACATATTTATATTGGTGTGCTGGAAGGAGTGAGCAGCGATGTTTTGTGCTGTAGAGAAAAGCAGAATACTTAAGATTTTATCTATTCTATTTTCTCTTAAAGACCAAGAATGAAAATAAAACCAAAAAAAAAGGTTCCATATATGAAATTTCTCTGTAAAGATTCATCTGTACAAAAGAAAGATATTACTTGGCCCAGAGTCTAATTGCCTACAATAAATTCTGAATGATCATTACAAATTTACTCTCACAGATACTTTACAATGTTCAAAGAAAGCAGTGTCACTCAGAGTTCTGACAACAATATAAGCACTAATTGAAAGGCCATGTACAATTACATAACAATATGTAATTGGATCATAAGTAGAGAGCGCTCAGAATTTTCTTCTGTAATGATCTGTCAGCAGAAGATATCTTTCAAATTTTATCAGACAATGAATTTAGCAGAAAGCAATCAGGAAGCTGAAAAATGGTGATTCCAAATGTGTTTTCTGTACTAACCTTTCCACCAAACAAAATAATAAATGGTTTAAATATGTTCGAATTCTGATCTTCATTTGGGATTGTTATTGCAATACATAGCTGGTAGAATTTATAGCCACGTGACTGCATCAAAATGTTTATGAGGAGAATTTTCACTTTCTTAGTTGAAAACTACATAACCATTATATATATACTGTTAATATTCTTAAAATATTAGCAATAGTACCTTTCTTTCTTCATTTCTGGATTGTTTTTTTCTCTACCTTGTCATTATGGCTTCATATATGAAGACAAAAAAATCTATAAGAATTCATGTCTAGATTATGGTTTACTTAGCGTTCACTTTGCACATTTATTTCTTTCTGAGCCAAGTTACATTACTGTAGAATCAGATTTTTCTCTCAGTATGTCTTGAGGCAAATCAGTATTCTGAATAAGAGAAATGGATGGTTTTGATCTAAGAAAATAGGACTGTTTTACACAGAGTGAGGATGAGTATCTCAATAACTGAGAAGCAATAACTGTAGAGTAATGGGCAAGAGCCTCTCATCATTTGAAGTCCTTGGGGAATATCATTCTCACTTAGATGAGCTCTTTGGACAAGCTCTATAGCAAATTTGAGAATAAAAAAAAAAAAAAAGGAAAATATTTTACTGCCACAAAAAGGTCAGGATGTTTAATACAGTATCAATAAAGGATGCATTATATGTTTCAGAGAAGCACAGTTACTTTTAGCTGAAGGTGTGATATGTCAGGTGCATATCACCTTTTCTGTGTATTAAACTATACCAGAAACAGGCAAGACAATTCTGCTGCTCCCCTGATTACTGACAAGTTTTGTTTCTTTATTTGACTTTTCAGCAATAGTCACTCTATTTTGATTCATTTGGGAGACGGGATGCACATCATAAAGACAAGAATTTGGGGCTTTTATCAGAAATAGCCACTATATCCCTTTCCATCTTACATGATGTTTCATGTATTTTGAATGTATTACTCAGGAATAAAATTAAGTTATAAATGAAGACAAATTATACCTCTCTAGATACACCACCATGTTGTAACTTATACTGTACCTCAAACACCTTATTGGAAAACTAAGACTGATAAAAGAGTATGGAATGCAAGAGATATTTATATTCCACAAGAAAAAAAAAATAATCTATGAATATTGACTGTAATAATAGTGAGGTGTTAGGGTTTTAAACTTGTATCTATGTATATTGCAAACTGCAACAGATTTTCTACCTTACAGGAGAACAGATTTAGACATAGAACTGTTAATATTCAAAACTATGGCTTTCATGATTTTGACTGCTCTACCATAACAAATACTAAAAAAAAAAAAAAAAAAAAAAAAAAAATAGGGCAGAGGGAAGGATTGTTATAGTTAACCTGGATACAATGTTTTGTGTTGGAAAAGGAAACTAGTGAAGCGGCTATTTTAGATCTGAATTCAACTAATAGGAAAGAGATGGTTGAGACTTGAATGTAGAAGGTAGTTTGAATTTAAGTCATCACAAAAGATCAGAGAGTAGCCTTCTAAAAATGGAAAAAGTGTGAGAAAAGCATTTAGAGAAAACTGGGCTTCCAGTAAACAGACTTTAGCAAACTCAGGTATGGAAGGTAATCTAAGGAACATATTGCAGTATAATTAAAATCTAAGATAGACTCTTTGGAGTGCAACGCTAAACCAGCCTGGTGTCAGAGAAAGGCGACAAGAGTGAGAGAGACTCCTACACCAGAAAGAAATTGCGGGATACTGGAAACTGGCACATGTCTAAGAATAATTTTGCAAAAGAATAGAACAAATTTATAGAGATAAAATTGGAAAGAGTGGGGAGAAAAAATTACTTAAAACTAGCAAGAGATGTAAAAAGCAGCAAAGAATAAGTTCTGTAAGTGCATCAGAAATAAGACAAATTCAGTGCTTATTGCTGAACAGAATATAGAAACGTGCTTTAAGTCTGCATGATCATGCATTTCTATTTACGTATTAGTACAAGGAATAAATTTTTTCACTACCAAATTGGAAGCTTTTCAGATGAACAATCTCAAAGGGGATCTGAAGTTGTATTCTTTTTTCTGTTATAGACCTAGCAGTTTAGTGAGAATTTTAAGTAACTTTTAAAACTGAGGCAACTGAGAGAAGGATCAAAGGAGAAGTGGTTTTCCCAAACAGTGAAGCAATTCCTCAGACAAGATTATCTAATAATTCATATACTAAAAAAAAATGACATAAAGTATTATTGACAAACACTAAAGTGTAAAAGGTAGTGGTATGAATACAAACACTTAAAAATATCTGCATCTACCACATCAGGATTGCAGTTTATCAGGGCAGTGTGTGCAGAAGAAGATCAAAACCTCCTTCCCTCACAAAGAAACTTTTATCTTCTATGTATACATAATGTTCATAATACTGGTGTGAATGGGGATGGTTCTGTGCAGGGCCAGAAATTGGGTTCAGTGATCCTTGTGGGTGCCTTGTAACTCTGCAGATTCTGTGATTCTGTGATTCTGTGAATAGACATGTAACTGCCTAATTTTATCCTGAATCTTGCCACATCTTTTTGCTTATTCCTTGTCTCTGGTTATTTTTATCTTTGGACCTTCTTGTTTCTGGTCACTGGAAGTAAAGCACACATCCGAACATGAACTGCTGAAACTGGATGTTTAAGCTGGCGGTGACCTGCTATGCATATGATATCAGGGTTCAACTGCATAGTATACACTTGGGATTTCATATCACAATTCACTTGTAGATTGGCTTACAGTTAGGGGGAAAAGCACTGTGGATCCTGTTTCAGTTCCTTTCAGAAAACAACTGGTGTTCACAACTCACAGTTTTGTTATTGTGGGGTTTTTTCATGTAGTTTTTATTCCCTAGAGCTGGAGGCACAAAACAGCAATAAAGATTCTTAAATCTAGTCAATTACTACTAAAAATATCTTGAGGTTTGCAGATGATTCATATGACTGAACCAATCAATTGTTGTATGGCCCAAATTAGAGAGCAAAACTCTAGGAATTTTTGCCTCTGTGACCAGTACAACCAAATTAAACAGAAATAAGTGAGACAGTCCTCTCAACATGGGTAAAAGTTCATTTCATTGTAGTTGATTTATATAAACTTTATTCATTGTGTGATAAGACTCTGAAGTTGCTATGACCTTTGAGGTCCATGCTAGTAGACAATGTGTAAAAGTTGCAGCAAAGCTGTCATCAAGGCTTTAAGGTTAAAAATGTTTTTATTGGAATAATTACAAGAGAGGTTTTTGTAAAGGATTTTTTTTTCATGACCAGGAGAAATAATAAAAAAAATATTAGTAGATAAAGCTACAAAAGTAGTGCTAACTCCATAGAATGTGTTCTGATTTCTTGAAAGGAAGAAGTTGCTCAGAGATCTGGTTGAGGTTGTTGGAAGTTCTCCCTGCTCTCCCAAGTCTTCCCTACTCATTTGGTTTCAGGTTCAGTGCTAGCAGCAACTTACATGTTCAGACCCGTTCCTCTTTCTACCTATTCCATCTCAACCCTCTCAAAGTTTTCAGGTCCAGCTTTTGCTCTTCTTCCCCTCAGGGAAGGCTCATGCTTCTAGATGGTGACACTACCTCCAGAGGAGAGTGGTCAGGATAGGGCATTCGGTGGCCTCATCCACTGCTGCCCAGCCACATCCTCTGAAAACAGCGTATTATCAGAAAATGTGTCACCCTTCAGAGTCTGCACTGCTACTCCTTCCACTTAAAAAGAGTCAAGTATTTAATGTGATATAAACAGGTCTTCCCCATATAAGCAAAAGAAATGTCTTCAAAGTTAAATCCACTGAGCACTGCAAAAGCTCTCAGTATTGTTGTTCAGACTTTAAAATATATTCATGGACTGATTCATTTCACTTTGATCTCCTCTGTATTGTTTCTGTTACCTACAGCAGAGCTAGATTAGCCTTTCAGTTGACAGAACTACTGTACTCTCTTTCACAAGTCCACAAATTTTACTGAGCAATTAAGGTTTGATTCTATGACCTAAAATAAATGAAAATGTTCTTTTCATCTAATAGCTGTAATGAGAATCCTGCTCTGCCATATCACTATAAGAAGAGCAGACTTCTGACAACATCAGTGTTTGAGGCAAATCTCTTTCTATAGGAAACAAGGTAGTGATAGAACTCTGCTGGAAGTCCTTTTATTTGCCATGATGCCAAACATGAAACTACAAAATTATTTTTCTCTCATTATTAACTTTTGCAAGAGATGCACTGCTTTCCACTGAGCTGTTTTCAAGTCAGTAGGTGAAAAGAGAGATGACTTTATCAGCAGAGAAGAAGTTGAAGAGAATTAAAGAAAATTTGATGAGGTGTAGACAAAGTAGCAGCTTGAGCTGAAGGGTGAACTGTAAATTGCAAGATGGCAGTGAGAAAAAGAACAGTTTGCGAAATTTGCTTTAAAACTGTTAAACATCAAAGCAAACAACAGGACATTTTAAAAGTTTATTTAAGCAATAAGTCAAAATGGTATTTAAGTCAAGAGAACAAACAAAAATGTTTAAACGTTAAAGTACAGTATGGTTGCTTCCTCAGATACCCCTCACGCTGCTTCAGGGTTAACTCTAGCATTGTGACAGATATTCTACAGTACTCTTGTGTTGAAAAGTGTAGAAATGGAGCTTGTATATTTTAAATGCCTCATATAGGTTTTGAGTTATAAAAACATGATTGGAAACAAATTGCTTGATGGGATTTTACTCTGTTGCAAATTTTGGGTCTTTTTTTGATGGAACATCGATTGTCATAGCTTAAGTAGGTGATTTTGCATGGTATATGTAGGTGTGTTATTCATTAGAACTGCCAAAGTAAAACAAAATTTGAGTTTGGCTAGACTGGCACAGAAAAGTGTAATTATTTTCAAAGAAAAATTATTTTCTATTGCTGTGTCAAAAAACGTTTTTTCCAAGTCTCACTTTAGAAAAGAACACCATCCTATAACTTACTATTTTTTACTTTAATACAAAATGGTTGACATAATTTTATGCTATTATCTTTCTATTTAGCTAAAAAAAATCAGCATACAAACATCCTTAGAGTCACTCTTAAGTGTAACGTGTGGCTGTAGAAGTGACAATATTTGTGAGTTGTGATCCAAAAGTGCTTCATTTTGAAAAGAGCTGCGTATTCAGCCCATACTGATATTGGGATGATAACCCCTTTCCCACTGGACAGAAAAGTAACTGCAGGATCAAGGATGCCTTTAAAATATGGTTGGTTTGGGCTTCTTTGCATGTTTAACTAGAAAAATCTGGAAAAAGAGCATGCATTTATACCAGTGAGAGGGAACCTTCCTCTGGAAGAGTAAATGTGATGTCTGTGAAGAGCAGAAACTACAGAAGAGTCACATTTGTTAAGTGATATTTCAGCACAGCAACATTCAAAAGATTCAGTCCTATAACATTCGAAATGGCTTACGTGGATACACAGAGCTGCATGGATAATCTCATTTAAACATGAAAAATGGGTAATTTTGTTCAAATGGAGCATCCTATAATTCAGAGGTATTACTTGTCTTTTCCAACAAAACCTTACACAATCATCTGTTGTAAGTGGGCCATAATTTTTCTAATGTGTCCCAGCTCCAGAGACATCAGAATCAACTTTGCAAAATACTCAGGTTTCTCTTCAACATCTCTTCTCAAACTACTGTGTATTTTTTCTTTTTTTTTTTTTTTTTAATTCTTTTTCCAGAACTTGGGGAGTGTGCACTTTAAGAAAGATATTACACATGTTCAAATTGGGAATAACAAAAACTATTGCCAAAATACAGGCTTTAGATTTTATTTAAGCAATTAAATCTATATATCTATATCTATCTATGTATAAAATCATAAAGGAGGCAAGAAAATGTCAGCAATTCTACATACGAGATTGAAAATAATGTATAAGTAACACTTTCAGTTTCTTAATCTAATTTTTATTATACAGAATTTAAGAAAGAATTTGAGAACATCCACAGAAGGAAAATATATGTAAAAGACTGCAAAGCCCACAGTTAAGACTTTGCAGCTCTTTTGAACCTTACTAAAAATTCATAATAATGTGATATTTTTTCACATTCCCTGATTATTTTAACTTCACAACTTAAATATTTTAAAGTTATTTTTAATTATTCTTTCTCTTTCATATATAGAATATATAGAATAATGGATTGAATATTAAGGTTGTTTTGGAGAATAAATATGCTGGTGTATAAATCTCTACACAGATCATGTGGAATGAAGTACAGTAACACCATCAAGGCAAAGTAATTTAAAAGTACAATACTTATTGTACCTAGTTTAAAGATGAGGAAACTTAGGGATGTTAAGATTTTGCAGAACAGTTTGTTGCACAATAAATGAACAGCTGAATTAATAAGAATGATTTTTCTTGTGATTTTTCTACCTGAGTACAAGGATCTGGGTAATTCTGAAGGTTGTCTGGTGATAAATCATGTGAGTCCAGTTCAGAGAAGATGTCACAATTTCCACAGAAGCAGGGCAAGAATGAAGAAGCTGAAAGATCTTGTAAAAGATCTTCAACAACTCTTTTCCTTCAAACTTTCGAGGAGAGAAGCACTGATGGTGGTCCTGTCCATCAGTCACAATAAAGTAGCAGGCTTTCAAATTCAGGCCAGTCAGATATAACCCTTAGTAACAGCTGCAGTGTAGTAGGAGTTACAGGTATATCCAAAGGCATTGGCAATTAATGAGAAAACTGGTAAAGTAGCAAGAGCTTTAACTGCGTGCCACATCTTAGACAGGCACAGAAGTGGCTCATCTTCACATTTTCCTCAAACTGCACTTCTCAGTCCCCCAAACAAGAATCCTAAACTTTTCCCTGTTCTCACCTTTCTACTGTACCACAATCTCAGCCTGCCCTTCTAACTGCAGGCCCTCTCCCAATTTGCTTTTCATGCCTCTAGTCATACTGTTTTTGATGGGATGTATACCCAGGGAAGAGAATATAGAATTCAATTCCCTGCACTTCAGAGAACTTCTCAAGATGTATATACCTATTTTATTTCCTAGTTCAAGATAATGCTTCACTAGATAATTGCTGAACAAACCTAGTCAGCACATTGGTGGAATGCAGAGGGACTTGTGTTCCCTGTCAATGTGATCCCATGACATTGTGCTGTAAATCATTCAAGATTTATTGAGAAAGAAAAGAGAGAAAAAAGTATGATTTCTTACTCTAGCACTAAAGGCAGTCAGCCGTGAGGGGGCAATTGTAACTGTAGTTTCTGCTCAGAGGGTTGCATTTTACTCAGAGACTGAATAATTGAAATATAGATAAAGCTTTAGAAAAAAGGACCAGGATTTCCTCCTCACAGAGAAGGCAGTGAAAAAGTGACACTTTTCCTCCATCTCTGTATACTCTGTAACATCAGATTTGTCCTTGAACAGCAGCAGAGTTCAGAGAACTTCACTATAATGTATATACTGATGATAGGCTGCTTTCGAGAGATATGTAGGCTGGATCCCTGATAGATTTTTGATTGAACTGAACTCCTACTTCCAGACAAATTCTCTGAGGTATTGCATAAAAGTCAGACAGTGGCACTGTGACACATTTATAGAAAAAATTAGCAACCACAGCTGCCTTTTATAGGATGCCTGAATATGTTCAATAGTCTCAGAGCTTACCAGGCTGGGCTTCTTGAGGTGCTTCAGCATAAGAATGCCACATTTTCAAACTTATACCATCCCACAACAGATTGACTTTTTCAGTAGTTTTGCACAGACAGAAAGGCAAACTCAAGATATAAAGAGAAATTTAAAGGCTGATCTTACATTCTTTTGAATAAGTTCTACCAAATGCCATTTAGTTCCTGGTTTGTATAAGTGAGAATCAGATGTGCAAAAGTATTTAGGAGTCTAATATCACTTAGGGAGTCTTATTTCCCTTTGATTTCAATTGGAATTGTGATTTATATATAAACAGGTGTAGAGACTCAAAACTTTTGGAATTTGGTCACTTTATCCTCTGTAGCATGATTTTAGAAGTGTAAATAACAATGCTGCTTTGTAATTAACTACGTAACTTTGAAAAGTTTCAGGTTTAAATTCCTTCACAGATACAGAATACAATGTGGAAAGGATGTTTCTATACCTGCCGGCTTTATTTATTCAGTCCAGGTACTGAGAAACAGCTGAATCTGCACCTTACTAGAAAGTTTAGCATCTGGAGACCTCAGACCAAAGCCCCTAATGCATTAACTAAAGAAACCTTGGAGAGGAACATATTTTACCTATACCAAAAGACTGAATGCTATTGAAGTTGGTGGCTCTTGTCTCCCAAATGGCTTTCTGTAATTTAATTCACTCTCCTCTCTGGGTTTCTTGTGTAAAATCCAGTTACTTCAAATGTCTGTCTGTCAGTATTTTCCTAGTGGACATGTGTGGTCTGGAAAGAAACCGAACACTTCCTCCTCTCAGCGCCATGGGTGTGCAGCTCAGACAAGAGCTGCTATTTAACCACTATTTAACAATGAATTAGAGATATGATTCAGAACAAAATGAGAAGCAGATAAGTAAGTATATGCCAATTTTTCATAGTCCTTTTTCTGAGAACCACACTTCCAAGTGTCAAGTGGGTGAAATCATAAAAAGGTGTTTTGGTTTTAATCAAAGGGTCAAGTGTTTCAGTATGGGTTTGTCTTTGGAATTAATTTAGTGTAATACATGATCTTTTCCCCTCCCTTTTTTTCTATCACTCCAGTTCCTGAAATATATATGATGATGCATGCAGCACAAATAACTGGTTACCATAGGAACAACTGTAATAGTGATTCCAAAGCAGCGTTGGACTTTTTTAAAGGATTTCCCCCCCCTTCTTAATACCATACTTTGTACTTACATAAAGATCCTAGCCCCATTTATTTGCAAAGCATTCTGGAAAAATGCTCTCATTCAATATGACTTGACTATAAATTGATCAAAATTTTCAGTGTGTTTGCAGTAGCCTTCTGGCCCAGTGTATTTTTCACTGATAAAGAGATGAACACTAAAGAAATTTGGTATCCATGACATTGTAAATGACAACCTTATGATAAGCCTTACTACTTTAAACATTGCTGTGATGGCATTATTGAAGTAAGCAAAGCATTTATTATATTTTTGTCTTCTTTTTCCTTATAATAAGTTACCCTCTTATCACATCCTGGCACATAAGTATGAGAAAACAAAAATATATGTAACCATGAATAACACCTAATGGCAGGTAAATTTTGATTCTTCTAAATGTAAATGGTATTACTTCTTATTATCTGGGTCTGCATACAACAGATTGAGTCACAAATTGAGTCAATTTGGTCACAAATTGAGTTTTAGCTGTCATATTGTCACAACCTCATGCACAGGTTTACAGGGAATTAATCCAGGATGAGTCTGCCTTGGAGATCCTTCTCCCCTTAGTGTTCCCAGAGAAAAGGAGGGAGTCCTGTTTCCCAAAAACATTCAAAATTCTTGAGTATTGGTGAAGGCATTGTGGGAATGAGCTGCTCCACCTGGAAATGGAGACGTGATGAAAGCCTGTTCTGCAGTGAATTGTCATTTCTGGCTATTCCTAGCTCTGAGTAATTTCATATTTTACTCAACAAAGCTCCAATCTACACTGATGTGGCTATCACAATAGTTCTATATCAAATTTACTTAAATTTATGTATTTAACACATGTATTTGGTCTGGCTGATTTGGCGTTAATTTTCCTCATATCAGCCCTCCCAGTGCTGTGCTTTGCATTGCTGGCTGGAAAGATGTTGATAATTCACCAGTGTTTTGGCTACTACTGAGGAACGCTGGCACAGCATCAGCACTGTCTCCAGCCTACTTTCCCTTTCCAGTTGTCTGTGGAGGCAAAAGATCTTGGGAGGGGATATTGCCAGGACAGCTGACCCAAAGGGACCAAAGGAATATTCCATACCATATGACATCTGCTCAGATATAAAATCTCAGAAAAAACAAAGCAGGGGAAGGGGGGATCATTCATTATCTACATTTGCCTTCCAGAGCAACCACCATGTGTGCTGAAGCCCTGCTTTCCAGGAAGTGGTTTCTTCGGTGCTTGCTGGTGGGAAACAAAAAAATTTGAACACACAACCTCAGATTTTGCCTTATTAAACTGCCCTTTTCTTGTCCTATGAGGTTTTTTTTTCTGTCTTATTTTCTCATGTCACTTGACGACATGGTTTAAAATGGTGAACGTGATGGTGGTGCTGGGCTGAAGGTTGGAATTGATGATCTTAAAATTCTTTTCCAATCTTAACAGTTCTAGGATTCTATTCAGAAGGGGAGTGACAGAGCAGCTTGGCGGGCCCCAGGAATCCAGTCAAGGTCAACTGAATCAATCATTCATCTCCATTTTGTGTAGCACAAATGGATAGGAGAAACATAGATTAATGCCTCGTAGGGCTTCCTTGGAAAGGAAGAATTTCAATAAGCACTTCTTTCTTTTGGTCATGCATATAACAGTGTTCAACTTAAAAAAAAAAAAGGAAAGGCATTAGGAGAAGCTATAAAATAGCCATTGGTAGAGAAAGTGAGCTACATATGATTGGAGAGCTCTGTCTGCATTGCTGTGTTTGAATGCAGCAGTTCTATGTATGTCCCATATTTTGCCAGAGTGCTGTGATGCACGGGTACATACACACTGCAGCCACAGGAGTTTATACAGAGTTTTAGGTAGTTATGAGAATCTTGTTCATGGCAGATCTGGCAATCTTAACATGAAATGTACACTACACTGCAGTGACCAAAATACCTGGAGCAGTGATGTACAAGTTTTGAAAAGTTGTAATTTTCTGACCAAAACCATGTCGTAGGGAAAAGTCACACATCAAATCTATTCCAAAACTCTCTTCTCCTATCTAACAAAAATTAGAGAAATTATTCAGCCTCTGTAGTTTAAGAAAATCATGGCTGTTACAAATTTCCCCATTCAGAACTGAAGGTTTTTCCCAGTCTGTAGAAAAACTGTATCAGCTGAGAAACTAAAACATAATAGAGGGGGATCTCTGTTGCTTTCTGAAGTGATACCTTGTGTACTTGTAAGTAATTATGAAATTTACTGAGATTTTCCCATGCACATAAAAAGCTACTGTAAGTTTCTTGTTAGTGCAAGCTCTTAGTGGTTTTTTTCCATGCAAAACATTTAATTTGGTTGCAAAGCAGATTCATATCACCTGGTTTTTTTTCTATTTGACATATAGAATTTAATTATAGTAAACATTTGACACTAATTAGTTGGTAGCTTTGGAAGACCTGATGTAATTTATTAGATCTAGACATCTAACTGCAGTGCAGTTAGTGTGTAACCATGTTTAGGAGTATAAATCCTATAAAACAGTAATTAATTTACATATACTTACTGCTTTATTAATCTATGTGTTTGGATACCTAAAAATGTAAGGTGTAATATGTATTTTATTAGGCAAAGAAGAGGAAAATATTTTGTCATGTAAGAGAGAATAGAGCTTTTGCAGAGCTGTCAAAACACTGTGACTTTCCAAGGACAAACCCCCCATAGATGTTCTTTCTGTTCTTCTTTTAGGACTCAATGTCCTCTCTCATTCCTTAGAGGACGTTTCTCATGGCACAAAGGTAGCAAGTACGCTTTAGATGGGAGTAGTTAAAGGCTATGAGATTATTGCAGTTGCCTCATGTCATCAAGTCTCTGTTTCTACCTCTCTCAGCACATCTGCACATGGGGTTCTCCTAAGCCAGGGTATCAAAATGATCCAGGCATTTAAGTTACCATTTCAAGAAAAAAAAAGATATGGAAAGCTCTACCTAATTAGCAACCTCTAGCAGCAGGAGGGGAAATGACAAGCAGTGAGGTTGTGCAGAGCTGAAGCCCTCTCTGCAGAATGGTAAGACAATGAAGAACTGCAGGATGTCATCAGAATCTGAACTAGCACCCCAGCTAACCTTGCTCAAAAATTATCTCACTGCAGCAAATTCACAATATTAACTGTGTTAGCTTCTGTTTACTGTAGCAGCAGTGTTTCTGCTGTTCCCTGGTAACAGTGAATCACTTAGATGAATAATAGGAAAAATGTAAATATGATATTCTGTGACTTGTGTTGGAAAAGATGAGCTAATTTTTGGACCTGAGCAGAAATTTTCCACAAAATACTCCTTTTGTTAGAAAATTAAATATACTGCTGGCAAAACGTTTTTCAGGAAACAAACAACTTTCAAATTTGAGAAGTAAAATATTTAATAACAAAAAAAAAATCTAGTTTGTGCTGTGATAAAATAGATAATTAATTTTGCAAATTTGAAATGATTTTTCATTTCAAAATGAAATTGTGACAGTAAAATGCAAACTTCATCAAGTTCAACAAGGCCAAGTGCAAGACCTTCACCTCGATGAAGACAATCCCAAGCAGGATGGGAGAAGGCTCTAGGGAGACCTTATTGTGGCATTTTCATACTTAAAATGGCTTATGAGACAGATGGGGACAGATATTTTAGTAGAGCCTATAGCAACAGGACAAGGGGTAATGGTTTTGACCTAAAAGAGGTGGTAGATGTCCCATTCAAGGTCAGGTTTAACAGGGTTCTGAGCAACCCGATCTAGTTGAAGATGTCATTGGTTACTGCAGGGGAGGTTTGACCAGATGACCTTTAAATGTCCCTTCCAATACAAACCATTGTAGGAAAAATAAAAATAAATACATTTTAACAACCCCGTTGTTCATGACTGATTTGATTTTAACAGATCTCAGGATTTTTTCTAAATACCAAATATTTTTTCATAATTTTCTCTTTTGTGACATGCAAGTCAAGCAACATAAAGAAGCACATGAACATAGAAAAGCAGAAGTGTACAGAATTCACATAGCAACAGGGATGGATTTTAATAGACCTGATTATGAAGTAGATGGGGGTGTATGTGCATGTTGGGGGAGAACTGCAATTATTTTATTTTGCAATGAAAAGCCAAGAATTTTCAAAAAGAGGAAAAAATAGACAAGCAAGATATAAAAGGAACTGAAAATGAGAGTAGTAGATAAAATAAAACTAATTTGTCCCTTCTGTCCTATGCATACCGTTAACACAGTTTTCTTCTCTCCTGTAGCTTTAATGCAATGCTAATGGCTTCAGTATCTTAGATAGTCACACTGTAATACTGCAGGTTCCTAAGAGGCCATATGTTTTAGTAAACACCTAGAGAATAAAAATCTTGTTTGGGATCCATCTGTGCTTAAAAACAAGCTGTTGAACTCAGTTATTTGGAAGTACAGTCACTGGGACTGGGAAATAAGGAAACTTCAACACACCTTTGAATCATATATTTGAGGATGCCAGTGCTGAGATGGAGTCTATGTTCTGAACTCACTGCACCCTCTAAAAGAGTGGGAGACTCAAGCTTTATTGTCTTTAGAACGTGTGATGTTGATTAGCATTTGATTTATGTGTCTTCTGTGTTTATTTGTTTATGAAAATGCTCTGCCTCTTCTCAGTAATCCAAATCCTATGTTGTAGCAGTTTCTATAGCAACTATGCATTTATTATTGAATAAAGAAAGAATTATGTAAACCAAAGCCATAAACCATACATAAATTATCAATGCATAAATTGCTACTGTCCTGATTTCTCAGTCCAATTCTCTACAGTGTGTATATCAGCAAGTAAGAAATATAAGAAAATGAAAAGTAGAAAGTTTCACTCAACCTTTCCTTCAGTAACATTATGGAGCCAACGATCTGTCTAGAAATTCTGATAATAACTGACTCGAGTATTTCAGAAATCGTGACTCATTCCCTTAAAGTCATGAGTCTGGTTTTTAAAATCTTGAAATTAAATTAAAAAGCCATTTTTATTTGGTTTGATTGTGGAAGTATGCTATCAATTTTGAAGGGTTTTTTGAAGCTTAGGAAACTTAGATTCTGAATGAATTTTGGTATTCTAATGATATGTTCTACCTGATGATATGCAGCAGTTTCAGTAACAGTTCTCTCAAAAACTGAAAGATGTACTCAAAGACACACACTTAAATCCCTTTAATTTGTTCTCCCTGTTGATTTCCATTATTGAGCTCTATCAGTGCAAAATTACACCCAAAATCTCATTTGCAGCAGATACAGTTGAAACTCAGGAACCATAGCCAAGACTTCAGCCTTTAATTTCTAGATGCCAACTGAAAGTCAAAATCTTGGAACTTTTCATGACGTTAAAAAAAAAAAAAAAGAGGAAAAAAAAAGAAAATAAATCCTCCAAATCCTACAGCAATTTTCAATTTTGAGAGTGAAAATGTTGAAATAAAACATTTTGACACTTTCTGGAATTGAATGTTTTGAAACTTCCAATTGAAAACATTTTAAATGTGAATCAGAATATTTCTGCTGTGAATCAGAAGAAAAATGTTCTGTTAGGGGAATTTTTGGCCAAAATTGCAAATCCATTCAGAACAGCTGCCAGACTTTCTGAGGCAGACCTCAGGATCTGAACTCAGGAATTCTCATCCATGTAGCTCTCTGAGCATAGCTCGTCAATAAAAGCCACAACTTATTGCTCATAATTTCTGACTTTCCAAGTTCTTACTTATCTTTGACTTTGCCTGAGCAATTTCAATCTAAAGTAGATCTTTCCAAATGAGCAACAACTTCCTAAATGTGCATGAAACCTGTGCTGTCATTTTTAATACAAAATCAAAAGAATGTACATAGGAAAATAAGGTTGTCTCCATAAGTGTTGGACATATTGATTATCTACACGTGTAGTTTTACTTCATAAAGTCAAATAATTGCCTTCAGTTATGAAAGCAATGTACTATGCAACAAAACATAACATATAGTTATAATATTTACCATCCAAGTCTTTGACTAAGAAACAGAAGTCTCTATTTATCACTATGATTCATCTCATTATCTCAGTAGGGTATTTAGTATGTTTGTTTTAAAGCATTATTGAAGCTTTCCAAAGACAGAAGGCTAAACAGAAATCCAGACATATGCCATAATTAAAGTACAAGATGCAATTAGAAATTTTGTGGAGCAAAGACTGTATTAGAATCTGTTCCATGAATTGTTATTTTCTACTTCGTTTTATGCTTTGTCTATTCAATAATTTGATAAAAAAAGAAAATATTCATTACAGCTAGAAATCTTGGATTTTTGAGATTTGAATTAATCTTCAGTGTATTTTAAATATATATATAAAAATTATATGCAAATGTTATGAAAGTACATACCTATTTTAGATGACTTCACAAGACTTTTCCAACTGGAGATATTAGTAAAGTCTGGAGAAGTATTACAATTATTTTACTCATATTATATTTTTAGAAAATAAGAAACACAATCAGTGTTTCCAACAGATAAATAACTTCCATTCTACTCTCCTCCCAACAAGAATTCTGAAAATATTTTGTGTGCCAAACACTAAGGAAAAAAAGTACTATTCTGTGTATCTCAGTGAATATGCTGGTTTGGGAATCCAAATGAAACGTGGTACCTCATAAAATATCCCTTCTTTTTAATTTTTATGATATTGTGAAATAACAATACAAAATGTTCTAACTCTCTAGAAAAGAGAAAATATATATTTAAGGAAAATGTGATAAATTATCTACAGGTTTCAAGGAGTATTATTATACATTGCAGAATTTTTGTACAGAAAGAAACCTTTAGCACCTATTGTACACTTTGCTAAAAATACATAACTTACTCTGCTGATAATACAGAAAATAATTATATTTTCCTTAGCATTTTTTAAATAAGACTTTTTTTCCTTAATATTTAAGGAGAAGCTGATAAATTATCTATTCTTAGGTTTCAAGGAGTGTTATGATACATTGTAGAATTTTTGTACAGCAAAAAGTCTTTAGTGCCTATTGTGGACTTTGCTAAAAATTCATACCTTACATTGCTGGTAATACAGAAAATAATGATTTTTTTTTTTTGTAACATGTCTTAATGAGAACACCATATCTCTATGGGCCACACAGACTGATTCAATACAATGCTATCCTTCAAATACTCCTTTAGAGTATTTCTACTTGCAAACTCAAAAAGCAGAATGGTATTAGTGTCAGAGACAAAATAATTCCTTATACCTTGCTCCTCATTAGAGGGGAATATAAAGGCCTTGCTGCTTTTTCTTTAATTGATTAATGCTGAAGGCCCTAATTATCTCTGCAGTACTAAAAATTTAATAATTGAAAAATTAAGATGCGTAAGAGGTATGTAGTGAGCTAGGCATTTGACAGAGCATTTGGTCCATCAGAAGTTCAAAACAGAAGTAAAAACCACAAAAGTTTATCTCACAGTCAGCAGCATACCAAGACCACAGTCTACTTAATGTCATTGAATAGATGTGATTCTGGTAGAAGAATAAGTTTCTTGCTTTTTTCTTCCAAACAGGTTCTGGTCAGAACCATATTACCAAGATGGTGTCTTCCCCTGTGTCTACTCAGTCAGGACTTCTGGGACTTTCCTGGCATTTGAACTTTCCTTAATATTCTTATACATATGATAGTGTGTGTGCAGAGAAGAAGACATTAATAACACAAATATAACAAAGTTCACAGAATCATAGAATCATAAAACCATAGAATGGAATACATGCTGAGGTAAAGGGACCTACAAGGATCACTGAAGTCCAACTTCTGTCCCTGCATAGGACACCCCAAGAGTCACAGCATGTGCCTGAGAGCATTGTCCAAATGCTTCTAGATCTCTGGCAGTGCCGTGACCACTGCCCTAAGGAGCTTTTTACAGTGCCTCACCACTGGGTGAAGTTATGGCAGCTTCTCTGATCTGACTATGGAATCTTTGAACATACTTCTAGTGGACCAGACTTCTGATAGCCGATGAAACAAAACTCTTATATT
>VZRZ01007116.1:1038688-1182753 GCA_013398175.1 Climacteris rufus | reverse complement strand
CCTTTCTACTCTGCCCTACCCTGTGCATGTCTTCAGCAGAAAATAGATTTAGATTCAGCAAAGACTTTGGTTTTACATCAATTACTGAGCGCTTACACACAGAGAGTAAAACTATTCTATGTTTGGGACTAATTTAAATATCTGAACTACTAGTAAAATGCCTTTGAGTCATCAAAGCCATTCAGTTCTGAGTCTCCACATGTATAAATTAATTAATATTTCTTGTGAAATATTTTCTTATTTATTTTCAGTAGTTTTGAAAATGTAAGATCACTGATGTGATTTCCTCTCTTGAATGGAATGGTGAAAACAGCTCAGTTTTCCACAAAAAAAGAAAGCATTTCTTGTGCTACAGACTGAATTTAAGTAAGAGGAAGGGCTCATGGTTAGAAGTGATTGTATTTAAAGTATTCAAGATGGTCTCAATAAGAGCAAACAAGTGTATTTTCTTCTATGTCTACTTTTGTTTTTCACCTTGGAAGGAATGGAAAGTCTGAAAATACGCATACCATCTGGGAGTAAAGCATTCAAATAAATCAGGGTTATGAAACAATCTGTATTTTTTCCTGATTAGGTAAAAGTCAATCTTTCTATTCTATGAATGGTTTCCCAGATGACAGTACTGTAAATTTCAATTGTACTGATAATCTTGATAACAAATCCATAGCTCAAACCTGAGAGAATATTAATAACAGACATTTCAACTACTGACTACCCTTATCCACATTTGTAGTATCAAGTTCTATTTTTATTTTTATTTTCAGGGTGTAACTAGCCTCAAAATTGTTTGTACAAGCTCCAGTCCAGTGACTGTTTCCCTAATATGACTTAATAGATTGAGCTGCATGGAAGCTCAGAATAACCTTTATGTGCCCTTTTACAACTATATTCAGAATGCTTTCAAAACAATCATGGCTTCTATGCATTGGCAACATTTCATATCTGGTTTAATTTTCCTTGATTATCCTTTTATGGAAAGCATATTGAAAAAAACCAAAAGTACTGTAAAATTAAAATTAAGTGGCACATTACTATGTTACTATAATTTAAAAGACACAAATGAATCAGAACCTAATCTACCATATTTTTATAGTCAGTCCTTATGTCAGGGAAGTTACAGTGGCTGGATGGCTGGGCTTGAAGAGTGATGGTGAGTGGAAGTATATCCAGCTGATGGCCAGTTACCAGTGGTGTTTCCCAGGGCTCAGTATTGGGAAAAGTCCTGTTTAATATCTTTATCAATGATCTGGACAAGGGAATCAAGGGTATCTTCAGTGTTACAGACAGCTAAAACTGTTTGACTTCATATATTTAAAATATTAATTATTAATTAGAATAAGGTGTTAATTAAGATAATAGTGTTAATGTGTTGCCATAATATTATTTGAATAATTTTGCTGTACTTTCCAGTTTTGGTTATTATTCCTTGTTAGTTATATGGTTTTTAATATATTTTTCTATTGATTTTCAAATAGAATGCATAAATATAATGGGGCCAAGATGGCAACTGGGAGCTGAGAGCACCATTCTGGAAAGTTCTTCTCTAGTGTCAATCAGAACATCAGTCAAAAGTAAGAGCACACCGCATTGCCAAATTGGGCACTCTCTATGAGGCGGAGCAGGGATAAACCACCCTGGAGAGGTGGGATAACAAATTGGTTATAATATGACTGGACAAAATTATCAAATTATTTGATTGACACTAGAAGGGCACAAAAGAGGCTGCACAGCTCCCAGAGGGTGTTCTTCTGGCATATACCTGGTACCGCTCTTGATTTTGTGGTGTCCCCTATTGATAATTTTTATTTTTATTAATAAACAGATAAATTTTTCATAAGTGAAGCATCATTATTCACACTCAGTCAGTTTGCAGATGACCCCAAACTAGGCAGAGAGTTGATCTGCTGGAGGAAGCCTCTACAGAGGGATCTGGACAGGCTGGATTGATGGACTGAGGCAAATTGCATGAACTTCAACAAGGTCAAGTACCAGGTCCTGCTTCTGGGTCACAACTCCAGGCAATGCTACAGGTTTGGGGAAGAGTTGCTGGAAAACTGCTGAGCAGAAAACATCTGGGGATGCTGATGAACTGCAAGCTGAATATCATCCAACAGTGTGCCCAGGGGGCCAAGAAGGCCAATGACATCCTGATCTGTCTCAACAATAGTGTGCCCAGCAGGAGCAGGGCAGGGATTGTCCTCCTGTATGCAGTACTGGTAAGGCCACACCCCAAATCCTGTGTTCAATTTTGGGCCCCTCACTACAAGAAAAACTTTTAAGTGCTGGAGTGAGTCCAGAGATGGGCAGCAGAGTTGGGGAAGGATCTAGAGCACAAATCTGATGAGAAGCACCTGAGGGAGCTGGGGGTGTTTAGCCTGGAGAAAAGGAGGCTCGGGGATGATCTTATTGCCCTCTAGAACTGCCTCAAAGAAGGGTGTGGTGAGGTGACTGTCAGTCTCTTCTCCCAAGTGACAAATGAAGGACAAGAGGAAATGGCCTTCAGTAGCACCAGGGGAGATATAGATTGGATATTAGGGAAAAATTCTTCATGTAAAGGCTTGTCAAACATTGAAATATTTTGCCCAGGGAAGTGGTTGAATTACCATCCCTAAAAGTATTTACGACATGCAGATGTGGCACTTAGGAATGTGGTATAGTGGTGGACTTGGCAGAGATGAGTTAATGGTTGCATTTGATTAACCTAGAGGTCTTTTCTAACCTAAATGATTTTATGATTCTATTCTATGATTTATCTTATGCAAATTCAAGCTAGACACCTAATGCTTCCTCTAAACAGGGCAAGTTTTTTCCTTCTTTAGGAGTCCAAATACTTTTAAAAATCTGAAACACTGGTTGCTTCAGGTATGTTTACATTTGAAATGATTGTTTGATTTATACTCATGTACTGGTAGCAACAGGCTACTCACGTTCTAGTTGTTCCTAGCTCTACTTCCCAAAAGAATACAGAAACTTGTGGCAGAAAGTAGTGAAATACACATCATACACTGTGAATACCAGAAAGAGATATGTGTTTGAAGAGTACAGATGTGGTGGACAGCACCAAGAATATGAGTTCAAGGTTGACCATAAGGACCCTGCAGTCATGGAGTTAAATGGAATTTTTCTGAGTAATCCATAAGAGCTGAAAGTAATCTTTGCACCTTTGTGTGCTGGATATAAATTGGCATTTCTTGTACTGTTAATGTGCTTTGTTGTGGCCAGGGCTGTATCTTATGCAATACTACAGTGGTTGCAGTTAGGCATGTAAGCAGTATTGTAATGCAAATTCAGATGACTATTCATAACCAAATAAATATTCACATTGAAAAGATGTTGGAAGCATAGATTTTGCTGCAGTTCATACTTTCAGCCAAATGCATTATTTCCTTTTAAAATAAAAAAGTACTCTAGGAACATTTGTAAGTTTTCTGTCAGGTCAGATTTAAATCTTTGACTGGATAGATTTGCCTTTCAGGGCTGCATTCTATTACAATAGGATGTACTAATCACAAGGTTTTTAATTGTATCTGTTTTATTTGCATGTAGAGTCTGGACCATAAGCATGCTACCTTAACATAATTCCTTTGAGGCACTTTAATCAATGCAAAATTAAAGCTAATTATGTTAATTAAATCTTCTAAAAGTAAAAGGTGACTGGAGCAGTACTCAGCTGTAGCATAAGCCAAAAAAATAAAAAGGGAACTTACTAACATCTTCTTCATTAGTTTGGTATTAATGCAGTATCTTCCTAGTGCCTCTGCTGAAATTGGAATTTTAAATGAAAGGTAGAATTTGCCTTTCATCGCCTGGTGTGTGACATAAGTTAAATGCAAAACATGATTGTATCTACACTGTCACTGTTGGTCTCATTTAAATGGCTCTTATTCAACTTATGCAACTCTCACTCCATAAAACATTAAATAGCTACGTTGTGAGATTTCATGTATGGTGTCCTTTGGTTTAATCTTCAAGCAGTTTCAGTTGAATCAGGCATTGAGGGAATGGTCTTGTACTGATGATGTTATGCTCTGATCTTGTTATTGCAGTGACCAGACTCTCAACAATCCTCATTGCAGCCTCTCCTGGTTGTCAGTTCTGTGTCATAAATTTGTAGTTACAAAAAATATCCATTTAACTTTTCTCTCAGCTGATCTGTCTCTGCTGCTCTTCTGCTCCAGTACTGAGAGATACAATAATAAATCTGCAC
This sequence comes from Climacteris rufus, assembly GCA_013398175.1. NCBI lineage: Eukaryota > Metazoa > Chordata > Aves > Passeriformes > Climacteridae > Climacteris > Climacteris rufus. The sequence goes on along the minus strand of VZRZ01007116.1, from coordinate 1,178,546 downwards.
TTCGGCACTCACTAAACCAGATCAATTTGGTAAGCACCAACATGGAAAGAAATAGGCCCTTTATAGCTATTAATAAAAGAGGATAATTGCTGGCATAACTCATGGCATTTAATTTCACCAAAGTACATGTTGGCTTTCCTCAAGGTGAGGATTGCTGTGAGGTATTTTCAAGTGTCATGGTTCATGTTGTATAAACAGAAAAGTTTTTCTTTCAAATGAAAAATAAATCAATAAATGCACACACTCCCCTCCAACAACATATTGGAAACACTTCTGTTTTGCAACAAACTGCACAAATATAAATAGAAATTTGGAAGATAATAAAGTCTAAAAATTTAAAATATGCACCACAGTAGTAGTCAATGACTCTGAACAGGTGTTTTTTCCTCCTTTGAGAAGCATATGGGGATTTGGACTTTTTTTTTCCCCATTAAAAAAAAAAAAGTTAATCTGCTAAGAATGTAGTGCTAATTGCAAGATCAAAAAAATGAAAGCATGCGAATCTAACTAGACAAATGAGAAACAGCTTGATGAGTCAGTAGCCCATATTGTATGTCAGGGAGATAGACATTTACCTTTGTTCTCACTAAAGTTCACTGCTATAATTGCAAAGATAACTGCTCCAGGCACTACTCCTCTTCCTTACTAAATGCATAATCCATGTTTCCAGTTCCTTCAACACATTGGAAGACTTGCTTTCTGTACTGCCAAACTATGTTATATCCAACTGATCATGTGGATTTAGGAACCTGCAGGTATGACCAATACATAATGGGAGACCATCAAGAAATTTGTGGTTACTAAACACGCAAACAATCATTCAAATTGTTTTGGTTATGTTATCACCAAAATAGGAAGAATGGATGTGTTTGGTCTTTTTTGCTGCTGAAACTGAAACAATGGATTGGAGTGGAAAAAGTTAAAAACCAAGCATGGTCACTGTTAAAGGGGTATGAAGAGCTTAAAAATTATCATGGCTTCTGCATGTATGGTAAATTTTAAGAATCAGTGGAAACATAACTTGGTGTTTCGGGTTGCCAGAATTTCTATATATATTCCAGCTGAGGCCAACATTCAGATCCTTACTCACCTCCCCAACCCATATCTTGGCTTTATAAGAGTCCCAGTATCCTCTCATCCTGTCTTTGGCCTGAAATGAGGTTTATCACTTCTTCCTCCTCCCCCCACAAACTCTCCTGTATCAAACCCCCACTAACAAAGTACTTTCATGCTCTCTTAATCTTCAAAATCACAGATTCAAAGATAGTGAAAATAAACATATAATCATTTCTCTGGAAGAATTCCACAGCAGTGTCAGATCAAATGTATCAGAACCTACAGCAGCAACCAGGTGTAGGTCTCAAAGGGTCACCAAGAGAAATGTACCTCTCACAAACATTGATACCCTGTTCTTAGAATCTATGACTTAAGTTGTTTTTAATACATTCCATAATGGACACATACATACTGAGTTTCAGGTTCTCTACCAGGAGGCTTATCAAAGGGACCTTAATTACCATTTAATATTATTTTTTGTTTTCCAAAAGATACAGTTGTATCTGTGTGGGCTTCAGTAAAATCTGGTTAGGATTAAACAGGTTTTTTGAGACTTCTAGGAAAACAGAGGACAACAGGGTCAAATATGATCATGTTAAATGTGATTCAGGCTATCGAGCTCACATAGACACTACTGTCGATTCAGGAGGTAGTGGCAGCTTAAAGCAACAAAGAAAAAGTTTGGACATTGCAGGTTTTTCTCTTGGCAAGAAATGCTATAGTACTACTAGCAAAGTGACCCTGTGTTTGAATTAATTAAAATGGGTATCACTTGAACAGAAACCTGAGAGAGTATAAACTTGAACTACTTTGGTTCCTTGGACCAATGAATCCAGTCCTAGAGGTTTGATTTAGTATGTGTAAAAGTTACAAGGAGTTTCACTGATTTTAAAAATACAACAATTTTTGCAGATGAAGTTATTAGAGCAGGAATCCAGATTACTTTATCTGAAAACAATCTTGCTGCCTAACAATAAAATATAAATTGGACTTATATAAATTTACATATTTGTCAGAATTCCTTATCTAAACCATCATAGAATTTGGGAGGCAATAGAATGCATTTACATTAAAAATTCCCATGCTGTGTCAGTTTTATATAGAAGCTCCCTCTATATCTGAAAGTACATAGTGCTCTATTTACAAATAAAACATTTCGATTATTGGAAAAAAATGTTTTCACTATTTTTTAAAGTTGAGTAATATGTTATCCAAGATGACCTGCAAAATCAGAAGTACTTTGTGCAAAAGTTACTCAATTTATTTAATAGTTAAAAATGAAACTATTAGTCTGAATAGTACTCATAGAAGCTGATTCAGTTTTTATGCCTGTGCTCAATTTTTGATAGTCACATGCTGGAGCTCCCCTGATCAGTGCGGTCCCGCAGGGGGCTGCCCCTGCCTGCTTGGGCAAGGCGGCCCCATGTCTGGGCTGTGCTGTCCTGCACTGGGGACTGTGGCACAGGGTCCCGGTCTGAGCTGGGACAGCTGGGGCGGCTGCTGCCTCAGCACTGCCCGGGCTGTCCCTCTTTTTGGTGGACACTGCGGCAGAGAGACCGGGCGATTCCACACGCACCTGGGGCCAGCCAGCTCCATAGGTCACGTGCTTGCAGATCGTGGTCCCACTGGGCTGGCAACCTGTCAGTCAAGCCGTGTCCCGCCCATCCTCTTGGTGATTGGCTTGGGTCAGCGTTCTGCCTCTGTTCCCTAGATTTTAAAAGTGCATTGCTTGTTCAGATGTTTGCCTTTTTTCCTCCAGTATGTGTTCACATTAAACCCGGACTACTATATGGGGGAGGTCCTTCCAAAACATCTCTTTGTCTCCACTGTGCTTATACCACGAGGTGTGGAGTTGCCACTCCGACACCCCTGCTCTTACTGCTGCCGTACTCCTGTGAAGAGGAGCTGGAAGCAGCGCCGGTGGGTGCTGCTTTCCAATCAACATGGTGGGCTCTCTGCAGCATTTTAACCCACCCTAGCCGTGGCAGTCACATAGTAGATGTTCACCTTATTATTTCAACGGGAAAGATTTCATGTCATTAGAAAAAATCATTATCTTTACTTCTGTACTTCTGTCTATTATATAAGTATGTATATATATATATATATATATATATATATATAAAGCCATTATTGGAATCATAGTTTGTTTCATAGTTTGTTATAATTTGGCTGTTACATACTCACCTAATAGGAATCAAATAATGTGATATTTTTATACCTCTCTCTTCTACCCGAATACCAGGAATTATCATAAGGACTATCATACTATTACAGGGTATACATTGTACCAAATGTATTAATGAGAACATTGTTGAATTACTTTCTGTGATCCCTATAGAAGAGTAAGCATTTTTATTCTATCACTTGTTTTCAGTTCTGAGAATGAACACCTCTTTCCGAACTCCCTTGGGTGATGCAGAACCCCTATAAGGCCTCTAGCAATCAACTCCATAGAAAAAAAGCACTGATGGTACATTTTAACTGAAATCCCTGTTTAAGGTGTGAGGTAGGTGGTCTTATTTGGGAAATAAACAAGTCCAGCTACTGACTTGATTTAGTGTGCAAAACAAGTTAAGCTCTGCTTAGTGGGGAAAAGTGGCTATGCTGCTCCAGAGCTAAATTAAAGGTTGCCAAGTGATGTGTAAACTAAGAGTTTATTAAAAAGAAAGGTAGGTTCTGTGTTGTGCTTCCGATTTTTAAAATTTAACAGTAAGAGCACTATCTGTATTAAAAGCATTAAATCTTCTACACAAATGGTGATACAAAAAGGATCTTAAATAATCCCAGAGAGGAGATATGGTTCTGTCTCAAGCTCTTTTCAGTCAGGTGCAGTGTCTTAAATCTGAGACATTAATTGGAAAACTAAAGTATTACCAAACAATGAAAAAAGTTCCTATTAGACAAGCTAATACCAGGTGGTTTTAGTGAAGCTGTTGTTTCAGGCAGAAACTTAGCTTATCCCCACCTGGCTAGCTTTTTGTGTTTGGTACAGGATTTTGGGTCTTTTAATACAGTGAACGGCTGTCTTTATACATGGACATTTGCTGCACTGCAGTTTTGCTGCTTTGTATTTTGTACCTTTGTACAATGTACTTTGTACAATGTACTTTGTAAACTCTTACAATGTGTTTTGGAGTGTTCCAGTGCCTCTGGGTGTAGCCAACTGCTCGGCCTGGCCCCGCCAATCCTCCGCAGCCATTGGCTCTCTCCCAACTGCCTCCCCCGGCTTCCCTGGTTTTATCAGCTGGCTCGTGCCAGCCCTCCTTGTCTTTCATCCACTCCCTGCCTGTGACTTCAGTAATAAAATCATTTGGACTCAAGTGGAAAAGAACCCTTCCTTGTCTCTTCACTTTTACTGCCTCAATTAAACCATGTGCATGAGTTCCTGCAAACACCAGCAGCGAAGAATTAAGGCAGCAGCGATTTTCCCCCAAGGGGAACTGGGCAAGGCTGGAATCGCTGCTCTCAGGTCACGCGATCACCACCGAAGGCTTCCTGCTACTCACGGTTTTACCCGCGGCATCGGAGTACACTGGAAACAGTGTAAAGTGTGTAACAGCAGCCAGATGAAAGTTCTGAACTCTTGCTTGAGAAGTAATAGATTGTGTGTTGCAAAGGGCAAGAATGTACCTTTTCTGTTAGGGAAGGCTATATCTATTGAATTGCTCACTGTTTTCTGTTAGCAAATCCAGTATGGACATTGTTTCACAGGTTTTCCCATGAGAGAGATCTTTGTCCACATTTTGCTTCTACATCACATTCACATCCTACTCTGAAAAGATCATCATCCAACATCTCACTCAAAAACATAAAATGTACCTTTTACCTGGTGTTCATTGCATCTGGTTTAATATCATTTAATATCTTCTATTTATTTGTTTATTTTAATATAGACTAAATTATAACCATCGACCCCCATGTCAAACCCCTTTCAGTACGTTTGCTGATGGCAAGCTGGGGGGAGTGGCCAATACCTCAGAGTGTTGTGGAGCCCTTCAGAAGGACCTTGACATTACTTGTGATTTACAATCTGGTCATGGCCACTGATGTTGCAGAATGTGAGTGTTGCCCCTGGGCCACCTTGCAGCCCAGTGCCCCCTCTGGCTTCCTACTTCTGCCTCTTGCAAGGCAGCCTCATCCTGTGGACTAGGGATAGGAGCCCAGCCAAAGGTAGGGGATGGCTGGCTGTGTCCTTTGTCTTTGAAACATCTAGCACAAGCTTGGGAATAACTGTGTCCAATTCTGGGAATAGCTGTATCCTAATAGGAAGTTTTTCCCTGAGTTTTGTAGTTCTGGATGTTATCATTCTTTTGTAATTATTTCTCAGACATTCTCTGTAAACAGCCGTGTTATTGTAACAGCATATTTTTATTTACATTCCTTTCTCCTGGGCATAGAAGTTTGATGGACATTTCCTTTGATCAGTGTGATTGAGGGGAGGCTCTTTGTCTCCTCCAATCCACAGTGGTTTATTAGACACACATAAAATAAAGAAGGGCGGAGGTCCACCCGGCACTTGTTCCTTTACTCTCAAGAGGTTTCTGTCTCCTTCTTTCGTGTCGTTGTTGCGACAAGAAAGTATAACCAAGAGTTGTCTTAGAGATCATGTATTTCTGATGATGTTTTGTGATGCACCTCGCACGGTCTGCTGTAATATTTTACCATGGAATCAGACATAAAAGATTAAGTATAGTTCTTACACTTGATAGATAACACTATACCCACACCTGCACCAAGACAGGTGCAGTCATAACACAAGCTACAATAACTAACATTCCTTCTTACTAACATAAATACACAGAAAATAGAAACTGCAGAAAAATAAATGTGCATGTTTATAGGTTTTGAAACTTCCCCTCTAAAGTAGGAAATGTCAATGTATAATGACTTCAATGCATAATAGCTTAATCCAAAGCACTACGGAATGTTCACTCTCTTGGATATCTTCACCAATTGCCTCTTATCTAACAGATAAACAAGTAATACCCTCAGTCAACGAAGCTGCCTGTTAAAGCTCTCATGTAATGATGAATTCAAATACCAAGTTATGAGCTGCAGAGGGAGAAATTCAATTGTTGTAACTAGGTGAAGTTATATAACTTGACCTGCAGGTGAAAAAACATTTGAATGTATTGAGACAGATTAGAAAGTCTGTTCTGTACTCTGATATAAGTCATGAGCACCTATTTTTCAAGCAAGAGTTCTGAAATAAAAACTGAAGTAGAAAAAAGGAATGTTTTAAAGTAGCATTATTATTTTAAACAAAAGGTGGTCATAAAATGAAGGTGTCATAAATGACAAAAGGTGGTCATAAATGACAAAAGTAATTAAAATATTTAGCATATCTCTTTCAATAGACATAGGTATGAAATCAAAATATTTTGATATTTATTTTCCCCCCTATTTCATGCTCATAGCTGATTACAACAATGGAGTTCTTATGATACATCAGCTTTGGATGTAATTGTAAACAGTTTAGTCATAATAAATAATCCTTCCATAGTGCTTCCTTTTGGTTTATTTTTGTTTCTGTTTTCTAATTAAATTACCAATATGAGTAGATTAACAAAAAAAATTAAATACTTCAATGTTCCTAAAATAAATACTTTTCTGATTTAGCCAAAATCTTGCGTAATGTTAGAATTTCATTAGTAGTTCTTAATCATGGAAGACACTGTTCTTTATTATACTCATATGATCAAAACTTGTGCTGGAGCTAAAACATGTCCTTTCAAAAATATTTACTTATTATTTGAATATGTTGAATTATGAGGGACTTTCATAGCACTTTATTTACTGTTGTTGCAGTTAACCAACACAGTTCAAATCAAACATTGATCTGTCTTCCAACTTATTCTTTTCTTAGTTGGAGTTTCATCAAACCAAAATCAGTTATTCCTTTTTTTAATTAAAGTCTTGTCTATTGTTAGATATTCTGTCCCTTTATAGATGCCTAAAATTGTAATCAAACCCCTTTAAACTTTCTATTAAAATTATTCTAGTCTTAAGTCACTATTTTAGTTCTTCTCTGAACCCTCCACAGCACTTCAGCACCCTTTAGAAGGGTGTAAATGAAATTCTCTTTCAGAAGGCGTCATCAGAGTCATTTCTGTATTCATTATTTTAATCTGCAAAATGCAGTGTGAGTGGGATGCATGCAGAGATTTGTAACCACCTTTAAATATCATTATTTTCCAAAATAATAAAAATTATGGATATGTTCTACAATCCTTGTCTGTATCTGTAGAGCTGTGCGGTTGGGTGAATTAAAGCTTAGCCTTCAATCAGTCAAATATTAGTAAGTGAAACCAGAGCTTTATCTCAGTGTATTCTTCAGCAGTGTTGCTTTTATGTCTTGAAGATTCTGGGTGAAAGCAACACATGCAAGTAAGACTAAAATTTCTACAGGAAAAACCAAGACCTCAGATAAATAAGAATGTAGGTATCAAAATCACTTATAATTTCTAGGTGTAACTTAGGAAGTGGTTTCTTGTAATTTCAACATACTTGGCACAGGAAAATATTTCATATTTCAGAATAAAGCAAAAGGTGTATTTCCATTTAATTTCTGTAGCACACCTGTGAAATAAAAGTATTTCTTGTTAACCAAAAACTTCTCTAAATGTTATATTAACGTTCTCAAATAGTAAACTTGTCTGCATAGCTTTAGACAATCAAACAGCACTACAGCATGTATCACATTTCTAGGCATAGTAAATGCCAGGTACCTTTGAAATTTCCCAAAATTAATTTCAAAAGCTGTCTCACATATGATTGGGAAACAATAGATCCATTCTGTGTTTGTATCACATACATTTCAGAGGCTCTAGTATTGCTTTATAGTTTGAGAAAGTCTATTTTTTACTAAAGTCACAATCATAATCTTTATTTAAATGTAATTCTTAAAATGTCATTTAAAAAAGTCGGAAAAAATGATCAGAGAGGAACTAAAGGGTGATTTGATTGCTAGACTGTTTAAGCAGAAAGGAGCTCTTTAATAATATTGACATGAGTGGCTCCATTCTTCTTCAAGATTTTCAGAAAGACCAGAGCTAACCTATCCTGTTGTCCTAAAAAATAGTAATTTGTTAAAATTATTTTACATCTGCATCTAATTTATAGAGAATTATATTATCATTATTACTTTTTTATAATTATGAGTTATTTGGAAAACCCATGTTGATGTCAAACCAATTAAGGAGTATGAAAAGACAGACCAGTGCTTAAACTATTCTAATTAAGTCAAAGGATGAATAATGGAGGAAAATAAAGTATTAAAAATCTTGATAACTGAAGTCAGGCAAGAAATAATTCTCATGAAAAGAACAGCATAAACTTAAATCTGTCTGATTTAAATCTTAAAATGAAGAACTTTATTGGTAAAAACCCATCTGTGTGGTTTTGGAAGTGTATGGTACATATAAATATGCATCCCTGCCATGCAGTGATTGTTGCATATAGTACAGATAAATTATTGTTGCACATAGTACAAGTAAAATAAAATAAATTTAAAAAAAATTAAAAAAAATACACCCAGTCAACCAACCAAATAAAATAATATAAAATAAAATATACCCAGCCAACCAACCAAAACATCTCAAAACAAAAAGCTGCGTTCACCAATATAGGCAATTCTATACTTAAGGAGATTCTGGAGGCATTGTAGTCTAGGTGCTTTTCTTCATATATTTCTTCATATTATTTATTTCTTCATATATTTAAGTGTCTCTGTCCTCTAATCAGATTATATTAGTGGAAGTAGTTATAGCCTAGAATATGGTCTATTTTACCCTCTTCTAGGGATGATGCAACAGGTGTCATATGATGCCAGTGGATGGTGACATTCCTGCTAGATGAACATATACCCTACTACTGTTGCCACACTGGCCTGTACAAATTGACCTGAGGGGTTAATTGTAAAAAGGATTTATTGCAAATGCTACCACACAAACCACATTAAAAAAAAAAAAAATCTGTTTAAATGCATTCACAATGAAGAAAAATAACAGGTAATTTAAAAATCTGCTGATTTAACCAAACGAAGCCACCCTTTTAATTGAAGAAGTGAAAGACATCAAAGTTTTCTTTCTACTTCATTTCCTTCTCATTTTTTCTGAGTAGGGAAAAAAAAATAGAAAGAGAATATGCTTCATAGATCTCAGCATAGATATAACAGAGTACACAAAAGAGACTCTCAAGGGCAGGTTGTTTGCCAAACATCATCCTTTGCAAAACCAACAATATTTTATCTTTTCTGAACTTACAATGTTAATTTGACCCCAAAATTCCCTTTCTGACTCTTTCAAACAGAATTTTGTCAGCATAAGACAGCAAGATGTGTCATGGGGTTCTTAGGTCTGTAACAGAAAATGTAGAGCGGTAATGAGAAATACAAATTAATTAATTGTAAGTGTGAAAATTTATCTTCACAGTAGAAAGAACTCTTCCATTTTTCTGAGGAAAAGACAGTTAAAATCCATGTTGTTTATCTTTTCACTTGAATTTTGAATTTAAGGATAATGCATCTGGTTTAAACCTTTCTGGAGGAAAAATGTTGGGTATAAATGATATCCTGAGTATGGGAGGCCTGTTGGAGAGTAGTCAAAATATTTCCAGGTGACCGAACATGAAAAAGAGCAAATTTTCTGCAAGTGAAAAATAGCCTTGAGAATGCATGGAGTACAAGTGGTAAACAATCAGAATGCAGTGCATTTCCATGAGTGCTGCCGAGTAAGCCTAACTGCAAACACATTCCTCTGAAGCACAAAGTCAAATAATGAAGTAGCTTGTCCGATATGTTGATATCATATGAAAGGCTTCTTTTTGACATTTGGGCAAATCTGTTTTCATCCATTCTACACTAGTATTGTCTTTGCCAAATCCCGATTATTAATAAAAATATTCAGAGCATAAAAACCAGTAAAAAGCTTTGAATGTGTCACAAATGATGCAAGCATTCAAAATGAAGTATAAACCTTATGAGAATTATCTACTAAGTGTTTGGAGGTTTGTTAGTCTATTTTTTAAATAAATAGAAAATTATTGTCATCCTTTTAAAATAATCCTATTTCATATCTTCCAACTCAACCGAAACAGGTAAACACTTATTCCTGTTTTGATAACATATTGCTGCAAGAGTCCTCATATACTACTGCATGCAATATCAGCAGTGTTATGAACGTGAGAGACACCTAGACGGGTTTCAAGTCTATTAGAATGACCCGCACCCCAGAAACTCTGTTATCTCTCTTGTTTGCTATTGATGGATATCAGGTCTATTACAATATGACAGGTTTATTGAATAGTCACAAAAAAAATATGCATATGAGACTACGAATCTAACAGGCTATTACTACATGGAATAACACAAGGAAAACTACTGGTAGATTTAGTGCACAATAAAGGTACCTATGTTATAGCTAGTCAAAGAAATGTAGAATTAGGAGCCGATGTAACTTACCAATTAACAGAGGTGTGCAGACGGTCTCCTTTCTCTCAACTTCATGAAGAGAAGAAATACAGAAATTCAATGTCTTGAATTCCTGGAGCGAAACCTTTCCATACACTTCAGAGAGTATATGGAAGATCACTCTACCAAAGGAGAAATACAGCTGTCTTTTATAGTCAGTAAAATACTATTTGTCTGTCAGTCACAAATTCCAGCTTTTTACATCCTGCCCCTTTGGCTGAGGATGTCTGTGGCACCAAGATATCATCCTGGCGCCAGAGGGAATATTGGGCTGTCAGGAGAGCCTTGGTGTATGCATCAGTTTAAACAGATAAGCTCTTTGTGGTGACCGGGGGGTGAAAGGTCCCAGCTCAAGCAGATGCTACAAATGGTAAGATAATACTTTCTTTCCCTATTTTCTAAATAAAGAATACATATATATAAGGCCCTAGACTAGTTTGATTGGCTTCTTTAAAGGGGCTTAATTTTTTTTATACCCTGAGGCACTGCATGTGACAATGTTCTCAGGAGCTTAAACAACTAACTTTTACTGTCAAACTTTGGAAAATAAGGATGTTTCACAAATTTTAAAGCTACATTCAATTGAAATAAAGCATTTGACAAGGCATTGACCTACAGATATACATTATACACAGCTCTAACTTTAAATTACCCAGATTTCAAGAAGAGGAAATTAGGAGGAAAAAAAAAAAGAGAGAGGGGGACAGAGAAAGACTAATGCTCATTGCTCGAATTCCACCTCAATCTCAGCTGCTCCCTGAGATTATACAAATATACATGGGACATGCAGTTGCTCACAATAATGAATTCTTTATTAGGTTAAAAATTAATAAAGAAATATGGATACTTTCTAGAGAAATATTAATCATGAGTCTAAACCAATGTCAATGAGAAGACTGTCAGCATGGATACATCAGGCTTTAGGAGAATTCATTGCATTTAATGAGTATATATTTACGCTTACTATCATATAAACAGTGAGAAGTATAAATATATGCAGACTTCTGAATGCTGAAAATAATTTTTTAAAGTATATACAAAAGCTGTCTTGCAAAGAATGGGAATTAAGTTAACTAGCAATTTCATGAATACTGGAAAACAAGCCTGTAGAAATGCAGGGAAGAAAAAGAAGGTGCTCTATTCCTAGGTACTACAGTTCCTGTAGATCTAGTGATGAAGGATATATCTTTGATTATTTTAATGAGTTTCAAAACTTTCTACTTCCAAAGTTTGCTGGGGGGGGTATTAAATAATGGATTATATGAAGAATTTATGAATAATTTTGATTCTACAAAATATTATTTCCTCATTAAGAATAAACCTCATACTAGGTGTCTAAATTTTTCTTATACAATAGTCATTGTAGTAAGATAAGCTACCATGACTAATACTTTGATAATCTTAACTAGTATAAATTGTTGTGATGGCCCAGCCCACCTTGGGGCTGAGTGCCATACAGTGGGTGGAATTCCCCACCCAGGACTTCGACCCAGAGGGCGGATCCGAGGGCAAAGCCCGAGTCTAGGGCTGACACCCACTGTGTGTCACTCCCGCAGCATCTCCTCCCTCCCGTCCAGAAGCTTTGCTGTTCCTTTCTCCCCATTGGTTCAAACCCCTTATGTTTAATAATGCAGCCTATTCCTTATGTATGAAGCCCTGGAAGGTTCTGTCCAGTTCAGTTCTCTATTGGTTGGTTTGTATCTGTTCCTCCCCTGATAAGTTATGATTTGTTCCCTGTTACCTCATGTCCTTCCCTTACTGGCTTGCTCCCTTGCTCCCGTCTCTCTCCAACCCCCTTTAAAAAGTGCTGTATCCCCGATCCCGAGGCCTTCGACTGAATGTCTCCCCTCCGAGCACACCTCCTGCTCCTTCGGGGGGGGAAATAAAAGCCGGAACAAAAGACGCAGCATTGGCCCTCTCTCATCTTTTACCCTCGCCCAGTGGCTAAGCAACAGCCGTGGTGCAGCCTGCCTTTCGTGCCTTCTCGGGCAGCCCGATGACTGGTCTTTGGTAGCCACGCCGCATGGACACCGGACCTTGTTGCTTGCCGAGACCACTGGGCGGTTAGCGGCCAGAGCGACAATAAATCAACATAACTCTCATGGAAGGAAAGATCAATCCACACAGGTTCATAAATCAGTTGCTTTACTATAGTTATTTGCTTCTTTACTTTTTATAAAATGAGTTACAGCAGAACACAGATTAGCTCTAAAAGCAGAATAACAATTCTAAAATTTGAGCTAATACTTTTTAAACATATTCTCATTATATTTTGACCTTCTGTGTTCAAAGGCGCTAGTCCTACAAGCACTAATTGCTTAAAAAATAATTCCCTGCTTCTGTTTCTCCATACTTAAAGAACAGTGTTACAATTAGTTCTGAGGTGTTGCTGTTTAACGCCAGTGGGCAACTCAGACCTGTGAAGCCACTTGCTCACTTCCCTACAATGAAGGGTAAGAGTATCGTGGATTGAGCTAAAGACAGTTTAATAGGTAAAGCAAAAGCTGCATGCTCCAGCAAAGCAAAACAAGGAATTCATCACTTCCCAAGGGCAGGCAGGTGTTCAGCCATCTCCAGGAAAGCAGGGCTCCATCCCATGGAATGGTGACTTGGGAAGTGGGAAGCCAAATATCATCATTCCAAATGTCCCTTGCTTCCATCTTCTTCCCTGTTTATATGCTGAGCGTGGCACCATATGGTGTGGAATATCCCTGTGTGTGGCGGCGTATGTGGCAAAAGCCACAGCCCCACAGGCTCAAGACTGGTGGGCACAGCCTGAGGTTGCCACAGTCTGAGGCATACTCCCTGCTCAGGGTGAGTTTTTGGTTCACCCCCAGCGTCCCTTGTACCTTCATTTACATATTTTGGTTGGTTGCTACATTACCTAATGTTCTGTATAAGGTTATGTTCTGGAAATTTCATTGCAGTTCTGTTCTCTACTGGTTATAAGCTAATCTTTGTACCCCCATAGGTTACTTTCCCCTGCTTGTATCCTCATAAATCCCCTGCTGTCCCTAAGACTTGGCCTTTGGTAGCTGAAGCCTTCACCTCTCCCGGACCCCGGACCCTCTCCTACCTTCCCTGCTGTTTCTCCCGGGAAATAAAAGAGTTGGAAAGCACTCCAAGGCCCTTCTCTCCAGTCTTTGTCCTTGCCTGCGCCTGCACCATCAGCCCGGGGCTCTCTCTATCACAGAGGAGCCAGCACTAACGAGCTGCCGGACGAAGCCCTGTGTTTGGGGAAACTGCAAGCTGCAGCCCTCGGGAAACCAGGGTCACTCCCAGAATAACGCTGAGTGGCCTCGAGCGGCCCCCGGAGCCAGCGTTACCTGTGGTCAGCTGGGCTCAGCTGTCCCCGCTGTGCTCCCCCCTCCCTTGTGCTGGTGGGGTGCTGTGAAGACAGAAAAGGCCTCGACGCTGTGCAAGCCCTGCTGAGCAACGACTGAAACATCCCCGTGTTACCAGCACGGGGCTGTGTTATCACGTGTTATCAGCTGTGGGCTACATCCAACACCTGGCACCTTACAGGCTGATACACAGCAAAAAACTCAGCCAAAACCAGAACACAAGGAAACACAACAGTTTCTGCAGGGAATAGCAAACACTGGAACAGATGCACTCCCAGTGGAATTGATTAGGGTACGTTTGTATACGGTGACTAAAAGTTTTAATGTTTTAGTGAGAGATCATGGAGTGAGAGTCTTTTAATTAGCAGTTTGGCCAGCAGGAAAGAGTCTTAGCAAATGTGAAATGACAGATAGATCTGTTCTTGTGTGAGAGTTCAAAAATATAGATTTCCAGCAATTTTTTTTTCTCTAATAATAAATTATTCATAATTCTGTAATAGAACATAATTTTTCTAAGAAATACATTGGATGTTTTCAGAAACTAGAGGAAGTTAGTTTTCTATTCCTGGTATAAATATTTGACAGCTCACTGCCACTTCAGGGTTAATAAATCTGAGAGCATGTTTGTAAGTATATTTTCATTAAATATTTAATATATTACCTTCTAACAAATTTATAGAGTAAGTTACATTCCCAAGTATTTAATGAGGAAAAACACCTCTATATTTCAGCAGAGAAGGTTTAAAGACACAATACTAATTTCCAACAGAAATTAAGTGGGAAGAATTGATGTCCCTGTCACTTAGAACCAGGACTTTACAATGTCTGTAAGAAAACAGCTAAATTCAAACAAAGAATGATTATTTTAATTGAAAAATAAAAGATAGAAAAAATAGGGTAAATTGCTTTATAAATACAGGATGAAAGACACATTTTGAAGCTATGAAGTGGTGGAAGTTTCTCCTTATTTTTTCATTATTATCAGTGCAATTTTGGTTACTACTGTTGAAGTTTTCTCTTCAGAATCCAGCCAGAACACCCATTTCTTGAGTTCATTCATTACTTTTAGCAATGGGACTCTAAGATGAGCAACTAAACTTCACCAGCTGCTCATGTAAAACAAATATTTTTTTTTAGAAATGGACATTGTTTTATGTTAATGAGCAAGATATTCAAATGACCAGTCTCTTCTCAGAATTACTATAAATCAAGATTTAACTAAACCATTATATTACAGTCCTAATTACAGAAAATACTTAATTATTCACATATAATAAAATACATGCTGAAATTATATTAATTCTTAAGTTCAACTGGTTTCAGTAAGGCAAAACAGAGGTTTAGAGCCATTCATGAAGTAGAAATCTTATTTAGAACAGGTTTTCTAAGTTGATTCTTTCTACTCTCTTTCTAGAATTAGTGTTACATCTATTAGTTCCATTCTGTAAAATCTTCATTAAATCAATCTATATTTATAAAATTATTGTTACTATTAATACCATTTCAATAATAGTAATTATAGTAATATTATTTACAATTAAAATGCCTCCATCTGATAGCATTTTTTTTTAGAGGCCTTCTTTTTTCAGAATCAATGATTCTGAAATCTAGCAGACCTGCTGCAGTCAGATTCACATGCAAAAGAACTTTGTTACACCCAGTTCTGTTACATAACTGGCTTGCATAGCTGAAGATATGACAGATGCTACTTTGATATGACATGAAGAGCTGTAGCATTCCTTCTTCAGTGATTTATTGCATGCGTCTGTAAGAGTTGCAACAAGCTGTCCCAAATTGTGTTTCCATTTCCATTGTAAGGAACAATTCTCTTCTAAGAGGCAGCAGAAAAAAAGATGTTAATGAGTTTTTGCTTGTGTTTTCTGAGACAAAAACTATTGGCAGAAATCAGCAGCTCATTTTCTTAAACACAAGGATAAAATGTGCATTTTACTTTGAGCCTAAGAATATGATGGAGAAAAGAATATAAAGCTTCCATGAGAAGTAAAACCAGTGCTTCACTATCTAATATAGTGCTTTGCCATAAGACTTCTACTTAAAGGAATGAATAGTTTCAAATTATTTTTCAGTACAGGTTTCTTGCAATAGACACTGCACATACTTGCACAAATAGACACAAAATCATTTTGCTGTCTGAAATATAAAATATATAATAATAAATAAAATAAAGTGTTTTATATTATAAAATATGATAATTACATAATATCCGTTGCACATATATATATATATATAAAATGGTGCACAATTATTATTTATATATTACCATTATGCAATTTTCAAAATTATTCTCCAGCGTAGAGTGAATGAAAATTGAAGTGACTGTCCTAAATAAGATAGCTCCTGACACTAACCATTATCTCAAGATGGTAAAGTAAACAAAATAATTCAAAACAATATGGATTTTTATTTTGCTCAAAAGAAGTCTTTAATTAGTAGATTAAAGCAGAATAATAAATATTTGTCAAGAGGAGAAAACCCAATTACCAAAATACTGTACTAGCACTTCTAGAAGGGTTCACAGTCCAGAACTGTTGTAGATTTTAGTTTTTTTTAATTATCTTTTGCATCTTAAAAGTAATTGATAGTCCTCACTGAGTGCAGCATCATACAGAAAGGATGCCACCTTGACCTTTCATCAGGAGGAAGTTGAATATATTTCTTCCAAATTTTCCAGAGGGCATTTAGAAGGTGACTGGCCTGAGTCAGTTGATTTCACTCACTGAAGCAAGGTTGGTACCCGCTTGATTACAATGCTGCCACTGAAAGTGACATGAAAGTGTCAGCCCTTCTTATCCTAACCTTATTCTGGAATATTTCCCTTGATAAACTCATAATAATATGGAAAGACCTCTTAATCTTCTTTAGACAGTCATGGCTACTCATACATAGTAATTCACTGCATAATAAAAACGAAACCAAACCCATTGCTCATGATTTCTTTCAGTCTTACTTAATATTTCAACCAGAAGGACTTAATCTTATGAAGCATTCAAAATTATTTACTTTTCATAGTTCATGAACCCTTGATTGACTAGCTCTCCAGTCTTATGATGGGATTGTGATATGCACTAAAGTGAAAAGAAAAATATCATTTTGGATAGAAAATATCCTATCTAAACTTTGTTACAATGGCAATTAACCTATCATGGGAAAAAATAATGTCTCACAGACATGCAGATAAGTCAATTAAAAAAATTTGTATATCTGTCAATCTAATGGATATTCAATAAATAAACAATTTTCCTCTTTGATGAATTGCAAATACTTCAGCCCAAAGGAGTATTAATTACTTAAGCACAGTGTAGTTACATAAAGTATTGAACAAGAAGCATCATTGCCTTAAATTTATTAACAGTTAAGCTTCTATGAAAAAGTTGTACATGAAGTGGAAATACTGGCGACATTTTCTCACAAAAGACTCTATAAAAAAAGCCAGGTCATTCAGCATTTTCATAAATTTTTCCTTGATGTTAAAATCCAAAATGGAGTTCATAGAGGAGCTATGGAGCTGAAATAAGCTTACAACCATTTGGCCCAGTATGCTTTCACCACATGCAATTATTATTCAGTGTTCATTTACCTAAGTGGTTGAACTTGCCTGCAGCAAGGAAGTAAGAACACAAGGCTAGACCTCAAGTAGTTATACAAACTAACTTTAAAATTAGTAGTCAGAATTGCTGTTCTTCAGTGAGAAGAACAGGTAAGACTCAAAATGAAAACTTTTATAGAAGGGAAGAAAAACTCAATTGAAATGATCTGAAACCCATTAATTCATGAATTTCTAAACCCATTTTTGACAATGCATCCTCACATGAGTGTTTTGGAGAAATTATCTCAGTTAATTAAGCACTCAGAAAAAGACGAATATTTTCTCCTATTGTCTGAAAGTGTCATGACTGAACTTATTTAGCTTACTGCTGATAGAGTACATAGCAGCTCAAATGACTACAACTACTATTAATTAAAATAATTATAAATAAATGCACAAATATACTTTCTGCTTGTTTAGCAATAATAACTCCATGCTTTTTCAATTTTATACACATAAAAGTTTAACTTGAACATTCTTGAATCTATTTGTTTTTCCTTATACAACATCACTTTTTTTCTCACCAGCACTGGTACTTTGTCTTCCAAAAGAATGTTTGCACATTTTATGTGCAAAATTCATACTTGTACTCATGTTAATATATGATAACTGACTTAAGCTTCGTGTAATTATTTACCTCTAATATGAAAACTTGGTTGGAGGTCTGAAACAATTTAATTAAGTTTGTCTAAAAGCATGCAAGGCAGTTCTTATTTTCTCTTTGATACTTTCTTACTTTCTTATACACTACCCTTAACCTAACACCTGCTTTGAATTTCCATGACCACCCTAAAAATTTTAATAGCACCGAAAAGATTTGGAATTTGGAATTTTTGAATTTTTTTTCCTGGAATAAATATTTTCATTTCTAAGTATAATTTTGTTTCAGTTTGGATCATAAGTCAGAATATCACCATTTCTCACAGTCAAATTCGTCTATAGAAACTACTAGAAATTATCTAAATGATATCTATTGATATGGAATAACTTCAACTTTACGTTAAAATACTAGCTCAAAAACCAGAAAAACTAAGTGTTACTGAAACAAATTGCTAGTGCATTTTCTGATGAAAAAGGTACCTCAAAACTCAAAATAAAAGTTTAGATCTGAGAAAAAGTAGGGTTTTTATCTAAATTATGTATATTTCGCCAACTGTTATTTGCTAAATTCTACCTGTAACTAATTTTAAGACAACTTAACATTCAGCTTGTGTATTGTAGGTTTGAGCTACCTCTTCAGATGTTTCTTTATAATAATGAGCAAACTGCTGTTGTAGTATTCTGCCTCTTTTTTCCCTCCTAATAAGAGGTATCAGTGGTTAGAAATGGACTAATAGAAATTAGAATAATCAACTTTTCTCTAAATTTTCTCTTGCCTTTTCCCCTCACTGTTGTTCCCTATAAGTATCAGAGCTTACACTCAATAACTTTTCTTTCTGTTCTTTTATCTTTCCCCAATTTACTGTGGTTTCTACCTTCTTTAAATTTTTCTAAAGAAATATTGGGAAAATTTCAATGATGTTTCTGAGTTGCTCTTTACATAATTTTACAAGATAAATTGAGTACTTGTAAAGAAGGGTGAAGTGAGGGGTTTGCCATGCTTAGTTTCTTGCTTTTATCTTTACTTCTGTGCTTCTAATGAAAGCTTTAAACAAGGTGCAGCAATACTGGGCTAAAGTCTTCTCACAAGAAAGCCTTGTTTCTGAATACCACTCTCCCCAGCATCCTTGGGCTTTCCTGTTTCATGCATTATGTGCAGGTTTTCTGCTCATTCTGTATAACTTAGGGCATACTGCGAAAATGAGGTTTCAGCTGAAGCTCTGCTGATTTAGGCAAATTTAAGAAGCCTCAAACTGTGAATATCCTGGCCCTCTTCTGTCTGTCATAATTTGCATCCTCAAATCCCCTCCTCAGCTAACAATTTTCCTGAGTAATACTTATTCATATAGCAGTTATTTTTCTTCTTTTTTTTTTTTCTGTAGCAGAATAAAGGTGCCTTTGTTTTCATGCATAGAAGCAACACTCTCCTCTGTCTGACATTTATCCAATGGCCATTGTCATCTGCTCTGCTCAGTTCTAATTATTGATATACAAATCATAACACATTCATTTTGCAGCTTTCCACCTGAGCTTTCCTCATTACCTTTTTGTCATTCCTCTTGGATTGAAACAATTGAACTGTCATGAGCCTCTGTATGTGAAAACAAGAGCATGAGTAGTTCTCTATTCTTTCTTTGTTTTGAGAAGGTGTGCAGAAAAAAGATTTGAGAACACTTGCCTAGAAAAGGGGAGCACTAATTTTAAGTCTTTGGTCAGCCCAATTCAAAGATTTTGGATGAAAACGTTTTCAATTATATGAGAAGAGGCAGAATACAAACATACACATTAACCTAGTTCCCTCCTCTGTTCCCCTCCGTTTTCTATAAAAGGAAAAAAAGCATCAACACGTTACTATGATTGTCAAAATGCCCTATTCACAACATTACAAAGAATGTTTAGAATTCTCTCACCCGAAAAATATCCAAGTTTTAGGGCCTGAGGGCTGTAGTGAGGCTGATCACAGACCAGCTCCACCTTGGACCTTCTCCCACTCACCCCACAGCCCACATTGCACTGCACTGTGCGTGGACCAGATGCTGCCTGATGCTCACAGGTGCAGGGGCTGCCTGGCCAACACTGGACCCACCCCCACTCCTGCTACTAGGCAGAATTTTCATCTTTCTTTAATATGGCAGGTGAAAAAGTGGTGGTTAGGATCTTCTGCAAATGCTCTTTAGGGAGGCCACTCTAAAAAGCAACAGTCATCAGTGCAGAAACATGGACAGGTAAAAGTCCTCAGCCATTAGATTTTAATTCATAATTCTAGGTAAATCAGAGCCCTGGAAGAGAATTCTTTTGAGTCAATATATTTAGGATAAATAATTTTAATATTTATCTTAGAAATGTCTCCATAATTAAAGAAGTGCATGTAGCACCTAGTGTTTTTGTCATACTTGTTTCATTATCACTCTCTGAAACTATCCATAGAAAATCAAGCACCTGTTTTTCTTAATAACAACCTGCTCAGCCTTTTATACGTTTTATAGAATGTAACTTCATTTTTTAATGTCTTGGACAATGACTGAAATGCTTTCTAATGGAAAAAGAACTCTTATATCTCCAATTCCTCTCTGCAGTGCAGTGTATTTATATGTGTTCATCTATGTATAAAGGAAAGTTTATGCATAAAATTATGTGTGAGAAAAACTTCTAAGTTTGTTTAATCGAGGATAAATTCACAGGGCTCAATTCTGTGAACAAAAAAGAAAAACAAAAGAATGAAAGAAAACAGGATCTGGGGAGTCCTTAATTTTGCCACAATTCAAAGCTGGAATAGGAGTTCCTGAGCTGGAATTTGAATTCCTATTAGATAATTTCCATTGCAAGTACTGGATTTTTTGTAAAGTGTAAAGGTGTTTTGAAGGAGAGAAGAGCATGAAAATAGAGGATAGGCAAAGGCAAAAAGAAATCCTAAAAAACAAAAGGGAAATAAATCCTAAAAAACAAAGGTAAAAAAAATGCTGTTCACAGAGCAGCAGAAGCATAAATACATTTATTTATTTGTAATACTGATTGTATTAATTGCTGCAAATTAATTACTACACAATTACTGCTTAATGTAATGTTTAGTTCTAAAAACTCTAAAGGCCTGAAGCCCTCTTAAACATGTCTCCTGTCTCAAGTTTTTACACACAGTGATGCTTAAACCTGAGTTGTCCAAACAACAGGATTATCCACAGTCTTAAGTAAGAGCTGCTCTGACTTGGGCAGTGAAGACACTGGAACTTGTGCCTACTTTGCTGTTCAGCACAATGGGATTCCTGGTCCATGGCTGTTTCATTTATGCTACAAAACTAAATGTTGCCAGAGCTGTTCCCTGGCATTGTTGTTTAATGTCAAGGAGTGTCTCATGTTTGTACTATTCATCTCTTTCTTCTCCTAAACAGCGTAAACACATCCGAACTGCCCTGAAATTCTATCTAAGTGGAATCTTCACACAATGTTTCACTTTTTGCAGCATGTAATATCAATTTCAATTCAGAATAAAACGTATTATTGTTTGTCAAATAACTGGCCATACAGGAGAGGTGGAAACAAATTGTATATCCCATATCTGAAAGTACTTTGAGAATGAATAATGTACAGTCAGATTCTAAAACCTTTTTGTGCATAATGAATAAGACCCAATTCTTTTATTTACCAAATAATGTAACTGATTTATTGAAGGTCTTTTAATACATAATACTACTCAAAGTGAATGCAAGATGGAGATTTGTATGATAAATTATAAAAACATGGTTTAGTAGCTTCTACCTTTAAAATTTGATTAATAAATTTCAGCAAGTTTGCAGATGTTACAAAGTCAGGTTTAGTTGGTGTGCCACTTGGCTCTCTTTCAATGCAGAAAAACCTTGACAGGCTGGAAAAATGGGGCAGTAGGAACCTCCTGAACTTCAACAAAGGCACATACCAAGTCCTGCACCCGGAAAGAATAAAGCCAGGCACCACTGCAGCCTGGCTGAAATGCAGCTTTGCTCAGAAGGACCTTAGGGGCTTGGTGGATCTCGTGCTGACCATGAGCCAGTGATGTGTCCTTGCAGCAACAAAGACCAACAGCAACTGTGCCACATCAGGCAGAGGGTTACCACCAGGATGCGAGAGAGATCATCCCTTTTCTCTGTTATACCCTGGTGGCCCATATCTGTTTCCAGTGCTGGCTCTTCAGGACAGGGACATAGTGGAGCAAGCCCAGAAATGGCCATGAAGATGATTTTAACAAGATATATATTACCTTACTGATCATACTTGTCTTCTGTTCCACTTAGTTAAATATATAATTTGCTATTAAAAAAAAATTCAAATTTTTTTTATCATACTAACATAATTAATTATAAAAAATGTATGCATTTTCATAAACAGATGCATTTATCCATGTGTGTGCATATAAATGTACATCTTGCCCTGGAAAATACAAAATACATTAAGAATAATGTTTTTGATTAAGTATGCCTTTTAATACTACAATTATCATGAAGATACTTAAGAAAAACCATAACAATTTCCTTCTAATACTGAACAAGTAACTTTAAAGACAAATAGAATCATTCTTAAATCTATGCCTATTGGTATGTCTCTCTACACATACTTGGGAATAATTAATTTCTTTAACCAGCATTGTTCAGTACTAAGCCTTCTGTATATTATCAATAAGAGACCTACATTTCCTGCTGGAAATGATTTATGTGAAAACTCAGTCCAATTATAATGCTCTTCTTCCATCTAGAAATCACTTAAGTAGCTGTGTTCTGCAAGGTTAAAAGTACATGCTGCTTATACTGTATCTTTCAGACCTTTTCTGATGATAAAGAGAATGAATGAAGCATGAACAGTATATCTAAAAGTAAAAAGCTACTTTCATAGCTACACAGTCATGATTGTGTAGCAAACTGCACAGAACTCGGATGCAAGAATGGTCAATCACATTGTCCCCTTACTGTAATGCACCCCAGATTCTATTAAGAAAGAAAGTGAGCGGTTCCTGTAAGGAAAAGAATATATGGATTACCTTCTTGCTTCTGCAATTCTCTGATTATATTAAAAAAAATGCAAATAAGTACTGATGCCTAAAAGGCTAGCCCAAAAACTGAGGCCAGGTAGGAGTAAGGGAATAAAAGGTGGGTATTTATTTGAATGGCCTTCAAAAGTACATTTAGGGCAGACAAAGCCCCCTCCTTGGGGCATCACCCAAAATGAATGACGAGTCACGAGTTCTCCGCACTTTTATAGACTTGGTCCATTTGCATATCAGCATAGATTTACCAATTAAAACTTTACAATTTCTCCCTAGCTCTTCCCCCCCCCTCCCCTCCCCGGAACTAGTTTTCCAGCTCCACCGACATACTTCTAAAGCAACATGAAAATCTGCCCTCACCTCCTGCAAGATTCTACTGGGCAACAAACATATCTGTTTCATTTTGCTGAAGTCCTGTAGCCCAGTTTCCTCAGTTCATCTCTCCAAACAAATTTGCTAGTCACAATTTCTTCCACAAGAAAAATAAGATTTAACAGTGATTTTCTCAGGTTTTCATCAGCCCATTCAGTAGTTACACTTAAAAATTTCACAAGCCATCCAGAACTAAAACTCCTTTTGTTGTTCCACTGTAAATGCAATAATAGGAGAATAAGAGGTTAAGTGGCTTTCTGTACACTTACATGAGAGTAGAAAGAACATCCATTATCCAGGACGACAGTGCAGTATAATATAGTCCTGGACACAGAACGCAAAACAATTGTTTCATTGATTATTGTAAATGACATCTTAAAAAACATGTGTTCAGTTCTGCTGGTAATGTAGTATCTGCCTTCCTCAGATCTCTGGGTGAAGGGTGTATGGAACATTTCTCATGAGAGACATTCATCCTGTAGTGACAAAAGTATATGACAGCAATTGAATACAAATAGAACTTCAGGGCCGATTCAAAGAGGTGACATTTATTGAACTTGACATGTCTAATAGCAGGAACACTTAGTTGTGTTTGTTGGCCTTACAGTTACTGAAATCTTTAAAACATAAACTTTCCATTGGATGTTCTTACTCTATCTCCATAGTTTTAAGCGTGAGCTGGAGAAACAGGGAAACATTGCAAGGATTCTTATTAAAGAGGCTGAATGAGTCAAGACAAGAAAGCATGGGGGAAAATTAATATCCTTTGCATTCGGGCTTGTTTACAAGAGACTCTGTAAAAGCACAAGAAGAATATTGACTTAAAATGCACAAACTGCTTTGTATACTCTCTTCATGTATCCAGTTGTTCTGTATGTTAAGGCACAGAAAGCTTTCTGAAGAAAAAAAAAAAAAGCCTAAAGACCTGTCTGTTCTTTCTCTGTAATTTATTCTCTATTCAAATATAATGTGTTCAATGTCTCCCTAATACTAGCACCTTTGAAGAAAGTACTTAAAAACACGAAACTGAGGACACCATGTGTCTCAGAACTTTGCTCTTGCAAACATTGACCCAGGCTTAGATTTACCCATTTTTACTTTTCAGTCCCTTTGACTAAAATCTGTAAGGTTGAATTTTCAGGCATTATTCATACACCTCTTGCTTTCGTCCCTTCTTCAGCATGATTCAATTCTACTGCATACAAATAGATGGTTATATTGTATCTGAATTAATGTTCGTTGTTATGTTTCTTGTGAGCAACTGAATGAGTGGATATCAGAACAGGCCCTTCATTTGCTACCTACAGTCCACCAGATTTTATTGTGATACTTTATTTGTATAAGGATAACAAGGTAAAACAGAGCTACTATTGATGTGGTTCAAGTCTGGGGTATTTTCTGTTTGGCTGCCTTTTGTTTTTCATTTTTCTTTTATATTAGGCATTCCCCTGCATACTTAGAAGAGCTTTGGAGTTTAAAACAGGAACTTTGCATCTAGTCTAAAAAGAAAGAAAATATGACAACCACAATTATTTCTTCCTTTCCACGGACTTTGACACAGTTGGTGGCATTACCATAGTATTGCAGTGTTGACCTCCAGCTTTGAGATAACACTAAATAATTGAAATCAAGATCTCAACAAACTATGTTGGTATCTGTCACTTGAGTGAAGACATAAGTGCAACTGTCAGCTTGACCAGGGTTAATGAAAAACTTTGGGGTATATACCAGGTAAATTCAATCTTTTTGAATCAGTGTAGCAAAGTGAAGCCAGAAGGGAAGGACAGTGGCAGGAAAAATTACATTAAATTAAGTTATGCTACTAAAGTATTCAATGAAGCATACTCATGATTTATGAAATGTTGAACATTTATGTTGCCATATCTATGATTAAACCCAGGAAACAATTTCTAGAATTATGTTCATCTTGCAATGGGAATAGGGAGATAAGAGCTTGATTTACCATAAGAAAACACCCAAATTGGTATTTTTTTCAAGCAGATAATTTTATGTATATCACCAAAGGTTATAGTGATGTTGCTAGAAGGAACATGTTTCTGTTAGCATTTTGTTTTAAGAATTCTCCATGTGATGCAATGTATATATCACTAGCGGCAAAAAGAGCCACACTAGCATTGGCTTCTTTGAAGCTTCCACTCCATGGGACTATTAATATGTTCCTTCATGGGATACTGTACCAACCCCAGTAATAAACTTACTATTGCTATAGATATCCACACCCATACACCCCCATGCACACACAACCACACAAATTAATTTAAAGTGAAAAATGGCTGTTTCACATGTCAATAATTGAAAAGAAACTGTGCTTCTCCAAATTACAACTCCTAAACACAATTTCCAAAGAAAACATGCTCTGTTTCAAGGATATGATTATTAGCAACTTCCAAGACCATCAAAATGGTAGTAACTTTTGTTTTAGTGAAGAATATTTCTCTTATTCAGAACAGAACAGCAGTTCAGACTATCATATCCACATTATCATTCTGAAAGCACCTGCTATACTGATGACACATCTATAATTCTCAAGAAGAGAGGTAATGAAAACATAAACTTCAAAGGCTCTCTTATAAAAATGTTTTTGCATCGTTGTGATACATTCACTGAGATAAGCTATGAAAACTTTGTGGATTTGTTTGATTTTTAATTTCTTTTTTTTAAACCATCATTGTAAAGTAGATCTTGGCATCTTACGTTTATTTTTAGTGTGGTGGGATTTGTTCATTTGCTTATTTCTATTAAAGATCTTCAGGACAAAATCTTTTAAGTTATCCTGAAGTGAAAATGGTAAAATGAAGTCATAAAAATAATCATGGTCTTATTTCAGAAATACAGGTTATGTGTATTTTGTAGGGTTTTTTTTACCCTGAATTATTAAAGTATCCTAAAAACATCAATATTTTGTACCTATGACTTCAATAAATTTCCAACACTATAGATGATTAGTGTGTTCCTCATTTTTGCCTTTTTAAATCTCTTGTTCTTAAATACACTTGTCATCTCAGATAGTCAAGACAGAGTGGACAGATGAAGTATATAGGTCAAATTTTCCATTTCTTTTATCTTGAACATGTACAAAAAAGTCTGTTACATTTCCAAATTCTAGTCCTCATGAATTTCATGACTGAGATGAATTTGAATTTGATACCACTCTAATTCTTTGTTTCAAATTCTACAGATATGTCTGCTGGAAAGGAATATATAGGAATTTTGGGGAAGAGTGAATCTACTTCTGTTATCTTCTTTCTTTCCAATTTTTTTTTTCTCTCAGTGTTTATCTATAGTTCATCTAAATCACAGTCTTAGGGTCCCTACACATGCCACAATTGTTTCCAGAATTACCCAAAGTCATGTGCGATTTCCAGAACCATTTTGGTTTTTTGTGTATAAATATTCCTCATACCACATTTTGCTAAAGTAATTATTTTACCAGAATTCATTTGAACTTTGATTTGTGACAGAAAGCTATTGGAATTTTGTCTATGTTTATTTTGCTCTCTTCTGTTTTAATTAATTTTCCAGTAGGATTCACTGTCATTGTAGCCTACATGATGTGTTTGGTTACCATTAGTGACACACATTTAGAGTTTGATAAACATTGCTACAACAGTGTCTCATATCTCAGTATTGGCCTGCCTATTTTATATTTTTAAAGTCTTTGTTTATTAACAGTGGGCTATAAAAACCACTTGCAAAATTTCCTAGTGTATAGAAGATTAATCCCATGTCATTTTTATCACATATATATTGTATATACTAGATAATAATCTATATAAATGAGTAAAGTTGTATTATCTGCTTTGCCAGATATCTCAATTGTTCTTAGTCCAACTTGGAGTTTTTTTGAAAGAATAATAATGCAGAAGGAATAACTTAAGCACACTTGTGAATTTTGGGAATAAGGATTGCCTTTGTGAATATTCTCTTTCATAATTATTTTCATAGATAAAAAACTCATCATCTAAAATCTGAATAAAGATATTTTATTTCTCTGAGGGTTTATAACCTAAAACAGTTCTAATATTTCTCTTTAGCATGTGATACATTTTATGACTTTGATCAAAATGTAAATTTTCATCTTCTTTTATCTAGTCTTTGTGAGTAAACAGTAGACTGATTGCAAGCAAATACTGAATATTATAATACCAACCTGGAGATCTTTTTCCATCTAAAAAATTCCCAAATCACAATTTTAGTCATCAAAGACAGGTATGTAATGCATGAAAGTGTAGAACTTATGTCCTGGATTTTCCCAAAGATATATTGTGATATTAAATAATCTAGATAGCATGAAAAGACCAGCAGAAAGCTGCTCATTTCTCTTTAGAATTTAAGAGTGTTATTCTGGCCAAAGAGAATTTTTTGCCATTTGAGCAACTGCCGTAAACAACATTTAATGAAATGCATGCGTTTACGATGATGTTTCATTATTGAAACAGTTCCCATAAAAGAGCATTTTTTTACCTCTTTTAGATTCTTTACACTGAGATATCTTTGAATGGTATGTTGCAAATTCCTTTTGACTTCTTCTAGTCTGCAGGTCTTTCTTTTCTTAAGAGGTAGGTAGTGCTATTCTGGCCTATTTAGGAGTGCTGTTAAGACCTATTAATAATTCAATACTTCCTTCTGTATCAAATAATTAAATCAGTGTTTGTCATCAACTACACCAGACAATAATGAAACAAAATAATTTTTATGCGTGACTTCTTCTGACTCAACATTCATTTTGTGGTATAAAATGGGACAACTGTAGTGGGGAAAACTGAGTCCCACCACAGAAAATATAATGCCAAACATATGTCTGTTAGAGAATAGGAGTTCAAATTCCCTCTATCACAGGAGAGAATGTAACCTTATTTCCCACATCCCAGTTGGACTACCAAAATCCTTACTAAGAAAATAGATATAGTTTCATCTGACAGTGTGGTTGTGAGGATTGGGGTTTTTCCTTCTTTATTTGCTCCTTTTTTTTTAACTCCCAAGACTAACTTTGTGATTCATATGGTAAAAATGCCTGCCAGTCTGGGATTGGAGGTGACTTGGGAGGTGCCTTGCTGAAGGATTTTAATGAATCATGTGCTAAATGTTCAGACCATAAGCAGCTGTAATCATGCCAAAGTAAATATCTTCAAGTGCCGAAACCTTTATGAGTGAAAAGTAAATTGCTTACATACTGTAGTTTCCTGAAACACCAGATGGCATATGATTGTGGTTTTTCATCTCAATATATGGGAAGCCAGGCAAAATGAGGGTGCATAAAGTTTCTTACGGATTTAGCAATGGTTTTCTTTCATAGAATGTGCACATTTGGATATTGATATTCTGCCTGACCAAAATAAAACAAAGAGGAAAAGAAAACACAGAAGTGTTTCTCTTTCTGTTAGATTTTCAGCCTGAAATTCAGATCAAAAAATGTTAGCCTGGAACAGCTTTATTCTTGTATCTGCAAGTTATCCAAAGGAAAAAAAAAAATAATAAAACCGTTCTCCAGGCTTTTACTATTTTGGAGCCTTTTGGAGCTTTTTCTTTCATGGGATCTGAGAGCAGAAGATATTTTTAAGAGCTGCTGTAGAGAAAGAAAATAACTTAGAATAATAATATTCATGGAAACGCAGTTAAAAATAAGTGTGACTACCAAGATGCAGACGCATATTTTTTTGTTGAAATGCCAGGATATATAAATAGCATTGGGTTACACCAATTTGATTTGGCTGAATGGTTCTGGAACAAGTTTTGGCAGCTGCCATATTTGAGACATACACTCATCCCATCCAAAGGAATATAATACCTTTAATTAGCCAGGTGTATCTATACTTAAATGTTCTCCATCCACCTGGGTACCAACATTAGCATTGCAGCAAAGGCATGTGTTATAAATATATAATAACTTGCTTTAGAATGCTTTCTTACTCTAGCAGACACAGGAGTGGATAGCAAAAGCAAGGCCTCTAAAGAATATTCAGGCCTGTGAAGAAAAATAAGCTATGCCTTTAACAAGATATCATTATCAAGATATATATCACTTTATTTGTAACTACCAATAACAATGGAGTAACAATTTGACCCTTCTGAAATGAACATCTAAACTAAAATAGTGCCAGGGTGATTTTTTTTTTTAAACAAAATGATACTTAGCAAGAATGGAGGGTCACAAAGAATTAGTGGAGTAATTGAAAGAAGAATCTGCTGCTTCTCTGACTTACTGAAAGTATATTTTAGTGCTTATAAAACTTTAATTGCATGTCAACTGTGTTTGAATTCCTTACTAATGAAGAGTATTTTTCTCAATTGTAGGCAGCACATTATATATTTTATTCCAGAAAATCTGATCTCTTAACCAAATATCAGCATTCGATTCTGAGCTGACATCTCTTTCTTACATCTCACTTGTATGAAGTTAATTTTGCACAATGAATGAAGCGAGAGTCATATTTCACTTTTATTTTTATTACGCATAGTCTTCACTTAAAAAAGGCAAAATCCATACACAAAAAAAAAAGAAAATTAATTTCATCAAATTCTGGTGGAAGCAGAGAGCTATTCCTTGACAAAGACCTTGATCAAAGGATAATACTCATATGTTCCTAAATTGAAATATGTGAGTCATTTCCACTGACAAAGTTCAGAGTTTTGCTAAAGTGCAGAGTTGATTCAGAACCACTATCTTTTAAGAACTTAATCTTTTAAGGCACAATGAACATCTGACGTTACCTGCACATTTTAGAGTGGAGTAAATATAGATTGACTTACCAACATAAAGCTGGAACCGCATTATGTTTGTCTTTTTAGCACAGAAGACGTACAATTCATAAGCAAGCAAATTAAGTAGGACAAAATTACCACCCTGTTGGACAGGCTGATTTTAAGTATCCTTTGGTGACTCATCCTATCCTATTTTATAATAAACTTCTTTTATATAATCCTTTCCTTGAATATGCCATTAAAGGAGGATGACAGAATGTAGGAGGTGAGAATGACTAGATGAGTATTCAGCACCAGATTGGTATTCCATTAATATGAACTACCATTTCCTTACCATCAAAGATAGACATTTGCTTGGATCTCTGTAACCATAAAGTTTTATTTTTACTAGAATCTCACATTAAAATAACTCTACATCCTAGTATTTTATTTCTTTAAACCCATTATTTATTTATTTATTTATTTAGTGTTGCTGGAGATTCAAACAGAAGTATTACGTTTTCACACCAAAGGTGATGTAAAAATATTCCTGTGTCCTGAACAGAACACAGAGTATCCTATACCTTACCTTCTTTTTCCTCCAAACACTCAACAAGGAAAAAAAGCCTAACTAACACAGTTTTCTAAGAGTTCCATTACATTTTATTAGACAAATAAAAGTGATGTTTGTTGCTACAACTGCACAGAAAGAAAAGAAACAGTCAGAATTGCCACTAATTATAAAACCTTGACGAGAATATGCTGGCAGTGTTTTGTTCCCTGTAGTCTGCTTCTGTAAAAACAAGTCATCTTTTATCTGACCATGCAATCATACTAAAAGCCCCCTTAAAGCAGTGTTTTTATGTACAAACTTAGTGAGTATACTGGCTATAGTGAGAATAGGATTTCACACGGAGGTGTTAGTTTTTGTTTTTTTTTTCCAGATTACATTACATAGATTGATGTAACAAGGTTTCTTGTTTTCAAAATCCTGCCTGGTGAGGTTTGAATGAATTTTCCAGAAAAATGTGTAATATTACCCGTAGGGCCAGAAGTATTGTTGAGTTATAATAGATTTACCATTATTTTGTTCAAAACAGGCAAGATGTTGTGCTGGTCTTGGCTGGAGTAGAGTAAATTTTCTTCATAGTGGGTGGTATGGGGCTATGTTTTGGATCTGTGCTAGAAACAGTGTTGGTAATAGAAAAATGTTTTTGTAATTGCTAAGGGCTTGCACAGCATCAAGTCCCTTTCTGTTTCTCTTACTGTCCGTTTGGTGAGGGGGCTGTGAGTACTTGGGAAGGTGGGAGGAGACACAGCTGGGGCAGGTTACCCCGACTGACTCAAGGGATATTCCATTCCATATCATGCTCAGGATATAAATGGGGGGAAGAAGGAGGAAGTGGAGAACATTCACAGTTACAGTGTTTGTCACCCCAAGTCACTGTTAAGTGTGGTGGGGCTCTGTTTTCCTGGGATGGCTGAATACCTGCTTGCCCACGGGAAGTGGTGAATGAATTCATTGTTTTGCTTTGCTTGTGCATGGCTTTTGCTTTCTCTACTAAAATTTTTGCTTTCTCTATTAAACTTTACTTCAACCCCTTTTCCAACTGTTACCCTTCCAATCGTCTCCCCAGTCCTGCTGGTGGGGAGGGGAGTGAGCAACTGTGTGGTGCTTAGTTGCCAGATGGGATCAAACAATGACAGATGTTAATACATACTGGTTTAGATATTTTACACCTATTTTTAGATTAATTAATTAACAGATTATTTAGTTGCACCAAGTCTACTATCTGGAAAGTAGAACCAACCTCCAACATTTCAGTTTTCCAAGATTTGTGTCTATATTAAAATAACCTTTCTATTGTTGCCCTTTATCCCCTACTTTCCTAATCCTGTGAAGAGAGAATGTAAGTAACTTTCATTCTTGTTTTGTGCATATATTTAGTACATTTTCAGCACTTTATGTGTGGTACATTTTGAGGGCAATCCATTGGCTATCTTGAAGGCAGTTGCAGTAGTTTGTTTGTTTTTATGTTCCTGGACAGGAGAACAAAGGGATGTAGAAGAATGTCTTGTGGAGTTTCTTCTGTTTTGGATGCCACAGGTATATGGAGAGAAAGAAAGGGAGAGAGGAAGGGAACAGAAGGAAAGCAAGGTGTGGGGGGGAAAGAAGGAATGCAGAGGTAGGAAGGAAAGGGGAGAAAGGAAAGGATGGAAAGGAGAGGAAGGAAAAGAGAGGAAGGAAAGGAAGGAAAGGAAGGAAAGGAAGGAAGAGAAGGAAGGGAGGAAGGAAGGAAGGAAGGAAGGGAGGAAGGGAGGGAGGAAGGGAGGGAGGAAGGGAGGGAAGAGATGAGGTGTTTTCATGTGACAGTCTGAAAAAACAGCACGGATATTTCTCATGGAAAAACAATTTTGGATTTGGATTGACTTTTGAGTCAAAATACCAGAAAATCTTGTTTAAAACATAAGCTTCCTCTGAGTTATGCCATTCTAACTAATAGTTTCAGTAATAACAATAATTTAAATTTTAACAGATGAATGTAGAAAAAACCTTACAAATGCTAAGCTGTTTTTCAGGAGAGGCAGTTGAGGCAGCACTGCTTCTGTTTCTTCAATAATTAAATTGGCTGGCAGAACTTGGAAAGAGTTTGTAGCAACAGAGACTCAGCTCTTACCCTTATTTTGCAATCAACATTAAAACTAAATAGAGCTTATATTCTCCCTTGGGATATACTGAATTTTGTCATTGCCAAGGGTAAAGAGACCAATGTCTGCATGACAAACTCTTTCTCACGTGAGAGGGGTCTGTTGGCTGAAACTCTTGTGCAAATGCTGGCATTTTCAAATCCATCACCACAAGTCACAGTCCTGTGCTCATCTATATCCAGACTAAGCTGTTGATGATTTGGCAAATATGTGCTTCACATCCTGCATACTGTGGTAGGGAGTTCCTTACATCACAGTTCTTCAACTTCAGTCTTTTACAGTCAGAAGAATAGAAGGAAAAGGTCTTATGCACATCACAGATAGGAAAAAAGGGACAGACTAGAGATATTCTCAGGGAAAAAATATATCCTGTAGTGAATAGACCTAAATGTTTAAACCAAAAAACTCCACACCATGGGACAGGATGACATTACAGCAGGGCGGAATTCATAGAGAATCCGTCACTCATTTCTTTAAATATCAAAAGCCTCTGTATTCCTATTTATACACTGTCACTGTCAAATATAAATTAAAATTAATAGACTCAAACTTTGTTTACTTGCTTAATTTATGGGAGTTTCAGCAATTGTGCAGAGTACAGATCAGGTATTTACAATGAACCCAGGCAACCCACTACCTCTATGAGGCTTTGGCTTAGTAGTAAGATGAGTTTCCCATTCCTTTTCTTAGCATTCTGTGCACAGTTTTTTGTGACAGGTGGAACCCAGGTCAAATGCAAGGTTTCATTACCAAGGAGATACAACTTTGGTTTTCTGATAGTCTTTCTTCTGTGTTCGATGCAAACTTACTGAGCACATAATGGTTGCAATTTGTCTAAGCTTATCTGCATTCATTTTTTTTTTAATTTGATGGTGAGATTAAACTTCAAGAAGCTATCACCTGAAAGCTGACAGTTGCACTTACAAAGCAGTCTATCAAGCATCAGAAAGCTGATGCAGCATCTTTCACTGTAAACTTTGCCACTCAGATTATGAAATAATTTGAAAAGTAAGCTTTCATTAGAGTATAATGTGGTAGTATAAAAGCAAAATTACGGTATAAACATTTGAGAGTATGCATACAAAGAAAATGGCACTTGTAATGGGGTTCATAGCATTTTTAGAAGTGCAGGAGGGGCACAGAAGATTTAGAAGCAATGCTTTGAGAAGACTTCCATCTGAAGACAATGAAAATTTGTCCATTTACATCAGGTATTTCAGCTATAATATATATTTCATGTAATTCTAACACAGATATTTTATTGTAAATAAGGAAATCAGATTCCAAATTTGAGTGTATGTTGTTATTGGTGAAATTCTGACTCACTGAAATCAGTAGCAAATTGTATATGGATTTAAATGAAACTATTTTAAATGATACTAAAATGTGAATTTTTTCAGACCAGTTGCATAGGCAGAATAGAAAGCTGCCATTCAGAATAGGTGCAGCTGCCATTCTATCAAATTCTTTTATGTGCCACAGATATGTACAGCAGAGCTAGGGGTAAACAGATAAATTGCTGAAAGAAAACAGTACATTATATCACCGCCTCTTGTGTATTTCACGAAAAGATATTAACAACTTTTGAAGCTATTGAAATTATTTGGAAGTGTGTGCAAGATTTTGTTGCTTTATTAATTTATTTGTTAAAAAGTCTGATGCTCAACTCATGTAAGTGAATGCTGACCCCTTTGAAATCATACAAAAGCAGCTAATCATCTAAATATATAATAAACCAGACAGTTTACATACTTCTAATGGCTGGTATATAGAATAGGAAGTGCAGAGAGGAGATGCTAATGCTTTGAGTGTCCATTTCCTCATCCATTCTTTATGTCAGGGCACTCCAGTAAAATATTATTTTTTCTTTGTTGTATGTGATCAAATTATCTCACACATCTTGGACTTAGATATATTACATACCCTGATTTGAAGATAATTTGTTTCTTAAATTCATACCACACCTGTATTTTACAAGTTAACTGTTGCTGCTGTTCTATTTAGAATTTATTATTCGACTGTGCTAATATACTTTAGTTCTATAAACCCCTTCTGTTTATCCTTGTGATCAAGTGACTAAACAAGGCTTGTCTAGAAAATTGGCTTCCAGCCTATAAAATTCCCATCACCAATGACAACTTCAAAGGATGATTTTTGTGTTTCTGATTTCCCTTTGTACTCTTGCTCCTGAAGAAATGTCACTGAAGCAGTGACCTGTTGGTTTGTCTTGGAGTGCTGTGGACTTAGTACTGCATTTTCCTGCTCTATTCTGGCAGCAAACAGAGAAACAAATTGAGAGAAACATAGAAACATAGAAGACGAAACTCCATTATAACTGCTTTGTACAACATGACTACCAAGGGTACAATTTTAAAATAATTCTCTCTTAAAACACTATTAGAGATCCATGTCTTCTATCTCTTTTTCATTTAAAATATAGTTACATTAGGTTCTGAATATTGTTAATAATAAACTATTGCACAAATGTATACACAGTTACATTGCATTAATATATGAAAAATTAATTTGTATAGATTATATGAGCTGAGGAAATACAGAAAATTATTGCTATGATTTTTTCAGGGCTTCTGAAAAAGATGTGCAGCAGAGATCATAAATTGCCTTCTGTAAGGCATGAGTATGAATATTAGACTTGCAGCTAAAAATAATCAGATTGCATGCAATGTAAGGGATAAGACACGCTGAAGGTTTCTTAGTGGTTTTTTTTCCAAAATATTGTCATGATTTAAATGTTTTTAAACCAGTCACCACTCAGTAACACACCATATTTTATTTCAAACTTGCATAGTTATTAGAATCGCTGAGGGAAAATACTGGAAACTGACAGTCCCGGTGAACTGAGAGTTTACTGTTCTGCTTTTGACCATGGATTTCTGCAAACTTTCATTTTTAGGTAGATGAATAAATTCCCACCCAGACTTAAAACACAAAAATCCCTGTAGAGGACATCTTTCCTACTGCTCCCAATCTTTCAGTGCCTTTATTCACAGCAGTATATAAAAAGGTGTTCTGGAAAAATGGATTTTGACCAGGAATCTTAGATTTTCACCAGAGATTTACCAGCTTATTTTAATGTAACTCAGAACTGAATGATCAGAAGTTGATTAATAATCAGACCTGCTGGCTGGATTGTTTAAAGATATGTGGTACCACTAATCAGTGCTACCAATCAGTGTGCTGTGACAGCTCACTTATATTTGCAGTCAGATGAGTAAGATGCTTCTGAGCAAGAACCACCATTGATTTTGATACAAATGAAAATTGGTTTTGATGTCACGTATCTTACTTGTAGTCAGACACTTGGAATGTGGATGATCACTGCCATTATAAGCCAAGAGATGCTGTCGCTTACAGTTTGGAGCACATCCTTTGTCATAGAAACGTCCTCTGCCTTTCACATTAGGGTTCTGTGTCTTAATGACTTGTCACATATCTGTTAAAGGTCTGAGGATGTTTCACTTCACACTTCTGATTCATTCTCTCAGTAATTCTTTACTGAAATTTGTAATTCTGTGCTTGGGACTACTCAACTATTTTTTATTATTACAGGCAAGAAAGCTTCCAGCAAACCTTTTTAAGATCTTAATGGTGACTGTTTTTGTAGCAGTGATTCTGAGAGCAGGCATCTCAAATGTTTATTCCTACACTGGGTGAAATGTGCTAGTCATAACCCTTCAAATGCCAAGCTGGAGTGCAGTAGCACCACTAATACAAGCAGATCTGAGCAGCCTGTAACTGAAAGGGACACTTCTGTTCTTTCATTCCTGTCACATGTTTATATTCTCTGAGTGATCTCCAAAACAGAATTCAAGATGTAGGATCAGTTCCACGAAATTTCTGGGGGAAATGAAAAAAAAAAATATATATCTATTTTCAAATTTGCAGTCTGTGAGTGTAACGGACTCATTTTGATCTCTTGCTGGGAACTCATATTGACGCTGCAGAGTCAGTGACTAAAGGGGGAAGGTCCACTGTTTTTGGTAGGGCTGGCAACAGATTCAAGGGATAGAAGCCAGAGAAAACTATACTCACACCATCCCATCAAGGTAGTTTCCCACTCCATCCAGAATCCTTCGCACCTACACAGCAATAGGAATAAGTCACAAGTATGGGCTAGGCTGCAGATCTTCCTAAGCTGAGGGTGTCAATGCAGATCATGGCATGACCTTTTACTTCTTCTACATCCCATATACCCTGGGAAGGCATCCTACTGCAGTCACAGCCCTGCAGCAGAGATATCTCCCTGAATCTGCAGCATGGGGGCCGAAGATTTGCTGTCTGGCACCCTCAGGTCTGACACCCTCCTCTGGGTTCAGTGTCCTTTCTGCATTTCCTGCTCTGTTTCAGCCCAGATGGAGGTTCTTAAAGAGAATCCACTATGAGAAGTGTTCAAACACCCTCCTCCAGCTAATTTTGGTGGAAATGGAGAAGGGGCTCTTCACTGGAACAACTCATCTGGCAGGTGGGGAGGGAAGGGGTGGTTACTTCCACCAGGGAGGTCGGAAAGATCAGAGGGGGTGAGGTGGCATTATTCCTCTCAGCACAGCTGCAGCTGGGATAGGATGTCTTTCTCCACCCATTGTACTGAGGTAGACTAATTCCCAATCTAATAAGTAGCTTCAGTGGTTTCACAGGGTGAATTTGGGTCTTGATTAAGCATGAGTCATACCCCATGAAGAAGGTCAGAAATACTGTTATTGGTGCTTACTTCATGGAAATTATATGGGAGAAACAAGTTCAAGAGCCTTGGCTAAAAAGGTTCTGCGTCTCAGTTTTATTCCTTGTTACATACCTTATTTGAGTGAAGAAGGCTGTTGCTTTGTGTGGACTTCTGCAGTGTCAAAAACAAAGAAGAATTTCTGATAGAAAATAAAAATTGCACAGCAGGCTTTCTTGTTTCTTTTATCCCTATTATTGACAAATAGTTTCAAATAACGATAGAGAAAATATATACAGAAGATTTTGATTACAACTCGAATAATCTCTGTATTCCTCTAATTTTCTTTTCAATACAGGAAGTTTAGCATATGAAATTAGCTCCTCTTTAGCTTCAAGCGTCAACTACTTGAATTTAAAATAGAATAATTTCATATCCCATTTAGTGTTAAGGAGAAAAATTAGAGTTACTACTCCAAATAAGTATAAGGTATTTTAAAATATTTTTTGGTAACACACTTTGCTGTTTTAAATAAATGTTTTTGGATTGTATTTAACTCCATTAACCTCGAGCAAAATATGATTTGTTTTCTTTTTTTTCTCTCACTCATTTTCCTGTCGTCATTAAATGCTCTGTTGCTCTTCCTAATGCTGGCATAAGGAAGGCATACCATTGGAAAGACCAACACTTAATCCAGGTCAGGCACAGCGATCATAATGCATCTGACTGTGCCTTAAGCATCAGTGGTATACAGTATTCTCAGCTGGTCAGCCACCTAAGTACTTACAAAATGTTAGCTTTCATCATCAGACAGGAGTGGGTATAGTCTGTCTGGCACAGCCTTAGAAAAAAGTCTAGTTATCATGGGGAGGAGGTGGGAATCTGTATTGTTCACAAATATTTTTTAATATTTTTGTAGGGCTTCATAATGCTGTGATATGTTTAGTGTTGGATTATACTGGCTGTTCTTTCTCTTTCATAATGTAAATCCACATGCATCATTGTCTGACAGTAAAAGAACAAAAAGAAAGCAAGGCAAACTAAGCTGCAATAATATATTTCATACTGTGAGAGCATAAAGGAGTTGAATTACAAGAAATTTATTTTGCCCTAAATGTATTCAGTATAAATCATTATCAGGCTCTCAGGAAACCTGATGTACTACAAAAAAATTAGAATAAGAAAACCCTAACTCTTCTTCTTCCTTAATTACAACACTTTTTTTTTTGTTGTTGTTTCAATCACACTGTCGGGAAATATATAAGAAAGACAAAAAAGAGAGATTACAGATATTCTACTCTTTCGTTGTACTAAGACAAGTAAATATTTATGTAAACATAGACAATTTTGTGGGAGAGGGAGAGTCAAGGAGCAAGGAACAATTAATGAATAGCACACAGATACAAACCCCAGGGATGCAGAGTGGGGTGGGGATACTTTTCTGATAGGTGTACTGATAATGCACCTAATCTTATACAAAAGACATACACAAACAATGAGTTAGCGAGATATTTTGACACAATTTTATACTACAAGTTTAATGTAGTAGTAGTTTAATGACTGATCCTTAGGTAAACATGACAAAGGAGAAGATAAAAATCTTTAAAAAGTTTAAAACCATGTGACAGTCTAGCAAAAAATACAGATACTGTGGGCTGAAGACTGTTCTGATGACTCTTTCTTCATATTTGGCATAATTTTTCACCTGGAGCTATGCAGGTAAAGATCCAGAGGCAGCAATCATCACATAGTGAGGTCTCAAGTGGACAGCTGAAATCCATTTTCTTGGGAATGGCACATCGTCCAAGTGTTCAATAAGCAATTTTGGGCATGTATGATTTGATGATGTTTCATCACTCCCATAAAAGAGTCTTTGTAGACTGGATTTCCAAAGGACTTTTGGAGGAAACAATACTTTTAAATAAGTCAGAGCTTTAAGTTTCTGGACTCTATTGCCTAGGAAACCATGATATTCAATAGGACTTCACATTCTTATGCTCTTCACAGCAGATGTGCTTTAGGAGAACAGTGTGTTAGCGTGTGTTGGGCTTGATCTTGTGATATGTTGAACAATATGTTAAACAATATTTAACAACAGTATTTTTCTTAACTTCTCCTGCCCTTTATGGCAATTCCAGATAATTTGGAAGTCCTACTAATAGTAATTTAAAAATCCTACTAAAATTTTGCCATTGCCATGTCCCATTTTGCACAGGCCCAAAAGGAGAGGATTCATGTGGGATACATGTCCTTTTTCAGACCAT
Organism: Climacteris rufus; assembly: GCA_013398175.1. Lineage (NCBI taxonomy): Eukaryota > Metazoa > Chordata > Aves > Passeriformes > Climacteridae > Climacteris > Climacteris rufus. Next base: position 1,138,731 of record VZRZ01007116.1, on the reverse strand, counting down.
GGCTTGTCATATAAAAGTGAAGCCAGTACCACACATGTACACTGATCAGAGTACAAAAATACTGCATTTAGGCAAAATTCACTGTTACCTGGCTGCTTCTTGACATGAAGTAAATTTCTGTCACCATTTCTCAGCTCTCCTTTATGTACTTGGTCAAATCTAAACAGTACATCAGACTAAGGATTTATCCTGCTTTTACACATGGATACTACTACTTGGAAAAACAAGTTAGCCTTATTTTTAAATACATGACTTAACCTAACCAAATCATAACTGTTTCTTTATCTTGACAGAACTAAAATTTTAATCTCAACAGTGTATCACAACACTATCTCAACAGTGTTATTCCTTCAGCACAATTGGCACACCTTTTAAAAAACATGATAATTTTACTTTCAGAAAATAGTTTCAGCAAAGAGCCTTTCAGTTAAAGATGTAGTTTTCAATTCTTTGTAATTGTCCATTAGTCTTTTTAATCACTGAAATATTATTCATTACACTATGTAAAAGTCTAGAATAACAATAATAGACATTTTAAATACAGCTAGAACCAGAAATATTTTTTCCTTGTATTGACACAAAAATGCTCAGAAAGTAGTTCTAAGAAGAAAGGAAAATAAAAGAAACTAGCCTGTTTCTGCGATTTATTTTTGTGTTTCAGTCTTCTCCCAAATCAAAAAGAGTTGCTGATGTCACATGGGTCAAGTCTCCGGTGAATTAATTGGATTTCTGCTAAGGAATTAATCTCACAAGAGATTTCTGGCCATCATTATCATGTAAAAATTTTTTTATACCCCACTTACTTGAACCTTTCAAGAGAATACATAAGGGCGAGGTGGGGGAGGGTGGAGAAGAAAGGGAAAAACAGTATGGAAAAGGAGTAGACAACTCACTGCCCTTTGTAGATTGTTGTAGGACAGGAGTGCAACCATGCAAATCTGGGGTATACTTTGGCCTTCACAAACAGTGAAATGTCCCTTGGTCCGGAGTGCTGGATCTACAAGGTTTTGTCTTCTCTTCTTCCTACATTTCAGCTTAGTAACGTTTCTAAAACAGATCTGTGAGTGAAACAACAGATAAATTAAACGGAGTTCCTGTGATTTCCTTAGTATGAATAATGGCAGAGATAGTGTTTATACACTATGCAGGAATTAACCTACATATGTATTTTTTTTAATCCCCTCAAGATACAGAGCATACTTGAACTTATGAAACAGTCAAAAATAGTCTTAATTTTAAACATTTCAGAATTTGTTTTATACACATGGTTTCATTCTATGTTGCAGAATTTGGTCAGGTGGTTTTCTTAAAACAGGGAACTGCAAAAGAAACTCGTAATAATTATTATGGCTGTAATAACAGCTAGTCTTATATTGTTTCCCACCAGGCTCTCAAGATACATTAAGAGTAGCTGTACCAAAGAGATACTTATGGTACACAAATATGAGGTGAACACACAGCTCCTACATTCATTAAATCTAATTTTGTTCTCAGACAGCAAATGCAGAAACACGGCAACAGAAGGAGAAAATGCTGAGGACATTGTCATCAGCTGAGAAAGCAACCTGACAGGGGAATAGTCCTGAGAAAAAAATTGCAGTGGTATTGACAAAGGCAATCCACCGTTATTCCACCTTTATACTCTGCTGCAAGCACAGGCAGGCAGTGACTCTTACTGGATGTGAAACAGCTCTGGCTAGTGAATGCAAAGACAGGGTGCAAGTGGCTGGGCAGGCTGCCTCATCTCTTTCAGTCCACCTTCATACCAGTGTGCTGTGCTACAGCATCGTTTTAAACCAAGGGGAAAAAAAGGGGGAGGGGGGGATGGGGAGGAAGAATATTCAGTAGCTGCACGGAGAAGAGAAACAGTAGGTGATTACTAGAACTGACATTTATCATAAGAAGCAGTTAAGAGCCAAAACTTCATCCTGATTGCTCTGATTTCCTCAATTTACACTAAAGTGAGTGATATGTGATATATGGAAAAGATGCCTTCATTACAAAGGTATGGTAATTCACTATCATTTTACTAATTAACTCACTTGTGGCTTTCAGTGCTCTTCAAGTTCTGGTTATAATCTTCTTACTAATTGTTGACTGCAAACAGAACAAAGTTATGCAGCTTGCATAAGGATTCCCAGAGAGAAACATATTTGCTTTGTGTCATAGACCCAAGCTGGAATGACATGTTTTCCTGTACCATCATTTGTCTGCAGTATAATAAAGAATCAAATATCTTAATGCAGTGATGATGTGAGAAAAAGAACTGCTTTTACTATGTTATAGAGTTCCCTGGTATTTTCTGTGAAAATACTTTCAAATGACTCAGTTTTTTAATGTACTTATTTGTTTATATTTTAATATTAGGGTAAAATTATAATCTTATAGACAGTTGCTTACAACTTAAATTCCATTCAAATTCTGGCTTTTAGTATTAGAAATATTTTTTTTATAATTCAGATTTCATTTTTTAACTGTCTGCCACTAGAAACAGCTGCATTGGAGAATAGTTCAGTGTTTGAAACAGCACTTGCTTTCTTGGTAATGTCTGGAAAACACAACATGGTTGCAAGGGTTATTTGTTCAGTACTATTTGTAGGCACTGTTGGAGAGCCCCAGGTCTCAGCCTGGGTAGAGGTCCTTAATACAACTTTGCTACATCGCTATATGTAGGTCTTCCCATATCCATGTTTCTGAAAGCTTTTCTTTTGTTTTCCTGTCTTTCTTTATCTCCCTCTTCTGAGCAATATTTGAGACCCCTAATATATCACAAGGACTCTCTCCTCTTTCTAATTAGTTTCTATCTTGTGTGGTTCACCAGACTCCTAATATAACAGTGAAAGCATGAACCACTATTTTTTTCTTCCCTGCTTAGCTCTCCAACATTCCTTTGTCCTCAAAGTCTTAAGTTCTGTCTTTTTGGAAAAATATAGCCTTACTCTGCTTGTTCATATGTTTGAAGATTCCAGCTCCCACTTAGCCAGCACACTTACCTGGATAGTCTTTAAAAATTCAACAAGAACAAGACCTTGAGCTGCAATTTCTAAAGATGTAGGCCTTGTACATCTCAGACACTGCATGTGGATGAAGGCTTATTCTTGTATAAACAATAGGATTAAAGTTGTTTCAAAATTAAAAAAAAAGGCAAAATTGTTCATTTATATTTTCTGCAAATTATCTTAGAATCCTTTTGCAGAAACACTCTTTCCTTCACAATCTAAAAGCACAAATTAGAGAAATGCTGACAGACTAAAAAGAAAGTCTTTTTAAGTCATAGAGGTATTTCCATTCCCCATTAGAAGCCTGGTATACATTCTGATGACAGAACATTATGTTCATTGCTTATAAATGTAAGATTTTCTGCAAGATTCTTCTTCTGAGCTCTCTTTCTCTATAATTATTCAACTAGCATAGTTCCTCAGAAAGAGAGCAGATGGATTAAATAAGCAAGCTGATTGAAAGAAGTGGATTATATAATAAAGTATAAATGCATATTGGACTTAAATAATGAGAATAATTTGCTTTCAAATTGCAGTGCTTTTTTTTCATCAAAGGCAAAATAAAGTCTTTAACATTTAATTTCTGAATCTTGTAAATGAAAAAATCTACAACTGTTCTCCACAGGACGTCAGATCAAAACAATACAAATTAACCATGAGGCTAATTTTAAGTTAACAGCTAAAACTGTGACGTTACAGATCATTTAAACAAACATATATTCTAAAATACACAATAGATACTTTAAAACAGTAAAACATAGCTTGCCATACTGTTTGCCTCATTATAAAATAATTACTAAAATATGAAGTTCTACAAAATCTAAATATTTTCAAAGTTCTTTACTAAAACTCAATTCCATTAAACATTATTGGTTTGATGATCTTGTCAAAGTACTACTGAAGTAAGAAAGGGAAGGCATCTGTTAGGGCTATGGCATGAATAAGGGTTAATGATCCCTCCAATCCATTTTTTAGTCTACAGGTTTTATTAGGAGACAATTTAATAGATTAAAACTATTCAAATCAGAAATACATAATGAAAAAGCCCACCCCCCCCCCTCCCCCCCCCCACCCCCCCGGAAGAGAATATTTAGTAACTTGGTGTTTCCAAGCAGGAGAACTCCTTTGTGTGTAGGTTATAATTGTGCATTCACTGTCATGGGTCAATGACAGTCATCTGAAAGGCAATGGCCTGATTTCCTCTTTCCATAACACTGGAGTTACTGCAGCAGATTATCCTTAGGGCTGATACTTCTGTCCTTTGCTCTTTTCCCAGACCAAACTTAACAAATGTGTGTGTATAAAAGTCATCTATTGAAGCATAAGCCTTTAAAACTGTTTCAAAGCAGAAATAACTTCATAAAAGGGTAGAAATAGCTCTCAATGAAGATTAAAATAATAAAGAAAAAATATTTCAAATAGGATTTCTGTGGGTTTCAGCAACAAAACCAATACTTACTAGTTCCCTGTATTTAGAGATTAAACAAGATGTCACCTTTTGCTAACTGAAGGTTCACTAACTTTCTAACTTTCTGCCTGTTATTTTGTTAACTCCTGCCTAGATTGCATTTAGATCCAGCGAGTGCTCTAACAAGTAAATATCCCTAACCATCATCTTTCTGGCAGAGAATTCTCCTTTATAGAAGGGTTCCTCCTCACTCTTGATGAACCTCCTCTGAATTCTGGATCTTGAGCAAAGGACGGAAAGTGTCATCTGGAAACCTATCAGGTATGCAGAGAAGGAGGCTCAGATAGAGCTGCTTTTCAGTTTGGTAGGCGATTATAACTTTTCACTCAACATGTCACCTTTTTCCAAGCTGTAGATTATCTAACACAAAAGTGACTTTTATTTTCTTCTTCATGAACATGTATAAGTCCCTATTGGCAAAGAGTTTGTAGTTTTCCTTTCACATAATTTGCAAACTTGGAAAAGTACTTAATTTTGAAATACCACAATTGTGGTCTCCTATTAGCTATTATTGTTAGATGTAACCAATTTACAAGTGTAGATTGATCAGCTTTATTAAATAGGTTGTGCTAGTTTAATAAAAATGGTTATTCTCCATAAGCTGGTATTTTTTTCTAGAAATTTCTCAATTAAATAAGATATATATTACTGCAGGCTCATAAAGAAAAAAATGCCTATTCAGAGCTGTTGATCTAAAGAATGCATTTTAAAATAAACAATTTTTAAATAGTCTGGACTCTGAGGAACTAAGGGACACTTAGTCAACTGTCCTTGTCCTTATGGAGGACTTCAACTTGATAAAAATCAGCTGGGAGCATCACATAGCTGGTACAACCTGGGCCAGAAGATTCCTAAACAACTAGATGACAACTTGATGGGACAGGTCCTTGATCTGCTCCTTGTCAAAAGAGAGAATCTCGTGAGCAAAAAGGAGGTTGGGGCCATCTTGGCCACAGCAACCATGAAGACATCGAGTTTAAAATCTCTGTTGACAGGAGGAGAAGTGCAGCAAAACCTTAACTCTGGACATGGGCAGAAGAGATTTCAGGTTGCTCAGGAAATTAGTGAGTAAAGTGCCCTGAGAAAATGTTTTTTCAGGTGCTGGATTCCATCAGTGCCAGACGTGTTTTAAACATCATCTCCTAAGGGTATGGGAGCAGCTATTCCCAAATGTTGGTGGTCATGCAGACAAGGCAGAGGGCCAGATTGTCCGAGCAGGTGTCTTTTGGAAATAAGGCAGAAAAGGAAAGTGATCATGACCACCATGACCATTGGAAGCAAGGTTGGGTGACGTGGGAAGAACACTGACATGCTGCTTGCCAATGTAGGTAGAAAATTTGTGTGCTCAAAGCTCAGTTGGAGTTCAAGCTGTGGAAAGAATTGTGGGGACAATAAAAAGAGTTTTGTCAAATATATTAATGGTGAAAGGCAGCATAGAATTAAAATCAGCCCATTACAGGATGACAATACTCACCTCACAAACAGGGACATGGGCAAGGCAGAGGTGTTTCACTCATTCTTTGTCTCTGCCTTCAACACAGAGGATGGGCCAAGGGGGACTCAGTGCCCTGAGCTGCAAGGATATGACTGTGAGACTGATCAGCTCCCAGCTGACCCTGGACTTTTGTAGGATCTACTCCTCTAGGTGGATCCCTACAAATGTATGGAGTAATTGTAAAAAAGTAAAGTAAGTTAATTTCTTTAGGAGTGTAAATGTATTACTCATCTCAAAATATTTCAAATTTCTAATTTACTTACACATTCTTTTTTTTTTTTTCTTTTTGAAACAGCCATTGATACCTTGGGAAAAACACTGTTATGAAGAGATTCTTTAAGACATTGCTTAAATGCTAGCTATTATTTTGCCTGAAATAACTGTTTAACATATGCTGTATTATCCTAGTTCTCAATTACGAGTGGGATGATGAAGTGGTAAATACTTTAAACACCTTTAAATATTGTTTTCAAACCAATTTTCATTTTCCTCTTATTGAGAGATATTTATTCTTGATATCTTGCTATGCACATTCTGTGTAATGTGCTACAGAAATGGAGTGTTTATGTTGCTGAAGGAAAGCATGTAGATAGAAAGAGGTGTGCAGGAAGTGATTTTTTAATTTCATATTATGTTACTTGTATATTATTGGTATTATTTGTTTAATCCTGATATTGACTTTACCATTGGATCACTATACAAAGACTTCTTTCTCTTCCTCTGAAAATATTGGTGATTTCTTATTTTATTTTTAAATACTTAAACAATTTACAAAGACCATAACTGTGCTTTTGCCAGTTGGATTCAGGTTTTGTAGAGACAAAACTCAGAGAAGATGACAATTTTTTTCAAGATGTTACAGCAATTAAAGTTATATGTGCCAAACAATATTTCTAGCCATCAAACCTCAGAAAAAACCCTCAAAAACCTGTACCTAAAACTTTTGAAAGAAGCTGTCTAATTCTATAAACCCAATGTATGGATTTTTTTTTAACTATGAAATTCTCAAGCCAGATTTGGGAGAGTCTGCCTCACTAGCTTTATCTTCAAAGTAAAACCCTATTTAAATCTGTGATTTTCAATAGGCCAGGATATACTCTGCCACTGAATCATTAGTGCAACACTTGTTTAAATCAGTGGAGTTCCAAAGCCAAAAAACTTAATTTAGTGAGTCCTGGTGACCTGACTGTTGTTTGTATCCACTGTGATCATAAAAATCTTACAAGGGAGAGACAAACATCAAATCACACCCCTATGTGTTGCACATTATTAGCGTGTGGAAACCTCAGTCAGGGCAGTAGCCCTGTGTCTGATTACTGACTACACTCACAGTAAATTACAATCCTCATCTAAGAGAGCAGCAAAAATCAGTCCTGTGCAACACATGGGATAAATGGCTTCTTGATGTTTTCCTAACAAACTAACAGATGTTTCACTGATCATCAGTGGAATTTCATTTTTTAGTCATCAGTCAGACTCCATAGGTGTTGCAGTCCATAGTAACCCTGAGCTCTTTCCAGTTTTGTGCCAAAAGCTGCCCTATGCATGGATCTGCAGGAAGGAGGGTGTAGGAGAAAGGGAAATTTAACAATTCCTTTTGGTCTTTTGCTCTGTGTGGATATGATTTCCATTCCCAGTGCAGCGCTGCAGCTGCTGCATATTGGGAAAAATTTTCTACCAGGGCAGCAGCAGGGGATAACAAACAAATGACAATAATAACAGCATGGTCTTCTCCCACATCTGTAGAATAGATGAGAAGAAGGCTTTTTTCTGCCCCTTTCTGTTTGGGGCTCTTCATTCAGAGAGCTTTTACTGCTTGCAGACAGTTTTCAAAGTGTCTGCAAGCAGTAAAAGGAGCCACCCAGCTTCAAAGTGTGAAGTAATTATTGGATGATACAGACAATACACATTTAGAAAGAATGAGCTACTAGGATAAACACTAACGTCTCCCTAAATCCATTATAGCAAACGAAACGTGTTTACTCTTTAGGAAGTTGTCACTCAGGTAGGGATGGGTCAGAGTTGCAGTGTTCAAAATCACTGTTTTATTTCTTTAGTGCTACAAATGGTTTCTAATGGTATTTTCCTGTTGAATCCCTGGCTTAAAAGTTGACCTTTTTTCAATGGCCAAACTTCTGTCTGCCACTGTCTTTTCTTAACGTTTCCTTACTCCACCCCTTACTCCACTCCCCTCCCTCCCCCCTCCCCCCCCCAAAAAAACTTTTCAGCTTTCTCAAAACTTTAAGCCCTGGGTACAAAGGGTTTCATGGAAACCAGGCCTTGGGCTCAGAGACCCAGACCCTTGGGATAAGGGGAACAGGGAAAGGGACGTGACAGCTTGTGGCTAGGGAGAATGTGTACAGTCAGGAGAGTGCCATGTTTCTGGGGAGCATCTCTCATTGGGCTTGCAGCCTGCAGGAAAACTGTCCCTCCTCCTTTTCTCCCACCAGACACCAAGAATGTAAACCAGTAATTTGCCACATGGATCGAATAAGAAAATGTCTGACAGCAAGTTTTCTTGGACAAAGAAAGTGACAGAATTAACTACAGATAGATTATTGCATTGCAGAGTCAGGAAAATCCTGATTCTTTTCCAAAACTAAACCAGGAAATACTAAATGTTTTGTTTTGTGGGGTTTTTTTTTTTTTCTTTTACAAGCCGAATGTCATAAAATGTGCAAGTAGAACAAGTTACATTTTTCTCATATTTTTCTTAGTCAAGGTTCTCCAACCATTCGATGGAGACAGGCAGGATCACTGGCATGAGCCAGTTCCCAGCATGAGAGAAAAAGGACACTGTTCCATTTTTTTACCTGAATTTTCAAAAAATATGCATGAAGTAAAGCTTTTATCAAAAAAATCACAAATCATAAACACCTTTTTTTAAATTAGAGATTGTGGCAACCAGATTTGCAACTTCATCAAATCTTAAATAAAGGCACATTACTTCTAAACCACTACTGAGAGGGCTTAGAGGCTGTCCAGTAAAATCAAAACACCATAAGTACGGAACTGAAGTTTCTGGTGGTCCTTTTGTAATGTCTGATTTATTTCAATCCTCAGTAATGCAAGTTCATGTATAATAACCTTGTGAGTTATTTGTTATTTTCCACTTATTTCTGAATAGGTTGATCTACAAGCTTAACTGTTTAGGAGTTCCTGTGATACTTAGTCAAATTGTTCCTGAAAACAGCTTTTCAGAAATTATGTTTCACCATGGTTTTAAGCAAGAAAAGACTTGCAGGATTAGATAATTTTTATGAGACCATCTAAAGTGATTGGAGAAAACAAGAGTCACACAAGTTCTTTTCCACCTTGAAAAGATTGCTTGTTGTACATCTCTTCAAAAAGATCAATTTCTCATAGTAAAGATATCATCTTCCACTATGAACCTTGGCTTTTTTGTTTCAACCTATCAAAACATCACATCAAAACCAGTCCTTCTAAATAGAGTGTAAAAATAATTTATGATTTTTAATTGTATTTTATTCTGGCTGGCTCCATATTAACTCTTCAACAGAGATCTAATAAATGATATTATTCATGAATATATAGAGGCTATACTTTTTAAATTTTCCTTGAAAGGATAGTATTTTTGAAACAATGTTCTTCCCTGATATGGGGTTATTTCCTCATATTCTGAAGGACTCCAAATAGGAAAACATAGCATTCTTATTCAATAGGCAATTAAACCAAAAAGAAGCTAAATAACGTTCCCAAGATCACAGAGAAGACCTTTGGCAAACTGAATATTTATTATTGGTAGTTTATTTCCATTATTAAAGCCAAACCAAATATTTATTATTGGTAGTTTATTTCCATTATTAAAGCGTGAAATGATCCTTCCTTTCTAATGCAAACTGACTCAAAAGGAAGTAGGCATTTTGGAGAAAAGCTGGGGGAGAAGTGAGTGGGGTTTTTATTCACAGCATTGTATTTTCAGTTTTTGGTTTTTGATCTTGTTCTTACCTGTAAAACCATTAGATGCCTTTCCCTTTTTCTTCTCTTCCAGAAAAGTACTCCTTCCCTGTTGCAGTGCCTCTAGGGGTAGCTGACCGAGCGGCTGGCCGGTGCCCCTGTCAGTCACTGTAATCCTCCGCAGCGATTGGCTCTCTCCCGACTGCCCGCCCCTCGCTTCCGGGGTATGACAGACACCCCTGACAGCCATTTTGTCTTTTTCGGCTGCTCCCCAGCATGTGACTCCAGTAATAAAATCATCTGGACCTAAGCAGAAAAGAACCCGTCCTCATCTCTTTACTTCCCTGCTTAAATTAAACCGCTGTGTGTGAACTAAGCCTAAACTCTGTGGGAGCTCTGCTGCAGGCTTGACTCTGTTCATCAGAGACTGGATGAAGCTGAGCCGCTTTTCTCAGGTCATGAGACCGCTGCTGAAGGCTCCGAGTTACGCACACTTTTTACCCGCGGCACTTCCCAAGCAATATGCCCACTTTTTTCCCTTTAGCAGTATTTTTAAAATATATTTATTTTTACTGGGTCATAATGGTTACTATTAAGACAGTAATTTATCTATTGGCAGATTTTTTTCTCTGTATCTGTCTTTTCTATTACATAATACAACATATTTAATGAATTGCTCTCTGCATTTAAATTGGAATGGGAGTATGTACACTTTTAAAGAATATTGCAGTTCTTAATTAATTATATACTGGTTTATTTATACGTTCATTGATTTCTAGAAGGACTCTGTCAAGTACTATATATAGATAGATTTTGTAACCTTAATAAAAAGGTTTTAAAAAGAAAGAAATTCTATAAAATTATTTTGGAGAATTTAACTGAAAAATACATCTTAATATTCTGGTTAACATTAAATAATTAGAGTACGATTATTTTCTTATTTCTTTTCTTTTGCAAGCTTGTCTAACATCACTGCTACAAATTTTTGTGTAAGCTACAGGTTTGTTTGCCTAAGCACTATTTCTTTGATCACTGATATTTCACGATGCTAACTTTCTCTTTCAGGATCACAACTCATCTCAGTCTATGTTTTTGGTACCCTCATTTTTAAACACATGTGTAGCTGTAGTCTGTGAGTGCTGGTGCAAGAAGGCTGTGCTGTCTAGCAGGTATCATTGCTCAGGAGGATCTTTCTCATTGCTTCCATTGCCTTGCTTCAAGATTTTGAGCAAGTAACTTTTTCTCTGTTTCCCAGTCCCACTTTTTTCTTGTTTGTCAGCTATATTTGCCTTGGGAAAGGTATATGTTTCTTAAAGTGTGTAATGTAAAAATACCAATTGCAAGTGTTTTTTCTGATGCTGTAATTCCAGTATCAAAAAAATGCCAACACTATAAAGAATGAAATGCCAAAGTGTCATATTCCTTTAATGAGTCTCTGGGTGCTTCTCATCTTGTTTTGTGCTCCTGGAGCCAGGAAAAGATTTACTATTGACTTCAATGAGAACAGGTTTAAATGAGTACCAATACTTGGAAATCACAATTCAAAAGAAAAATGTGAGATTAAGAAGGAAAATGTTACCTTAACTTCACTTTTTTCACATGCATATATTATTGTGACCTGTTTTTCTTTTTTTTTAATATCTATTTATATGTTAACTAAGTTTAGTCCCATTAAGCTGCTGTTTCATATTGAAAAGGGAAGCAATTTCATACAAGTTGAAAAATCAAATCTTTTACTGTAAGAAATGAAGGAATGAATATTGGTGTGGTGTTTTTTTTCAAATTCTCTGATTCACAATAAAATAAAGATTTCTGATATTTTTAGTTTAAGACTTTTCCCTTCCCTACCTCATCTTTTGGTTGTTGTGTTTGAACAGTCTAATTCGGCTAGGAGAGTATTCCTCATTAGCATTTGGAAACCTTCCTGTAGGATTAGTAGAGCTCCATTATTTTGTAGTTTCACACTGAATTTATGTCTTTAAAGAAAGGAGACCTGGGAAAAGCTTGTAAGTCTACTCCTTTTGTTTTATTTATTTCTTTTACCTCTGAGGATTTTAACCCTCTGCTACAACTTAAAAAAAAATTAAATAGGGAACTAGTAGTTACTGCAACAGATTTCATTAAAATAAGTTGATGGAGGCTTTAAGGGTGTCTAGAGATACTGGTCAACTGACAGCTGACAAACTATCCTAGAGTCCCCTATTTCAGGCTGTATTTTGCCATACTTACCAGTAAATTTCAATTTTTAGCATACAACGGGTATAAAACAGTTTTTAAACAGCTTAATCATTTATTTATGAAAAGACATCAAAAGGTTTGGGTTTTTTTTTGCTTTTTAGTACACAGGTCAGCTGTTAGTTCTTGAAAGGTATTGCTTTTATCAGGACCACAGTTCGAGTTATTTAATTGTCAATATACATACAAAATTAAGTACCTTTGTACTTGCAAAGTGAAGCCAAAAGTGAGGGAGCTAGGCCCCTAGGAGTGATCTATGCAATGCTATTTAAAACCTTGATTAGCTAAGGAGACCACACTGCATTGCTTGTTACATGTTCATTGCGAGAATGATGAGTTTTCTTTGCTCTAATAACTCATGGAGTGATTTCTAATCAGACTCCTGTGGTGTCTTTAACCATTGTGAGGTAACCTAGTAACACCAGGTATTGAAATAGAATGTATGATATAAACCAGCCCTGCCAAAGTACTATGTGGAGGAATGCAACACCTCTAAGGTCTTAAATCATTACCAAAATTCCTCCAGTCATGATCTCCCATAGACAGAAAAATATGGCAATTTATGGTTGGTTGCCCAATAGAAGAGAGATTCAAATTAAAATAGATTTCAAAGTGGGAATACAACACATCACCAGTATAAATTTCTTATTTTCTGTTTCTTTTTCTCTTGTCTTTACTTGTGAGTCAACAGATGTGTGTCTGAAGTGAAAAAAAGAGCAAGACTGCTTAATAGCTGATCTGAAACACAGATGGAACCTGAAGGCTTTTATTTTTACCAAGCCACAAAAGGAAAACATATCAGGTATACTGTATGTGCAATCTCCACTGCAACGAACCCATAATGGATGCTAGCTGTAAACTCTGAATATGCCTAATGGAAGCAATAGTTTGAATCTTAAATAATGAAACAAAGAGTTCTTCACTGCTCTTTAATCCCCTCTGGGAAGCCCAGTTAATTAAAGCTGTTTATTACAACTTGATCAAAAAGCCTAAATTCTATGTGTCCTACATCTAGCTACTACAATATTCTCTGTCATTGAACCCTCACGAGGCCCTGAAGACTTTGACTTGGTAATGCAGCCATCAAAGAGATAGACTAAGTTACCCTTTAGTCAAGCTGTTTGTTTCAAGGTGCAGTACAAAACATGCTCTAGGCTTCCCAAGGCTGCAGTCTATTTCCTCCTTAACTTTATTTCAAAAACCTCCTTGCCATACTTAATTTAGCATTTGAATCAAATTAATTATTTTATAACAAGACTGGTGTGGAGGATGTACGTTTCTTATTTAGCATGGAACATTAATTGATGCAGTGGAATGCTCTCTTTGAGCAGCTGCTGTTCTCATTCCTGTCTTCCAGACAGGTAACATAGGCCCACACATGCACACAGACACGCTTGTGAAACACCAAGATGAAGAAGTTAATTAAGGAGGGGAATGAACAAGTCAAATAAAAAGGAAAAAAAAAAATGAGCATTTACAGCTGCATTCCTGTCTTAATCATGAGAAGAAAATAGTTGCACTACAACAGCTTAACTACCACTACCTTTTTTAATGAGAAGTGTGATCACTGGTGAACATTTTCATACCTGTATTTGTTAAATATTAACCGAAACCATGATTCTTGTGAGATTAAACTTATAAAAACCAAACAAAAAACTCATTTACCTGGATTTTCTTTGGCCCTACTGACAGCTCATTCTGGAGACATTAATGATTCAAATCTAAAGATATAAAAGAAAATAAAATCTTTAATCTGTGAGCAATTTAAAAATCTTTAGCTACAAGTTCTCTACACAAAACCTCTATTGAATTATACACTGTAACAGAGAGCATCTTCACCTGTGTTCAATCACCTTTTTCTTACAAAACACAATCAAAAATGTAAAATACTTAACCCCTGAGCAACTCTGTTTTTGAAATTCAATCTAAGAGAATGCATGCATTTTTAAACCCTTTCTAGTTTAGGGTGAAAGGAATAAGTTTTCATTCCACCTAAGAGATTATTGTGTCTTCTGTACCTAACATACAGGGTTTTGTATCAGACAGTTTTAAATATCAATTGCTGCCATTTTACATTAAACATAAAGCTTGCAAATGAAGTCTTAATGTCTTTGTTGATGACAGCCACTGAAAAAGCCAGATAATTTAAGCCATCTCAAATATCTCCCATAGTAGCTTCTCTTTGGAAAGGGTAAGTGGATTTTATTTCCCATTTCCACAAAAGCTTAAACCTCCTTTGTGACACAGAAAATCCTGTACACATTTTGAAGGTTCTGTAACTGATTTTTTAAATGAAATTCCTCCAATATACAAGCAAGAAACTGGTATAACTGCATGGAAGCACAAGCAAACCTGCTCATTTTGAAATAAAGTAACCCCTGAATTCAAGAAGGACAGACACTAGAATAGTTGTTTCATGCTCTCACACAAGAAGTCCATTTTGTCCCTAACAACAGCATGATTCAATATCTCCACAAAAAAGCTTAATGGACTGTAGGTGCACAGGAAATGCCATCAGCCCTGATCCACATGTCACAGGCACCTTTCTGCCACCTGGCCAGAAATGTTTAAACTCCAGAGGTAAGGCCCTGCTTGTCCCCATTCTCTCACTGTACTATTTTGAAACTTCCACTGTACAATCAGAGAAGCAATGCATATCTGTCTATTTCTGTCACTCAGAGAGTCCTGTGCAAAAGGCTCGGTAACACACCAGGACTTCCCAAGAGTATTCCCTCCCTTCTGCTTCTCTGGAATCAGTGTTACCCCCCTGAGACTTTTTTTGTAATCCAGGTGATGTCCTTCCTTTTCCTGCTTCATGCAAGAATACCTGAGGTTGCCTCAGTGCAGCTGTTTTGCCTCCTTTGGAAATAAGGTGCTGGTCAATTTCCTCGCCAGTTTGATACCAACATTCTGTAACTGCTTGTGGCAGGCTGCGAAGAAGAGTCATTCACTTCCTCACTGGAGCTCAGCTGTGTGATTCAACACACAGGGAAATTGATGTTTGTGGACCAAAACAAACAGGTCAGCATCTTAGGGTATGCAGAGGGAAAGGGTGGGTTTATATTCCCTTTATTTTTAGGTGTTTTTCATATAAGTAGGAGATTTTTTTGTTGGCATATACTTGTAATATGATCTGTTAAGGCAAACCTCACACCGTTGCTATGTTGTAAATGACTTTTTCTGTGTTGTAAGTTATTTTTTGTCCCCTAATTTTAGTCATATGTAAATACACAGTGTTAGACTACTTAGTGAATTCGTACAATCCCTAGGAGAGCATAAAAGTCTTGTTCTGTCCCTGAAGGACATCCAGTAGATCTACTGATTTACTAATATGTCCCCTGACAAAAGGGCATTTTAGTTTCAGATATGTCTTTGTTTATTCTTTACTGAATGCTTCTTTTCCAGTTTCATTCCCTTGACATTGCTTACATGCCACAGTTAAACCACAAAGCTTTAATCTCTATCAAACTACTTAATCACAGGAAAAAAAGCAATAACATAAAATAATCTGCACAATAAATTACCATGAAAACAATGAAGAATGTTATAATGCATTTTACTTTTATTGAAGTACACTTCAGTCTAAGTCAATCAGCAAATGGTTTGACAATTGTCATCCTGACATAAGACATTGATGCTGGAATGATTAGAGATGGATAAGAAAGGGAGGATCCTCAACAAAGCATGAAAGAAAGAAATCCTTTCCAGTATTTATCACTGGAAAACCTTCTGTGGATGATCTATGAATCCATCTTCTGACTAATCTAGAAAACACGCTGGAATTTTTGCTGTGCTCAGAGGGTAGGGTAGAAGTTACTGAGTTTACTTCAAGATAATGAGTTATTAATTCTCAATGAAGATTATTACTTTTTTCTTAAGAGCTGGAGAAGCAGAATATAAATTGAAAAAAAAAGTTTGCTAGAATTAAATGAACATAAGGGAAAATTGCTCAGGATGGCACTTCTGGTTTTCTGCTTTTGAATTCAAATATGTCTTCTCAGAATAAATAATGTAATCAAAGGTAAGCAATCAAATGCCATCTGTAGTTAGCAATGACTAGAACACTTCAGAAAAACTTGTCAAAAGAGATTGTCTCTGATCCTCTCTCTTCTTTTCTCTCCCAACTCTCTCCTTTTCTTGTTTCCTATCTACTTCTTAATTTTATTTTTCACCACCTTCTGTTGCTTGCAGATAGGAGCTTGTGATAAAAGTACCTGATATGAAGGGTAAGAAAATAATACACTCTAATCTCTTCTAAAACAAAGCCACAATGCAGTGATCCACTCTGAAGATTATTTGTCTCCACTTCTGTAAAGCTTTACCATAGACCCTAACAGTGTTAGTAATAGTAAGAGCAATAGTACTGTTAGTTGCTATTTATTCTGCAAAAGTGTTGACTGCTTTAGACATAGTGCAGATATTTGTCAAAGACTCAGGGAAGAACTAACTTACAATTTCAGTATGAAGGGACAGGCAACAATTTGTTATAGCAAAGAAATTAAAAGATTGCAAACTATAGTAGATTAAATTGTCAGAGAAAGATCTTATTGAATTCTCTGTCTGTGACTGTAAGCACGGAACAGTCTATATAGATATCACAGCAAGAGAGAGAATTAGATAAAATATAAGTCAATGCAGTGATTATCTGAGTATTTAAAAGGAAAATCTCATTAATACACTTGTTTAAACATCTAAAAGGCAGGAAAACAGCTGGGAATTATTGGCTGCTGATAATTGATGTATTGCACTAGGTACAATTAACCTTTTTTAGGCAACAGCAGGGAGAATACAAATTGAAATGTGAAATAATAAAGGTCTGAAAAGGCAAGAGAGATGGCAATGAAAAATCCACATTTTATTAATGATATGTAGAAAAATTGCAGTCCCTGAAAAAATAATGCATAACATCTAAGCCATAGTCTTGGATTGACAAGATGTTGATGGTGTTCACAGTATCCATGAAATTAGGGAGAAGAGATGCCTTCAAATGAAATTTAAAAATTTGGACTTGACCCTACATACAAATTTTAGTTCAGACTCAGGGAGTCAGACCCAGATAAGGTGAGGAACGGAATGAATTTGTTCAAGTGAAAATGATGATGGAACAGAATCCAGGAATCCAGAAGAAAATCTTGGTGATCTATTGCAGAAATTTTGGGGATACCTGGAGTAGAATTTGAAGAGGCACTTGAAAGGGTAGCAGAATTAGGATAGGAAAAAATACGAAATGTAAGATAAAAATAAAATTAACAATAAAATACTTGCTCATGGGCTCAAGGTTGTTTAATAGACTAAGAAAAGCAAGGGTAGAATATTGATTCTGAACCTTGCCCAAGAGAAAGTTATGAAAGACATTGAAGACAGACACAGGATTTTTAATTGGGTGGGTTAGCCTATGCCATTCTTTTCTCTAACATGAGAGAAAAAAAATATAGATTACAAGTTTTCAAATTTAACCACAGGCAGCCAGAAAGTATGATTTAAGTCGAAGAAAGAAGGAAACATGATGAAAAAATATCATTATCTATAATCTAATTCCACCGGAATACGTCTACTCATTGTTCCTTCTGTTCCTAATCTTATCTTGCTATGTGCCATTCCACAGACACACTCCATGCTCTATCCTTTGCTGAAGATTTTCATGTCCTCTGTATGAGATAAGTGACTAGAGCAGTTTATAAATTCTGAATCTCAAAAATTTTGTCATTTGGAGTAAAAGACATTTTATTTCCATGAGTTTGAAGTCTCAAATTAAGATTGTGTGTCCAAAAAATGCTCTTGAAAACCAAATGTTTATTCAACTTCAGAGAGGAAACTGTAAACTGTTGTTTATAAAACGATATGTGATGTATATATATATATATATATATATATATTTATATGTCTTCATCATCCCAGGTTTTTCATTGTCTTAGAATCTGAGGGGCTGGAAATAATTTTATGGATGCTTCTGACTAGCTTGCCAAGCTCTACAATGACTATGACTGCTGAATACCCGGTCATGTAATATTTCTGAGCAAAATATCTCTATTGCTTGAGTATTTTTGTCTAGTTGTCAAGGTATAAATTACCTCCAAGTGCTCCAGCCGTATCACCCCTTGTGGTCTCCACAGGACTCTTGTTTACCAATGCCTTTCTTTACTGGGAAACCTCAAGCCAGATGCAACCAGATGTGGTCTCTGGAATGCTGAGTAGTGCGGTACAATCACTTCTTTGGTCTGCTGGCTGTACTGCTGTTATTGGCGTTGGTCATTGCAGCTTCCAGAGCCCTGCTGATCCAGGACCTTTTCTGCAGATTCCCCGTCTCTCAGTGCCCAACCTGCAGCACTGCCAGGGAGTCTCTGCATTGTCCTTGGTCAAGTGCTTGGGGTTCCTTTTGGCCTATTCCCATGATGTGTCTAGGTTGTGCTTAACAGCAGACATCCTTTCCGTTTGGAGTTCTCTGCAAAACTGATGAACAAGAACTCATGGCCCTCATGTCCTTGTCAAAAATGTTTGAAACAGACAGGTCCCAGGATAGAAGATGGTAGTACTCCACTTGTTACTCACCTCTGGAGTATGTCTCATTAACCTCTACCCTCTAAGCTTGATCATTCCGTTCCCTCCACTAAGAAGCATTTATGTCTTTTTTTTTTTTTAATTTAATTTAAATTCAGTGGTCCAAGAGCATTATTCATGCAAGTATTTAAAAAGTGGGTGTCAAGAGGATGGGGTCAGACTCCCTTCAGTGGTGCCCAGTGACAAGACAAGGGGCAATGGACACAAACTGAAACACAGGACAGTCATTTGAATATGAGGTAAAAATTCTTTACTTTGAAAGTGACAGAGCATTGGAACAGGTTGCCCAAAGAGGTTGTGGAGTCTCCTCTTCTGAAGATATACAAAGTTCCTCTGGATGCAATCCTTTGCAACCTGTTCTAGGTGAACCTTTTTAGCTGGGAGATTGGGCTACATGACCTCCAGAGGTCCCTTCTAACTCCAGCCTTCCTGTGATTCCGTGATTTGTCCCATCTGCATTACATCCATTGGCACTTCTTTTGTCCTTACCTGTATTTTTCTCCAGTCCCTTTTCCCTAGACATACATCAATCTGTCTATTTTCCTTCATTTACAATTTTTTTTCTTCCTTTATGTTTCTAAAGTATGTCCTTTTCATCTTGGAAGACTACATGTTTCTGTGTCCCTGGAACAACTTCCCAAATATGCAGTGCCAGCAACAAGCTCTCAACTATCAGTGGCTGAAAAAATAACTGGGTCTTATAGGAGCAGGACTACCTCACTCTTTTCCTACTCCCTACTCATTCGTTCCTCTTCAACTATATTTGATGCAAAAGCTTTGCTATTTCAGTTCAAGCCAAAGTCTCCAAATGTCTTTGCACTTGAAGAAGTCCCCACAGTTTTTTCATTCAACAGCTATAACTCGTAGTGATGTGAAAGTAACTCTCCACACTGTTTCCACACCTTGTACAAAATGGCCTTAAGCAATGCTTGAACACTGCTCCCCTGGCTGCTCTGCTCCAGCACAGTACTAACAGTGCTGACATTTGACTCTTGTCTGACTGCAGCTGCCAGCTTGAATGACACTTTCCAGCCATTTACCAGGCCCACTGGGACCTTAGAGATGGGTGTGGCACCAGGTCTTCTTTTAAGTACATCACTGACACACTGACATTTTCTGAAAGTTATCAGCCTTCCGTCTTTGATGTGGAGATTCAGGATTTCCTTACACAGCAATTCTGATTCTGTATTGTAAGCAGAGAGTATTAAAGATGCTCTCATGTTCCATGACATTGAATTAAAAAAGGCAGAAAGAAGGAAGAAGGGAAGGGAGGGAAGGAAATAGTGAATTTTATATTTTTAGACTATGCTATGAAAATACATCCTGGAAATGTTAATAAAATGAAAACCAGAAATACCAAACACCACTTTGGTTGAGGGTTGCATCTTTGTGGTGCTGCAAACTAAGCCTGTTACAGCTAAAAAAATTGTTCCTTTGTAAATTCCCCTACTTGCAAAATTTTAAACATTTCATATTCAGAGACACATTTTTTTTTATAAAGGGAAACCAATGCATTTTTAAGGAACTGTACTTTCAAGCCTGAGAGTGTTTTCCAGGGCATTTGAGGAAGAGAAATTGCAGCACTACAGCAGCTCATGAGAATCACAACAGGCAATAATGCTAGGATAGCTAGAGCTCTGTCTTGTTGCTAGGTAGAGACTGACCATCTTTGTGAAATTATAAAGAACACCACATTTAGTTTATGTTATTCTAGACTGCATTTTTCTTCAGGCAATTATATTTTAAGGGGAGAAAATGTTTTAAAAGTAATTGGCTACAAAATTGCTGTAGTAAATCTTTTACATAACATCCAATGATGTATCCAACAGGGAAAGAATAGTAAACATGAAAAAAACCCTGATATATCAACTACTCCAAATATTTATTTAGACATCATTCATTTAAAGTGTGCATGGCACAAAGTATATAAAACTTTGCAGTTTTCTATCTATTTCTATGACTCTTATGTACCGGATAAATGAGCACTGCAAAAATAACCAATTTTAAGACAGCAACATTAAAGCCTTAAAAATGTTATTCATTGTATAAAAACAATGTAGGAACAGTCTTTAGTGTATTTAGGGTTGTTTTATTTTATTTTTTCTTTCAGGCTTTTGTGATTGAAAAGATAATCAAACCAATCAATACATTTTCCTTTGTATCACTGAGAGTTCTGTATGTTTTCATCAATGTTATACTTGCATGGAAAACAGTGAACACACACAGAAGACACTGCATGTTTAGATTAGATTGCTTTTTGTGTAATTATTTTTACTTAAGGAAAAATTTTTCTGGCAGAAATGCATACATATGGCTGTAGGTGGCATAGCAGTATAATTCAATGCGTTATCTCATGTTACATACTTTGACATATATTTTCTTCTATTTAGAGACAATGGATGCAACATTTAAAACTGCAAGAAAAATAGGTTTCCAGAGTAATTTTCTGTAAGCTCTGTCACAGCTAGTGGAGAACCGGGAGGTTTTTAGGCACTAACAAGGGCAGTACAAGGTAGTAGAGGCAACACATTTTATAGCATGATCATTGTCTTACTATAAACAGTCAATTTCAAAATATTTACTTTCAAAAAATAAGTCAATAAAAGAAGGAACAATTTCATAAGCTACCTGGAAGGAACAATTTGCACATATATATAAGGTAATATTGTATATAAAATAACTTACTATTTCCATGAAATGTTAAAACTATTATACAAATTAATAATATTAATTAATTCTGCATTACCAAAAGTAAATAAAACCAAACTGGCACTTCTGGTAATTACCTAAAAAAAGGCAGATCTAGTATTGATGCATTATTTATCCAAGAGGATGCTCACAAATACTTCTATAGTCACCCAATTACACTTGAGGCATACTGTTCAGCTGTTGCCTTTAACACTATCAGATTCCCAAGGTTTTCAAAAGTAGATTATGAATATCAGGTTTAAACAATTCAATAAGGGATCTTTGTTTCAAAGCTGTATATATATTCCACCATTTCAACTTGAGCTGAACTTTCAGTATCACTGATGTTCTGTTTCTTCTGAGGACATTCGAATTAAAAAAGGGGTAGGATTGTGCATGGGGTGAATTAGGCAAGGTGTTGGCAACAGAGGGTTGCAGTGGTCGCCCCTGTGAGAAGACATGGGCTGCCCTTTGCTGGACACAGGTGCTTCCAGCTGATTTCAAAATGAACCCACCACAGGACACAGCTGAGTCCATCAGCTAAGCTGGTGACAACTGTGAAAACATATTTAAGGGACAAAAGCACCCCAAGGAAAGATGAGAACAAAAATAAGTGAAAAGCAGAAGAGGGAACAAAAGCATCAGAGCAACAGGAGGAGGTTCTCCATGAAGAAGCAGGTGTTCTTTGCAGCCTGAGGAGGACTAGCAACAGGGCAGATGGATATTCCTGAAGGAACTGCCACCCAGGGAAAGCCCTTACCAGAGCAGGAGTGTAAGGACTGAAACAGAGAAATCACTATGTTCTGACCATAACCTCCCCCTGTCCTGGGCTGTGCATTGCCTCACTGAAAGGACTGAGTGTAACCTGTCACAAGAGCAAGAGGAAAGGAGAAGAGTTTGCAATGAAGTTAAGTATGAGAAAAGGGGAGGAAAGGTGTCTCCCTACGTTTTAATGTTTGGGCTTATTTGGGGGGGAGGGGGCTGTTCTTTGGGTTTTTTTTTTTTTGGTTGGTTGGTTGGTTGGAGGTTTTTTTGTGTGTGTGTGTTTTTATTTTTCCACTTTTCGTTGGTTGTTTGTTTGTTGTTTAGATTTGCAGGGTTTTTTTCCCAATAAATTTTATTATTTTCCAAAAATTGGGTTCTTGATGTCCTATTTCACATCTTGATCCCTGGACTTTCTTTTTCCTGCTCTTTCTATTTCCTCCACCAAACCGTCTGAGGTCAGCCAGAGACTGAGTGGCTGGCTGGGATTCTGGCTGTCAACTGGGGACAGCCCAGGAGGAGAAGGCAGAATGGTACAATACCTGACTTATGGCAGCTCCAAAGGCATCAAAGAGCAGATGTGAAGATGACTGCTTCCTGCAGTCCTTGATAAGGACTGTCATAAGTTTTGGCATGCTGTATCAATGTGTCAATGATGGCAAGATTTCCTTTTTCTGCAAAAATTATGTAGCCCTTAGGACTTAGATCTCTTCTGTAATTAATCATTGATGACCTAGCAGCCTATTTTGGCTTAAATAACTTAGGTTCCAGTTATCAATTTTAACTCAGCCTATTAGGTGTACTTTCGACTCAAAAACTGTGATTTTCAGCTTCTGGACAGAGCTGTATAAAAAGCGACACTTTGGAAGTATAAATTTTTGTAGCAGTAAGTACAAAACTGAACAAAATATACAGAGAGATCTTTGCCATTTGGCCAATTTTTATTTGTTGTATCAGATGATCCTGATATTCTTCTTGCAGACACTACTAGAGGGTGTTTGACTACATGATCTTTAAAGGTCCCTTCCAACCCAAACTGTTCTATTATTCTATACTAATAGTAGGATCTGACTGACAACAGTACAAGTAGTGGGAACTGGCTAACAACAGGTATGTGGGAGGAAACCACATCCTTTATGTATTAGTGGATATAATTTTCAGTTGACTGTTCCGTTTTTTTGATCTAGTAAAAAGTATACACATTTTAAGAAAGACATTTTAAACGAGAAGTGATTTTCATTTACATTTATTTTCAAATAATTTTTAAACTATGGTTATACATACCCAGGGAAAACAAAACCAAACCAAAGTACAAACCAAAAAACTGCAGCCCAACCTACATGTTAATACGAGCCAACTTTCCAGAAGTGTGACTGACAAATGAACCAGACATTTTAATTCAAGAAGAAATTTAGAGGAAATAAAAAATATTACTACAAAAATAACTGAGTACAACCAGCATGAATACTCTTGCAGCAAACAGTAATGGAGTAATAGGTAATGGAAATCAGCTCTCTGATGTGGTTATTCTAGAATACCTACATAATATCTAGATTATATACAGCAAATCTCTTACTTGAACATTATAACAAAATGTACAAAGTGAGATCTGAAAAATTGTTCTTCAAATGATATAAACTCTCAGCAACCAATAACAATATGTATCTGTCATAATAGCTGAAATCAGAATCAGCCAGAAAGTCAGCACAAACTCAAATGCCACTGTTAGAAAAAAATTTAAAGCATAGTATTTTTGTCTTTTTCCTGCCACGTTCAGCTGTCTAGAAGTGACCAGTTCAGTCTTGGAATAGAAAAGGGACAATAGAGATTAGAGAGCCTTATAATGTTCTTATAGACACTTAAATAGATTGTGCAAAGCATTTAATATTGTTTGCTGATATTGAAAAGGCAGAGTGTGTCTAAAAAATTCCTTCTTTTTTTTTATATTTATACACATTATCCATGTGCATGCTGGGTAGAATTCAGGTACAGATTTAGAGTTTTACATGTTACATATGATCGTGACCACTGAAAAATGTTCGATGCTGTTACTTTCCCTACCTCAATAACTTTTCTACTGCAAAATGTGAACAAAACTAAAGAGAAACACAGATGCATGTTTTGCAATCTGTTTTCATTGATAAGGAGCAAGTTTTTTTTTTTAGTCTGATTCACCAGTTTTGTGTGATTTCCTATGCAGGGTCAGTAGCAACATCTGTAGTTAAGTTTGCATCCATGTTCTCATTCCAATATTCACTTTTCAGTGGCTTTTAGTCTGATGCAACTGCTACCTTTTCTTTTAAAATACACCAAGCTTCTGCTCTGTTTGAAAGGGAATTGTCTCACAGGTGTTGAAAAAGCCATTTTTGAGAAAGTACAATAATTTTCTCACATGTTGAGTGTTTTTAAAACAAAATTTCAGCAGATATTTGAGTTTTGAAAAAAAGTTTACATTTAATAGCATACTTCCATAAGACTGCATTATATTGAGGAATATAGTAGAAAATAAAAAGAATGCTATCTGACAGAATTTTTATAAGACTAGGAAAATAGGATTTGATTGCTGAAGAATGAATTGTAATAAACTAAATTCATATGTTCTGTTATTTTCTCTGTCTTGGCTGTATTGTGGAACTATACTGAAGATATTGATGCATGGAGGTAAAATCATATTTTTAAACCCATTCTTCAACTTTCAGTAAATTCATGAAGCTCTCAAAAGATGTTGTAATTTACTCATATTTCACCCCAGCATCTATTCAAGGGATTCTGTGCTAGAGAGACATCAATAATATTCCTTAATTTCTGTAACAGCAGAACCCCCTCTAAAAGATCTAGGCTGAAGAAGACAGGAAGAGCTGTCAGGAAAATAAAAAAATTATAAAAGCCCAAACCATAAGCAGTATACTGTAATTATCTAATGAATTACATATAAACCCAAAATTATCAGAATATCATTCTGCCATGCATTTTATTTTAAGATGATATGTGAATGGAATATTATTTTGACTGTGATATTTTATGGATTCTAAATAACCAGGACAGTCTCTTGATACATTCATTTAGTAGTTTTTCTAGATTTTCCAAAACTTTCAGAGGGACTTAGAAACCTTATTTAAGCATGACATTACCTTTGCTAGGGAGACATTAATTTGATCAGTAGTAGTCTTTGCCACTCAGGCAGTGTGAAAAAGCAGAGATATTCACAAGACTGCTTAAGAAGATAAACACAAGTTATAGACAACTTTACTCTTTATTTACCATATTTATCCACAGGCGGTGCAGGAGCTCTCTGCTTCATATAAAAGTGGTCATTGAGAGATTTCAGTTTAGCAAACTTAACTGTGGTTTATCACAGTACAGGAATGCATTTGTTCAACCCAAAGTCCACTAAAAATACTTGTGTAGAAGAAGGAATGGTAAAATCTCTGAGGATGGGTCTTACCTGCTCTGCAGTGGAGGCGTTATCCCAGGTGTGATGGGAATGTGCCTGACAGATCATAGGGCTCCTTTGTGCCCAGCAGATAAACAGTCACTCTTCTCTGGCTACTAAAGCCAGATTCCATTTTTTCTTGTCAGTTCAAGAATTGTGGTCAAATGTTCCTGTTAAAAAAAAAAACAAAACAAAACACATACGCACACACCCCAAACTAAACCTAACAAAATCAACGGAAACCAAACTCTTTGTTTTTTCAGGAATTATTTTTTCCAGATTTTGGGCACTGTACCCAACAAAATGTGTAAATATAAATGTTTTCATATGTGTAGAAATAGCAGCCCAAGAAATAGATTATTGATACTGAAGACCACAGTATTCAGAGTACCTTGCAAACACTAATTGGTTATACTAGCTTTATTTAAAATGTTCATGTTCCTTAAATAAAACATGTGTCCTTGTTCAAAATGTATATCTGTCATATTAATTTCCTAAACTGCTTTATATTTGCCTTTGCATTCTTAAAAAAGTATTTTTCTCCCAGAAATTTAATATATATATATGTTTAATTTAATTTATCCCATCATATATTGCTATTTATGGAACATATTTGTCAGAATCGAAATAGAGCCAAAGTATTTTGGTAACTTGTCCAAGGCCTCAGAAAAATTCTGTGCCTGCCATGAAGACAGAAACATCATCCTTAGTTTTATCTAGACTCTTCATAAACAAATACTATGTGAAAAAATAAACTCCAGGACCACAGTATTTTAGAAGATGGAGATATATTTCTTTCAAATGCTGGTGGGTTGGGGGGGCCTTTTTTTTATAACTGCTCTGTTGAGAGGACTGGGTTAAATAGTGGAAGACTGGTAAGTCACGGAAGTGACCTTGCAGCTGGGAAAAATTCTCGACAAGCTGGAGTGAACAGCAGGCCAGTGATCCTCTGACATGGGCAGAGCTTAACAGTGCCCGTGTCTCTGTTTGTATTCCTCTGTCCAGGTGTTGCTTAAGGGATCCCTCAGTTAGTGAGGTAATGGAATAAAATTACTCTTTACATTCCAGCTGCGAGTTTGTGGTTCTTCCAGCTGCCTCTGTCTACTCACAAGTGCTCATTAGCCACAGCTGTGATGTTTTTGCTGTAAAATATATTTTAAATTAATCAGAGCTCAAGAAATGTAAAGAATAGAGAGCAGCATATCCATTTTCATGCCATATATTCAGAACAGTGCTCCACAGACACTTCAATGACTTTTTCTCCTGGTGGTCCATTTGTTATTGCACTTGAGAAGTGCCATTTGCAGGAATTCTCAGACTCTATCATGATTATGTTGTATATGTATCATGTGATAAACAAATCAACAGCATATATGGAATGTACTGCTACTTTTCACAGTCATTTTGTACCCTAAACCTTCACTTCTCTCTTGGATTGTAAACTGTAAAAAAAAACACATTCAGAATCCCATTTTTTTGGGGATGTAATCAAATTACCAGTTTTTAAGTGATTTCTTTTAAATTATTTCAGTGGAAAATCAAGAATGCAGACAGAGCAATAGCCCATGTGTTATTTATTTAGCAATGAAGCTTAACTTGTTTTTCACTGTTCACATATTTTCAACTCTTACAGCAAAATGTTCTCACAGTGAAAGTTAACCTGATTTTGTTTCCAGTGATTAGTATATTCATAAAAAAGTCTCATCCAAAACATATTGTGAATTTGAAACACTAATGTATGAAGGAGTTTTAGTTGTAACCTTTCTCAGTAGATGCAGCCCTGGTCTGGAGGTTACATACAAAGTTCACTGCCTCTTTGCTCTGAAGGACTTGCATAAGAGCTGGTGTTATAGCACAAAAATGTTTCGGAACAAAGTATTTCCATTTGGCCTGTGCATTCCAGGACATGAAGGATGAATCAGAGGACCTTGAGACCTTGCTTAGTCATGGCTGATCTGTAATCAGATGCAATATAACCACGTCAGTGTGCCATGTACTCCAGCCAGTGCGACTAAACCTCCATCATATTTGCAGGGTGGCTGTTGGGGGACATGCGACCAGAGCACGGGCAGTGAGATTTAAGGTGACTCTGTGTGAGCAGTGATCAGATCTGACTCTGGCACTGGTGGAGCCCTGCTGGAGCAGGGGCACTTGGGTCAGTCCTCCTCAGAACACCGGGTCTGCAGCTGCAGTCTCTCCCCATGGGTCAGGATGCTGCCCAAGGCAACTCATCAAGGCTGAGACCCCTCACCTGGCTGTGTGAGTGATTGTGGGTTACACTTTCTAAAATCTTGAGAATTATTAAGTCAGTCTGGTAGTATCAGTTCCATTTGTCATCACAAATTTGTATTCAACTGTTGTCAAAGCTTTAATTGGTTAAGTGGTTTGTAAAATAGATCTCTTTTGAGTATATTATTTGTCTCAATTCTCTAAGATCCTACAATAATCAGATGAGGCAGACTTTTTAAAATGTTTCAGAAAATGTTGGAAGTGTTAATTTCATTTCCTCTCACAGAACAGCTTAAAAACTGAGTCCTTCTAAATTCTAATGGAAACATAAGTCTGTCAACAGCTGTCTGGAAAAAAAATATCAGTGAGAATAAATTGATACAGAATAGGAATTAGAAAAAAATGCTACTTTTTTTTTTAGCAAAAATGTTGCATGCAAGCTTTGTAGAACATGATCTATCTGAGAACTATCTATTCACCATCTGAACATTAGGAACCTTGCAAATTGATTTATTTGTTACTTCTGAAAACCCTAGTCTGTACTACTGTGTTGTAAACAGATCTGGAGGTTTTGTTTGCTTTGTTGCTTATGTTTTTGTTGTTGTATTCAGATGGAAATGTAGTTTCAACAACGTAAATTGTTACTAGGTGAGTGTGGATAGACTGGAGTTAGGTATAGCATTCAAGTTTGTGGCCTGGCAAGTGTGCAGTTTAAGCACCATGGCCTTCTGTTTCCTCACAAATGCAGTTCATGGCCCAGTAGTATTTCAGTGTTTTTGTGAAATTATGCCTGAGTTCATATCATTCCCTACAGGAACTTAAATATAATTAAGTTAGTGATTAAAAAAACCCCAGAGTTCTTGATGTTTCTTTATTGAATTGTCTCTTCATTCTTCATTTTCTCTGTTCCCAGTGCTGATGTACCCTGATCCAATTTATTTATTAAATATGTTTGATTGTCATGACTAAAATAATATCTACTTGAGTTTACCCATCTCTCCCTGAAGTACTGACATTCATGCTCTACTTCCCCTTTATGAATTCCTTAAACGGGAGATAAAGATTCCATTTCAAGTATTGGTATCTATTACTGTTCTGCCCTTGGCATTGTAAGTCACTAAGTCTTACTTAAGTTTAGTAAAAAATTATATTAATTTCTGCACAGAGTTCTTCTGTGTGTACAAAACCATACTGTAGGTGAATGGGCAACTTATGTTTCACCAAATTAGCCCAGTTAACATCTCCCGAGCTGCTGACCAAGGGAGATCTATTCAGTGAGTTGGCTTCAAACAAGGACCTGGTATCAATTTTGCTTCAAAAAGAAGAGGAGCCAAGTAAGAATGGTGAGATGGTGAACCTGGAGTCTCAGGGAAAATGATATAAGATTTTCAGGATGCCTAGATGACAGAAATTGTCTATTTTCTTATCAGGTTCCTTGACTCCTGTCATTTGTATTTCACTGCATACTTACTATGCACAATCATAATGTATTTTTAAGATAGCTTTGAGATAAAGTCAAAGTGGTTAAAGGCTAATTTGTCAATTTTTAATTTTGTTGACTTTTGTCATAACTGTCATATAGAATATTTCGAAGAACTTTCAAAATTTTTGCAAAGCTTTTAGAGAGATGAACATGACAGCCTTTTGCCTTTTCACACAGAGAAATGGGACTGTGCCTTTCACTTTGCCTTCTAATTACTGCACTAAATTTTTGAAGAAAATATCAAAATTCATGAATCTTCTATGAGCTCTAGAGACAGGATTTTAACTCATCTTTCTACCGTTACTAGCCTGGTCCCACTGGGTTGTAAGGCTTGTTTTGTGTTTTTCTCAGACCCTACTGTGGGAGCTGTTTAATTTCGATATGTAAGTAACTCGGTAAGACAAAGGAAAAAAAGGGTGCATTTGGGCTGGGGGCGGAAGGGAGGCAGGGGGGAGTGAGGGGAAGAATCCTACTCTCTGGTGTTTAGGGCATTTACTTATAATGGAGTAGAGAGAGTTTCCAGTACTTTTTGTGACAATATATGATTACTTTTTGCTAGATATAAATTGCTCAAACAGGAAATATGGAGGGTGTAATTTCATCAGCTCTATCATGAAACTGAAGAATGAAAGGGACACACACCTCAGAAGAGCAATAACGTAGTGCTTAAAATATTCTCTTGATCACCTGGAATTAAACCCCTCCTCTAAACAACATAAAGTAAGCTACTGGGATAATAAAGCCCTAGAACAACAAGCCCCAAGGGAATACTCATTACCTGTGGTTGGAAGAAACTCCAAGATAATGGTGAAGAGAATGACTCTTCAAGGACTTGCATAATTCAAATAATTGAGTAAGCTGTAAAACCACCCTATTCTGAGTGTTTCATATTGATGTTGGACAGACATTCACAAATAGCAGTTATTAAAATAAAAAAAAATAAAATTCTTAAGATCAAATCAATTTTCTTTAGCAGGGTGCCTGATAAGTGCCCAGATCATAATAGGAGTCTGCATCTTCATCTGGTTTGTGTGACAATCCCCAAAGTGCTCTTCTGATAAATTCTTATAATCCAGATGGCCCATGGTCCTCCAGCACATGCAAGTTTTATTGTTACTGATTATCTGAACTAAATACAAAACACCCCTTAAATATCCCTTAACCATCTAGAAAAGATGTGACCTTTATTACATCTTCAGGAATGGGTTTGTGTGGCAAGGTTTTGTGGGGGAGAGGGGCTACAAGGGTGGCTTCTGTAAGGAGCTGCTGAAAGTTTCCTCTGATATCTGACAGAGCTAATGCCAGCTGGCTACAAGTGGAACCACTGCTGGCCAAGGTCAAACCAATCAGCAACATGTGATGTATTTAGGAAAGGTAAAACACGGCTGCACAGCCACCATTGCAGCCAGAGAAGAGAGGAGTGACAATGTGTGAGAGCAACAGCCCTGCAGCCCAAGGTCAGTGAAGCAGGAGCTGAGGTTTCCCTGCAGTCCATGGTGCATCCCTTGGTGAGGTAAGCTGACCCCCTGCAGCCCATGGAGATCCATGGCAGAGGAAAGATCCACCTGCAGCCTGTGGAGGACCCAGTACCAGAGCAGGTGGATCTCTCCCAAAAGAACCTGTGGCCCCATGGGAGACCTGTGCTGGAGCAGGCTCCTGCAGGACCTGTGGATTAATGGAGAGAGGAGCTCACACTGGAGTGGGTTTGCTGGCAGGACTTGTGACCCTACAGGGGAACCCTGATGGAATAGATTGTTCCTGAAAGACTGCTCCACATGGGAGTGACCTACACTGAAGCTGTTAATGAGGAATTGCTGCCCATGGGAAAGACTGGTGTTGGAGAAATCTGTGGAGGACTGCCACCTGTGGGAGGAACCCCACACTGGAGCAGGGGAAGATGTGAGGAGTCCTCTCCTCAGGGGCAGGAGCATAATTACATGATGAATTTGCCACATATCCCATTCCCCATCCCTCTGCAGTGCTGTGGAGGAATGAATAGGGAAATTGTGAGTGAAGTTAAGCCCAGAAAGAAGGAAGAAGTGGAAAGAAAGTGTTTCTTAAATTTGGTTTTATTTCTCATTATGCTATTC
This sequence comes from Climacteris rufus, assembly GCA_013398175.1. Taxonomy (NCBI): domain Eukaryota; kingdom Metazoa; phylum Chordata; class Aves; order Passeriformes; family Climacteridae; genus Climacteris; species Climacteris rufus. The sequence goes on along the minus strand of VZRZ01007116.1, from coordinate 1,107,373 downwards.
TGATTTGATTTGTAATAAATTCAATTCACTGCTTGTGACAGTAACTGAGGAGTGATCTCAGTTACAGTGATCTCCCCCTGTCCCTACCTGTCAGCTTTTTGCCTTTTTTCCTCCCCATGCTTTATGAGGATGGTAGTGACAGAGCAGCTTGTGTGGGCACCTGGCATCCAGCCACAATACACAAGGTTTTATTGGATCATTACCTGAATCTTATTTATATACAGTTTGATCAATTTTACAGGAGGAAATGAATAGGAGAGTATCCAGAGGGAATGCCATATGTGTTATCCAGGGTGTTATGCAATGCATTTAAGCACAAAAACTGGCCTATGAACAGTCTTGGGCGATTCTCTAGACTCTTCAAAACGCCCAGCTGGAGACCTTCTTGAAATAATCAGTCAAACCTAATTTTGTATATATCTTGAAGTTCAGTCAATGACCTGTTTTCACATCTGTCTGCTGTTTCAAGACAGTCCATTTTCACATCTGTGCACAGATGCTTTGGGAAATTCCTAGACTACCTAGAAAATTAATGACTGGATACACTGAGTGTGAATATAGGCATAACTCTGATAAAGAGTTATTCTAACTATAGAATAACTTGATTTCCATACTCAAGTCTCTCTTATAACGTAAATCTCATAACTTTTGCTACCCTGAACTTGCTAGCTTTGGAAGCAAAGCAATGACACTCTATAAGGGAGTGGATTTAAGGCTAAAAGGTATCCAGTTACATTATGAAACATAAAATTTCATCACTTGTGCTTCAAAATATCTCTCAGAAGTATTTGACTGTGTATTGCTTATAAATGCAACAAGTACTAGCTGTGATTTTAGTTACCTTTTAGGTACCTGAAAATGCCACTGACACTTTTTTATATCCTTGGCAGGACTCAGTGACATCCTTTTTATAGCAGTTCTACCAACAAATAGCTTCCTTTTTATCACCATGGTATGTTCTTTTGCGTGTTACTTGCTGATAGTTTTGCACTAATCTACTTGGACACTTGAGTGGAATAATCAAGTGCACCTTTTTCTGAGTAACATGTATGTGTTTGAAGATGCAGTTTATTTCCTTTCACCATTCTTTGCACTACCAGGGAGCATAGGACCTCAAAAAGGATGTCTGTCTTTGTTTCTCTTTCTCTTGCTTTGTTCTTGTTCAGTGACATGAACAAATAATACTATGAAAGCCCTAAGGGATTGACACAAGATGCAGTATTCAATCTGCAGAGAAAAATCAGTTCAAGGGCACCACAATTAAATTGATAATGCTGCTTACATTATGTATTTAAAGAATTCAGCAGATAATATTTAAAAGTTTCAACCTCTTCCAATGCGTATAACCATCAATAGTTTATGTAGCTGACTTCCTTTGTAAGGCAGTCTGAATACTGGTTCTGAATTCGGAATTGAGTAACCATCAATAAGTGAAACCTGTGCTTTTCCTTTCTTACATATTGAATGGTATCATATCCACCTGGCCCCCCTACTTTCAAAAGGCCACAAACAAAACACCTTGAATTCTGATTTAGTAGCTTTGCCAACAGACTTTGGTTTTGCTGTACCACTCTCTATATAGATTTCCTTCTTACATGTAAAGCAGAAATTTACTCTACTTGGCTGTTTTGATTTCCTTGTTTCTTCTTCGCTTTTTATTATTTATTCTGGTTTTTTAAATTATTTATTTCTGGCAGTAATACTAAGGTGGTGGGTTCAATCCCTGTTACAGGCCATTATTTAAGGGTTGGATTTAATTACCTTTGTGGATCTCTTCCAACTCAGAATATTCAGTGGGTCTTTATCACCACTTTCTGTGAATCTTTACTTTGCCAATCTTTTGGTTTCTCATATTTGCTGTTTCATGTAAACTGCCACAGCCATTTGTGCAACCATGCTAATTCTACTTGACTGCAGGAGCTTGACCTATATCAAGGATATGTTGGAAAGAGTTTGTTTTTTTTTTTAAATTGTATAATTCAATACCATCATTATTTTTCTAATCTGTTTGCTGCAAGAATTTTAGTAACTCTGTCCTCCAAACGTGTGTTTGACAGTGTAAGATAACTCCACTGAAAGAGATCTCTTAGAAACCAAAGCCTCTTAGCACAGATAACCAGGTAGCCACGTCAGGTAATCCTTGTCATAAATTTGTGTTTTGTCTGTCTCATATAGCTGTCTTCATTTAGTTCAAATTCAGTTTCTATTAGAAAAAGAGACAACACACATGTTGTACCTTTTCTTTATTTTTATTAAATTTCTTCCTAGGGCAAGAAGTACCAAAGCCTATGGGATTTTGGGATGTACTTATTGGCTATAAAAAAACCCACAGAAAACCACTACCTGCTTGTGAGTATGTTTTAATTTTCAATAATTTTGTCTGCCTATTTAATGGATATATCCACCAGAAATTTTATTTTCTACAAGATGCCACAGCTATTAGATTTGACCTAATACTAATTTTAAGTGTATTATATACCATGTGTTGTTGTTGAATTGCCTTGTATAAATACTGATTTTAATTTTATTTTCCTTTCCATCTTAATTCCATTCTGTTGGTCCCTACTAACACAGCAATTTACACTGACAAAATATTAACCAATATATGCAGAAGTATGTAAAACATGAAATTATTGCAGCTATCAAATAGTTTGTCTTATCAGACATAAATATTTCAATGAAAATTGCTTCACTACCTCAGTAACATTTTTTAATCCATTCTTATTTTTCTCAAAGGTTGCCTTAGTTGTTTATATTATTTTCCTGTGATTATTGCATATACACTTACATTTGAAACAGCATTAAGCCCCTTCATTTAACTCTTTTTTAAATTAAATGATATATAACAGTTTATCACTAAAAATAGTATAATTTGCAACACACTCAATGGCTTTTTTTTTTTCCTTTCCAAAGACTAAAGGGATTTCCTTTTAAACATTTGGCTCAAAATGTTTCCTACGCCGTAGAAATGTAGTAACTAGTTCATTACAAAACAGATATATCCAATTTCTCTCTCTGAGTCATGTCTCTTCTTGCAGACTGAGAATTAAAAGCAAGCAGACTGGTGGAGTTAGAGAAACATATTTCTTAGCGGTGATATAAATGAACAGTTGGACTGAAGACTTGTATTTTCAAATACATAATTTAGTTAACTAAGATAAAAGGGAATTTTGGCACTTAAGAACTGAAATTACAAGAAGTTCTGTTACTTATTGAGAGACAGTAATTTTTTAGTGATATAGGAAAATAGGGTAAAATATTCATCCTACATTAAATAATGCACACTGGAAAATGTACTACTGTAAAAGATAGACAAGAAAATATGTTTCAGGAATAAGTTGTTTACAAGTTTTTTTTATGGGCTCATTTAGGATTAACAAGGGAACTTATTTGAGATTCAATAAATAATTTTTAAAATTTCTTAATCTCTAAATCCATCTAGTTGCTTTTCTTAGTTCAACATTGCAAAGCATTAAAATCACATTATTCAAAGAGCATTTTGTGTCTTTTAATACTTTTCTGCTGTAGCAATTAAAAAATCTGAGTTCCCTATTTAGTTACAACATAAACTTACATAATGTCCAGGAGGTCATTGTAAATTTTCTTTGGAACTCCATTCTTCATGACTATTCTTAAGAATGGGAATGTTTTCTTCAAGAAAGAAGGGAAACAGAGAGTGAAATCAGAACCTGAGAAAGACACAGAAAGTTAGCTAGCTTCCTATATAGACCCATTGTTTAAATGAGTTAAGGAAGCCAGGTTCAAAGCTAAAAGAGTCAAAGAACTGATATAACCAGAGTATCCTGTATTACAGGAGACCAGCGGACTATAAAAGCTAGAAAAAAGGAGGGTGCTGGAAAAGAAAATAAGGTCAGATCAAGTTTGTATTATTCTTCCTGAAGTATAGTTACATGATGTGAATCAAGTTAATGACAGTTTAACTCTGCAGCATGAAATACAGATTTCTGAAGGCAGTGAAGCAAACTGAGTGCAATGCTATTATTTCTGGAGTTATTGCACAGAAATGTGAGATGCCACAAGACAGATTTAAATCTTCAGTAGTTAGATATTCAGCACGACTTCTCATGTTGTGCTTATTTTAAAAACATCAGTGTTTTACATCTATAGAATAAAGCAGTATCTTTTTTTGTTTGTTTGTTTGAACTAGGTATACCAATAGCTTTAAACCATCTGGGAAGCAGAAACACTTACAGCTAAGATTTCATTGATTCAGTGTTTAACCCAGCTTATCTCTTTGCTAATTTTACTGCCAGTAGGAACACTAAGAATGCAAAATCAGACACTCAGATTTAGGAAATGTCAGAATTAAGATAGCCCATGCAAATGTTATTTGCTAACCTTTCTGAGCATATGTTATGATACCATTTTTAATTTTTTTGATACAATCTTTAGTTCTTCTACAGGACACCTGCCTAACTCAGGGCACATGCTTATACCTTAGACAATTTTTCAATATTTCTCTTTTATCTTATAATTCAATATGTGGCCCGGGAGTTTATTTACCACATGCTATCTGAACTCTGCACTGAAACATGATTATTGACACCTTGATTTTTTATGGATTTCATTACAAGAACAGTTGGCACTTATAAAGTATTAATCAATTTGTCTTCATAACAACATTTTTATAAACTTTTCAGGGTGTTATAAACTTTTTTGTCCCTTACTTACTTGTCCTCTTCAATCATCCCAGCTTTTTTACTCTGATTCTCCCCCATACTTACTCCTTTCTGCTCCATTTTTCTTAACTCCCTCCTTACCACAGGACACTCTTGTGCTACGTCTTCTCCGTTCCTTACTCCCTGAGTGCCAGCCTGTTTTCTTCTTCACCTCTAGGCCACGTAGCTCTTCTTTGGTCACTGCTCTCTTCTTCCCTGTTCCACAGATACACTCACCACTGACAGCACAGTAGCTCTCCTGGTTGTCTTTATGAATGTAATCTTCTATCATGGCATCTGAAAGCCAGATTCATATTTGGAAGCAAAGTCCTTGGCCAAGTTCTGCAATGCAAAACAGATACCATTTTCAGAAAATTTCATTGGCAAACTTTAACAGACCTCTTCAGTTTTTTTAAACACGCATAAAGCAATTTTAGGAAGTGAGAAAATCAGGAAAAAAATGAGGACAGCAAAAGGCATAATCTGCTGGATGCTGGAAGGTGTTCCCAAATTAGAATTAGTACAAACATGTACTGTGAGTAGTCCCATGTCTCAAGATGCAAGTTGTAGCCAGCGCCTTACACAGCCCTATTTCTTTCAGGCTCAGACTGCTTCCAGACATCCAATGAAATGCAAACCTATTGCCACAAAGCAGGAAAATTAGAATTCCTCTGGTAAACAGTAATACTTTGTAGACAGTGTATCAGTCTTCAATCTTTCTTCTCAGAAAAAATGCACAGGTTTTGATGGATACATTGCAAATAACTAAATATAGAACAGTTCAGATTAATGTAACTTAATTTCAGTGAATTTAAGGCAAACATAATGTTTACTACTGAAAATGTTGCAGAACTTAAAGCATAGGTGTTATTTCCAAGCCTGCCTCTCATGCAAGTGAGAATACGATTTCATGTGTAGAATTATATTAGTTATATAAGCCCTTTATAATATATTCCTGTCAACCATGAATTCTAAGCATTTATGCATTGGTTTTCTACAGTAAGAACTGTGACAGAAACTACATAGGATTGAGAGACCAGGACTAGAGAGAAAGTATGGGAGATAAAAGAGAGAAAGGAAGAAAAAGAAAGAAAAGCAATTAGAAATACAATGAAATGGTTTGTACCTGTTCTTACACCGTTCCCTAAGCATCTACATTACACTGACAGGGACATACAGATCACAATCAGCCTCGAGCCTGATCCAGTCACAGACTTTTTAGGTCTTACATAGAGGGAAAGCATATTATTGTTATTCAGATTCACCAGGGAATGTTTTCTTAAATAAAAGTCTGGAAGCAAAATTAAGCTTTGCAATCAGCCCAGAATGAATTAAGTAGCATTTGCACTGCAACACCAAACACACTGCAAGTGCAGTTTTTGAGTGATATTCTCACAAACCAGTGCATTTTAGTTGTGTTTCTAAATCCTAATTTTGTTGAGGGGAAAAAAATGGTGAAAGGAAGGATATCACATACTAGTAGTGTATTTTTCTCCCGGTCTGATTAGTGGTTATTTAAGAGCTTCCATCTTACTCAAAGCTTGGAAGAAGAGTAAGGACTAATTACCGGATTATCTATGGAGTACAGAACTGCAGACTAGATCCTTTCACCCTACTTTGTCTTCTGGATGATATTTTCATCTTTTCCCTGTCTGTTTTTTTTTATTACTGTGATTTCAAAATATATTTCTTAGATTGACAACACTTATACAGAGTAGGTGACCTAGGAATTCAATAAAACCAAATTGTAGGATAAATAATTATAAGAATTCATAAAACATCCTTATTGTAATAGAAAGATGATAATAGCACAATAACCTAAGACAAGAAGAAGGGAAAAGATCAGTCTTACACACAATATCCAACATGAAAAATTAATAATCTTGGAAATTACTGTCCTTAGTAATTTCTAGAGAAATATGGAAAGATTTTATAGGAGTTTTAAATCTGATAGATATCTTATGAATATAGAATTAGCCAAAGATTCATAGGCAATATATTTAAATGAATGGAGTGAAACCTTTAGAAATGCTTTACTGGCTGATAAAATAAACAAAGTCAGCCACTATGTATGGTTATTTAGCTTTACAGGACAGGAAATCAGATAAAAGGGCTCACTCAGAAAATGAGTCACACTCAGATTAGTAACACTACTTAAGACATCCTCTGCATCAGGAAAGTTTTTATTTTCTTTTTTGTTTTCAGCCACTGTGAACAGAAGAAATCTTCAACAAAATTTGCCTGAAACTGACACAATATATTAAGGCTTAAGAGTCTTAAAAACATATTACAAGACCACTAAAGATCACGTCTAAATAATACACGAAAAGAATTTTTCTCTTTACCATTTGAACTTACAGATAATCAATGATCTACATAAAGAATAGTTTTGCTATGTAAAACTGATAGAAAAATATATTTACTGTACACATAGAGTGCAATTTAAGAGGTCCCCACTGCATTTGCTAACCCTTTAACATAATTTTAATAAAAACTTCCATGAATTCCCCATTCCAATCTTTCGCTAATTAACTCTGAGCAAATGACAGAGAGATCAGAAGAGAATATTAAATTACAAAGGAAGCAACTCTTACAACTTTGTAGTGCCTAATGGAACATGAAACATTTCAACCAAGTCAGATCTATGAAAGTCACCTTGCACAGGCTGAGCAGCAGGAATAAAATATGAACTACAACCTTTAAAATATAAAGTATCATTGCAGAATAACATCCTCCAAGTAATATTTTTATATTAATATACTTTCTGACATAGGCAGAATGATACTGGTTTAAGGCAGACTTTAAAATTGTAAAGGAATTTGCAGAGATATTTCTCAAAGCCTTTAAACTGTGTAGTAAAATCAGACTTTGACTCCTCCCACAGTCTTTTGGCAGAGGAAGTCATGTTAGCCAGAGCAATACTTTTTCAACATGTTTGATGGCCCAAAGTTAGACTGATTCAGAAGGATCTTAATTTCCAAATCAACAAGTTTTGGGAAAATAATTTTTATTTTTCAGTAGTAAATCTCAACAGCCAATTTAACTATGTAACATTCTAGAAATATCGACATTGTTCTCTTCATATTTTTTACAATGTTTACCGTGCTGTTCATTAAGTTGTACTATTGCAGCGATCCGTAATAATGAGACAGCAGACACCTTGGTTTGCAGAGATCCCAGAGCCAGCCAGCAGTTCTGTTTATTGTATAGTCCTTTTTATATAGTAGGAACCCAGGTATATGATTGTCTAGGTTCTGCACCACCCTAATCCAAAACATATCGTACAAGAAAGACAAACAGTTGGTTATCTCATTGTTTTCATACCTCCCATGGGAAAGAAGGATTTTCTCACAAGCAGCCCCAGGCAGCAAGCCTTGGGCCACTACAGTTGTACTAGCAAAATAAACCCCAAATCTCAACATAATAATTAAATGTTCTTTATTGGAAAATGGTCATTAAACATTTCTCTACTTCACTGCTGTGATTTAGATATTCCTTATCTTGGTGCCCTTTTTCATGACTTTTTCATGACAGCTATAAGACTTGTCAAGAATATTTCAGGAATTCCCAATAAATTATTCTTTTCTAGTTCCCTCTTTCTTTTGAATTCTTGAACTGCTGCAACATCCTTGTTGAAGATATAATACAAAAGAGCAGCTTTTTCAACATTAGAGCTAAAAATAATAAATCAACTCAATTTATTAATATAAAATGCAGGTTTTTCTTTTATATATATATATTTCCCCAAATTATTAGTCTTGTAAAATCTAGAGAGTCAAGTAGACTATTTCCTGTTCTCCAGTCCTTCACTCTAAATTTATTGGTATTAAGAAAGAGTTTCTGCAAGCTAAAATAGACCCTAAATTACACATCTATTTTGGAAGACAACCACAAGTTGATATTGTTTTCAATAATAAATAATATTTACTTTATTTTGGTTTTAGAATATAAATAAATAGGGTATAAAATCTCATTTTTTTGTGAGTGAAGTGCATTTGGAAATTTTAGGATTAGATATTTTTTAACACATTGTATCACATTTGTAGCAGTAACGACATGAAAGAAGGAGACAGACACCTGTTGATATCAAGGAACAAGTGCATCGGGCCTTGCCCGTCTTTATTATATATGTGCCTTATAAATCACTGTGGATTGGAGGAGACAAAGAACCTCCTCTCAATCACACTGGTCAAAGGAAATGTCCATCAAACTTCTGTGACTAGGAGAAAGGAATGTAAATAAAAAGATACCATCACAATAACATGGCTATGTTTACAAAGAATGTCTGAGAACCAGTTACAAAAGAATGATAACATTCAGAACTGCAGAAGTCAGGGCAACACACATTAAAATCATTTGGCCAACCTTGGAAGTTTATAGGTAAAATTATTGCGCAAACCTAAAAAACTGTCTTAGTACTTTAATCATCAAGAATTATCAATTTCAACAGAAAGTCTGAGAGCATCTATATGAACATTTTACTCTAATTCTGTGCTTCTTTAACTTCTCATTTCAGAGCTAGTATTAAAATTTCAATTGCTTTGCAAGTGATATTCTAATCTCATGGTATACATTTTTATGTTACTTTCTTTCCTATTAGGTGTTTTTTAACTCCTGGAGAAGTTCTTTTCAATTTAGTTTCCACTAAAAAACCCCGAACTTTTCCTGAATTGTTCACATTTCCAGTTATCACCCTTCTAGGAGACTTAGAAGTATCATCTCCCCAAAATGAAGTATATTGGAAATATGAGAAAAAAAAGATTTGCTGTAAAATATGAAAAATTAACATTTTCTCCTTTCATCTCCTACATGTCATATAAGCAAACAAAAAGGCATTGTTTATCAAGTCTACTTTAACATTACAGTGCAGAGTAGGTGTGCTTGTGAAACAGGCCAGGGTAGTAACATCTCATCTTTGGACAAGTGGAAGACAGATTGGCCATAATTGAACACACATTGAACAAATGATTTATGAAAGGTATTTTATCAGTGCAACATGTCTCTATTCAATGTAAAAATCTCACCTTGAAATTTCTTTTTTTTCATTTTTTGGTATCATTATAATGTACCTGAAGAACAGGCATAATTGGTTTTCCCTATCTTATTGGTAGCACTTACTAGTTGCTGTTGACATAAATAGTGTGTCAAGTACTATACAAGCACAGAAAGTCCTTTCCACAAAGTTTTACACTTACAGTATGAAACAGAAGATAACCTGTGAAACACTGCTGCAAAATATTTTATCTAGAATTGCAAAATACTTTTCTTCTCTCCCACTAAATGACAAAATAAAAGGTGAATAATTAAATCTCTATTATTACTATTAATTATTTTTATTATCATTATTACCACTCTTACTCCTGCCACTACTACTATTTAAGCCTGTATATAGCAGCTCACTAAAATCATTGACATTAATTGCATTGCACATTCATGATAACACATTAGCAGTAGTTTGTGTCCACCTGACCGACAGAAGGAAAGGAATTTATTATCTGAGATTTGTCTGTTCTGCTGCTGATAGGAAAACCACAGCGCCTGGGTTCTTCAGAGTAGCAACATGTCAGGTATTGATCAGTATATCATAGTTTAAATGCTGACAGAGATTTAAATGTTTTGAAGACTTAAGTTCATGCTGCTAGTAGGACAGTTTTAGTATCAAGGCAGCTGTATATTTGTACTTACAGTGGTAAGTAAGACATTTATAAAGGTATCTCTAAGTAAAACTACAACATACTCATTGGAATATTTTCTGTGGCCAGTTGCATTTCAAGTGTACTCTACTACCTCTGGATCAGCCAGATAATTTAATTATGCAGCTGATAACTTTTCTAACAGATTGTTATGAATGTGAGAGACACCTAAATGGATTTCAACTTTATTAGAGCGACCCACACCCCAGAAACTCTATTACCTCCCTTGTTTGTTATTGATGGAGATCAGGTTTTATTACAATATGACAGGTTTATTGCATAGACATAGGAAAATGCATATGAAACTACAACTTTAACAGGCTATTACTACATGGAATAATACAAAGAAAGCTACTAGTAATTTCAGTGCACAATAAAAGGTACCTATATTATAGCTAGCCAAGGAAATGTAGAATTAGGAAGCTGATGTAACTTACCAATTAGGAAAGCTGTACAGGCGGTTCCCTTTATCACTCAGCTCCAAGGAGAGAAGAAAATACAGGAATCCGACGTCTTGGAAACCCAGAGAGAAACTTTTCCATACACTTCAGAGAGCATATGGAACATTCCTCTGGTAAAGGGAAGATATAGCTGTCTTTTATGGTGAGTAAAATACTATTTGTCTGTCAGTCACAAATTCCAGTGAATTGTCTTACATCCTGCCCTTCTGGACTGAGGATGTTTATCAGCCCTTTCCGTGTGTCCCCTTGGTGCCAGGGGGATTCCGGGGCTATCAGGAGAGCACACACACACTCCTTGGTTTATGCATAAGTTCAAACAGATAAGCTCTTGTGGCGCCTGGGGGGTGAAAGTCCCGGCTCACAGATATAAACAGACTTAAAAGTAAATTGTTAGTCAATCTGATGGTGTCTGTCCAGATATACGATGACACTTTCTTCTCTTTTCTTGCTCTTTTCTTCCAGACTTGTGATCATGAACTAAGCCTCATCAAAATGATTCCTAGAAGCAGAAAGACTTGGCCTTATGCCATTGTCTAATAAAAGTATTACTTAACCTACACACTATTCATGCTTTTACCTGCTAGTTTAAGTTAGCATGATTACCTGACTGCTTTATTTGATTTGTTCATTCTTTTTGTCTGATCTTCACTACAGTAAGCTACAGGGAATATTAATTCCTGATTAAATAAAAAACAACTTTGCTTTTACCCATCTTTCAAACGTGGTTTCTTCTTGAATCTATAGAGCATTTGTGCAGCTTGATCTATTGAATTCCAACTGCTGATGACAGAAATAGAGTTATTCATCAATTATTGTAAAACTTACATAAATTCCTATGTACCTCTTGAGTAAAAAGCTTGAAGTGGTTGCTGGTGATGTCAGTGCTGCCACTGATATTTCTGGACTGAGACTTTGGAGTCTTACAAACTTCTGAAGGAATAGGTGGAGAAAGAGTAGGATCTCAAAGAAGAGACTGTTGCAATCAGAGGAAAGATTATGGATTAATTTCTTCTCTTACAGTATCACTATTTTATTTTTTTCACAGACAGGATTTAGACAATAAACACAAGCATAGGGAGCTGTGGTGTTTAAAACAGTAACTTTTAAAATGGTGGAGAAAGTGCTGTAAGCTTCCTCCAGACCACACCAGAAGGCAAAAAGTAAAGCAGAAGCAGACCTTTCAAGAGCTACATTTGACACAACCAGGCAAATCTCCTGGTCAGGAACAGGTAACCATTAAAAGGTAGGCAAACCCACAGGTCTCACCAGATCTTATGTTGAGTACATATATCAGTCTTTAGTCTCTCAGAATCCAGACTGAAAGCTCACAGCAGACAGGCAGGAAGGAACTAGGAGAGCAGGTGAAATGTATGTACTGTCAGGGCAAGCAATAGTTTAATGACTTCACATCTTCAGGCATGACACAAGCTGAGACAGAAACAGGAGGTGGGACAGTCTCTGAGAAACCTGTTGTGGGGTGGAACAAGGAAGAAGTGTGTGTGATGGGTAAAAGCCTGAGTCAGCACACCACTTGCTGCACAAGAGATGTTGATTTGAAGGTAAGCACAGTTGCCAGTTTTGTGAGTATGTGAACAGTACATTCAGAAATTAATTCCTGTGTTACATATAACAATGACTGCTTATTTTAGGAAGGGCATTATTAACAGGAGAAACAAAATACACTATTTGGGGTTGTAAGTGGTTGAGGAAAAAAACAAAACTGAAAATAGGATAAAAATGTCTGAAAACCATCTAAAACAGAAAAAAGTATTAGGTCTTCTTATAGATACATGTAAATAACCAAAAGGTTAATGTTCATTTACTTTATTCATAAATTTTGGAAGATGATGACCTTATTTAGGATGTTTTAGTAATTATTATGAGACCAATTCTGACTTCCTTATTTGAAGGGAACAATGCTATTCTCTTTGAAGAGTTTTGGTAAAGCCAGGTCCTTCACAATTATGTTTTAACTCATAACTTATATTTTAATATTTATTTATTTATTTATTTAATTTTTTATAATTATTTATTTAACTTATGTTTTATTCCAGCTGAAGTAATGTATCTGCACTTTTGAATTTTTTCATACAATATTCCTTTGAACATAGGTTTAAAATTAATTGAGATTCATATACACAGAAGTAGTCTTGCAAAGATGGAAAAGTGAAGGAAAGTCTACTCCTATGAAATGATAAAAAGATAAAAGCATTAAGATAACAAAGCTACATGACACAAAATATAAGGGACAAGAATTTATCACAGACTTTATTAATGACATGTAAGATAATATTCAGTAATATCAGGTGCTCTCTGAATTCTCCAGCAATATAACTAGCATTGAGAAGAAACTCAGCCTGAAGGGAAACACAACTGTTTGTTTCTATTCCTATTGAGTACCAGTGTTAAGTTATTTCATGAAGAAAAAAAAAAACCTCCAAGAAACCTGGAATATCAGGAACCTTAGAATAAATTAGAAGCCTAAGATAGCTTATATCAACTGAAGTAATCCATATTTGTGTAGGCTAAATAAAATGCTTTAGAACAAAAAGTGTAAAATAGAAAACTACAATTTTACTTCCTTAAAATGCAAGGTTTGACTGGCAGTATTGTTGAGATAAATACCACTTCTCTTCTGGCTATGGAGCTGGTTGTTTGTGGTCTGAGGCACAAATAGGACAGGGAAATTGGGGGGAATAATCAGGCCATGAATGAAGGCTGCAGAGTTTGAATCTTATTTTCTTCCCCCTCAAGGCATCTATTTTTATTTCTCATTTACTTGTCTAGTGCCTCAGAGAAAGTGCAGACAGTATGCTTAGTATACCAAAGCACGATCTGTCTGTGTTTTAATAATTACGCTGTCTCTTGTAAAATAACTTTACAGACAATTACCAAATTCTGGCTTCAGACAAGCCTATTATAGCTTTGCTTTGCTCCTCCACACAGAACTTTCACAGGTAGGTGGGAATGGCTCCATACCACACTGATGCCCCTCACTTACTGCAACAGGGAGCATTAATAACTTCAGAGCTCAAATCTGCGATATTTCCTCAGTCTGCTTTAAACGTGAAATCCCAATAAGACATTGCTCCTGACTTCGAAGAGCATTTTGCAGTCTGAGGGCCAAATTTCATCTAATCTTTCAGAAGTACCATGTTCCCGGACAGCAACAGAGCTCACAAGACATGACAAAGGCTGACAGGGGCAAGGAATCTTCCTAGTCAAACTGAAACCTGATGAAATAAATAAAAATAAAGACCTGATGCTTCTATAGGCTGACACAGTGTCTTTAAAACAAACTCTACAGATCCAAACTTACAGCAAGAATTACATTGTCAGTAAGGTATTGTTTTATTGCTTTCTAGATGACATTTGTCTACACTAATTTTTTGCTACCTGAGTAGGAAAATCAAGGAATTTAGTCAGGAATTGTGACAGTGCAGAATGGCTCCCAGAGCACAACTCTATAAATGCTGAACAAATTCCCTCAGCTATAAAAGCAAGTTACCTTGCTTAAAAGCATTATCTTTGATGCTGCAGTATTTCAGGAATATAGTCACAGAGAAAGGATTTTCATATTGCATTTTATGTCAATCTGCAACGTAAGCATTTATGAAAAAGTGTGATTTATTCATCATGTGCTTGTAAAGGTGAAAGTGCTAATGCATTTACATTCTTCAAATTAAAAAAAATACAGACAACATTTCACAGGGCTAGATAATTTCATTGACATATGCAATGCAAGAAGCAGTTTACGTTACTCACAGGGCTGAACACTGCAAAGACTATATAGATTTAAGAAATATCAGAAACATTCATCAGAATAATTTCTTTTAATTGTGTTCTTAAGAAAAATAGAGCTAAAATATATTACTTCAGCACTCAGAGCAGATGTTACAAAGTACATTTAAAACACTTCCAGAAAAGAAGAAAGAAGATTTAAAAACACCCAAACTAACCAAACCCACGAAACAGTGATTCGCTTAAGGGTTTCATCACTTGTCACAGAATGAAATGTTTTTACAAGCAAAACATTGAAAGATGAGAACACTACCCATATATACTTAATCAGGATAAAACATGGACTTCTTAAAAGCATATAAAGCCATTTCCCTCTTTCTTGTATGGTTTTGATTGGGAAAATATCAGTTATATTATTACAATCAGAAAGAAGGTGCTGCAGTTGGAACTACCGATTGGTATAGAGCATGTTGCATTTTCACACCAAAAATAGTTCCATGTAACTTTTAGCTCCTAGAGTAATGATTCTTCTCTTTGCCTTCTTAGTATCACTGTAAAATAGTGTCAGAATAGTAATAATAACTAAAAGTAGTCTTTTGAACTGACATGTGTCATGTTTGCTGCATAGCTTTTCCTCTGAGTTTTCTGTAAGTACTGGATTTGACCAGCTTAAGGTTTTTATTTCCCTTTAAATATTCTTCAGATTACTTAGCTTCCTATATTTGAATTTGAATCTTATATTTGCAGGGTAAGTATACTTATAAATACCAAATGAGAAAACACATTGATTTGGATAGGGACAGTGAAGATAATGTTGCTAAGAGCACAGATCCTTGAAAATCCCTGTTCTGTTAACAAGACAACAGCAAAGGAGTCATGCTGTTCATTGGGTGTTTATAGCAAGTTATTCACAAAATGTCATTATTACCAGGGTCCTTTGCTCATGTTTCCCAAATGTCAGCCACCCAGCCACTTTCCTAGCAAGCACTAGACAGGCCTGTGAGTGTTTATCTTCGAAACTCCATAAGAGGTAGTGCACACACCCAGCATGGCAACTGTGCTTAACACAGACAAATATATCTAAAGATGAAGTTTCTGTATCAGTGAAAGATGCTAGTTCTTGGACTGATCCTGTAGTATTTCATTGTTTCTTTAAATTTAATTGTCTTACTTCCCACCGCCCCCCCTGTTTTGTTTTTTTTCTTTTGGAGGGGGAAGAGGTTGAAAAGTTCTACTGCTAACTTACACAGAGAAGTTCCTGGTATAGAAACTTCATTTTTTCTGATTGAGAAAAATCAGCAGAAAATTGGTTGTCAGTTAGCTGCATGCTTTTTCTGTTTTCAGCTTTTATTCTGTTTCAGCTTTTGTGAATTTTCAGACAAAGAAAAATTCTTTCAATTTTAAATATCAGATAATTTTAATTTATTTCAGTAAAAGTAATTACATACATGCTTTCCTTATGTCAAAGAAGACCATTAGAGTTTTGTACTTCAGAAAAATTTAGCAAAGACAAAAACAATAGTGAAAGGAATCAAAATCCAGCCTTTACAGTAGACATGCAGAGAAACAGTTGTAAGTGTTCCATGCCAAAGAAAAACAGAAGAACGTAAAAAATAAAATTTAAAAATTGTCAATTTTCTCTAATAATGCTGCAGGCTTGCACCTTGCCTTAAACAAGACTTAAGCACATTTCCGTTGTCTAAATCTGACGTTATTATTCAAAACCAATATTAAATGCAAATGACATCTAAATTCTTCCAGCACATTGGGCTACAGACTTTGTTCGGCACCCCTAACTCTAATGCCCTAACCAAAGCATCTTAATTAAGAGTTTGGTAGCTCTAGGCTCCTTTGCAGTCTAGAGAGAAAAAGATAGACTTTTCTGGGACAAATTACACCGTAGGCAGATGCTATTTTTTATAATAGACTTTCTATATAAGTTTGTTTCGGTGGAGTTTCAGATTTACCACCTGCTAGGTCTTACCAAGCAGGTGGATGTGGATGTCACTGTTGCTGCTTCTTATTCTGGTCTCCAACACAACTGCTTAGCAATGCTATTGTGGGGATCTACACTACAGAGGAGGCAGAAACTTGTATAAAGATAAGATTAAGTGTTAAAGACTTCCTACTAGATAACTTCAGTGACTTTTTTCATTTTGCTTTTCACCTTTATGAGGTACCTAATATTTCCCACAATCTGGAGAGACCACAAGTTTATTTTTAATATTCCCTGGCCAGGTGGTGGGATTTGGCTATTCCAACACCTCATTTCTTGATGTCCAATCAAGATGTTGATGTCCAATCTTGGTACTGCAATCAACATCAGTGTTTGCATGTCAGGATGCAGAGTAAGGACACTCTAACCACCAGAAATATTTTTTTTATTTCTGTTGAGATTAGCATATTTTATTGAAGAAGTAGAAAGCACATGTGATTACTTATGGGACTAGTTTAGTTTTCAGTATAGTAGCATGCCAGTTAGTCAGTCTTCTCTTGCTGGAAGTGAATGTCCTTGGAGGATTTTGGCTTGGATTGTTTGTTGTTGTTTTCTGTTTTTTAAATCATAATTTTGCATAAATGTTTTCCAGCATTTCACATGAACAGGCATTCCACCAATAATAACAAAACACTCCTGTTAGATACACACAGTTTCCTGAGGAGAGGGGAGAAATAAAGAAAAAATAAGGGCTTTCTGCAGTGACATTGTCCTTGACAAAGGGCAAGGGAAAGGCCAGAGGTGTCATTTATCTGGACTTCTTTAAAGCCTTAGACATGACCCTGCACAACATCCTTCTTTCTAAATTGTATGGGTTCAATGAGTGGACTGTTAGATGCCTAGAAAGTGGCTGGACAGTCATGTCCACAGGGTCATGGTCAACAGCTCAGAGACCCAAGGGACATCAATGACAAGTGGTGACCCTCAGGGGTCTGTATTGGGACCAATGTAATTTAATATCTTCATTAATGACATAGACAAAGGATTGCGTGCACCCTCAGCAAGTTTGCAGATGACATCAAACTGAAGGATGGGATGTATGCACAGGGCCTGGACAAACTTGAGAAGTGGATTCAAGAGAATCTCGTGGTTTAACAAGACCAAACGCAGGGAGGTGAACCTGGGACAGGGCAATGCCCTGTATCAGTTTAGGCTGGGGGATGAAAAGATCAAGAGCAGCCCTGCCTAGAAACACTTGGGAGTGTTGGTGGAGGCTGGACATGAGCTGGGAAGGGGCATTTGCAGCCCAGAAAACCAAAAATGTCCTGGGCTGCATCTGAAGCACTGTGGGCAGCAGGACGAAGGAGGGGATTCTACCCCTCTGCTCTGATGAGATTCCACCTGCAGTGCTGCATCCAGCTCTGGACCCTCCAGCACAGGAAGGACATGGACCTGTTGGAGTCAGTCCTGAGAAGGAGGCCACCAAGATGATCAGAGGGCTGGATCACATCTATGAGAAACAGCTGAAAGAATTGGGACTATTCAGCCTGGGGAAGGAAAGGCTTATGGATGACCTAATTGTGGCCTTCCAGTGCCTGAAGGAAACCTACAAGAGAGGTGGGCCAAGACTATTTACAAGAATAACAAGACAAGGGGGAATGGGTTAAAACTGAGAGAGTGTAGGCTTAGATTAAGTATTAGAAAAAAATTATTTACTGTGAGGGTGGTGAGGCACTGGAACAGGCTGCCCAGAGAAATGGTGGATGCCCCACCCCTGGAAATGTTTAAGGCCATGTTAGATGGAGCTTTGAGAAAGCTGGTCTAGTGAAAGTTGTCCCTGCCTGTGATTAGAATGAGATGATATTTAAGATCCCTTCCAACACAAACTGTTGCAAGATTCTGTAATTCTGTGATTCTATTTCGGTGTTTGAGCTGTATGACTTCTCTTCATGTTATGTCCATATAGTGCAAAGCAAGCTGGGAAGAAACTGTGCCACGGGTAGAAAGCGTGAGGAACTCGGAGGCTTTAGCAGTGGTCTCATGTCCTGAGAAAAGTGACTTCGGCTTCACCCAGTCTCTGAACAGAGTCGAGCCGACATCAGAACTCCCACAGAGTCTAGGCTTAGTTCACACACAGCGGTTTAATTTAAGCAGGGAAGTAAAGATACAAGGAAGAGTTCTTTTCCGCTTATTGCCAGCTGGTTTTTATTACTGGAACATGGAGGGTGCGGTAAAGACAAAAAATGGCTGTCGGGGGTGTCTGTTATATCCCGGAAACGAGGGGAGGGCAGTTGGGAGAGAGCCAATCACTGTGGAGGATTACCATGACTGATAGGGTCGCCGGCCAGACACTCGGCTGTCTACACCGGCACAGGAACCAATGAGCTGCCCTTTCGGGTGGGGACTGCCCCTACCGCCCTGGCCAGGGAGCCGCCGTGGCGACCCAGGGCTTGCTGCCCCCAGCTACCTCGGTGTGCGGGGGTTGGGGGGGGGCAGCTCCTGCAGCTCCAGCACGGAAGGGCCGGGCCGGGCCGGGCCGTCAGCCACCCCCAGAGACACTGAAACGAAACTGAGCTTCTTTAAAATGTGATATCACAATATTCCTTTCTAAACATTATAACCCTATTACCAGAAATTAAGTTTCAATACTTATTTGTCAGATAAAATTTTCTGTTCTGAAGAGTCCACTTAAAATGAAAAAAAACTAAAATATGAGTACAAATTTGTAAACAGTCATAGATATACTGGATAGTAGGACCTGATTGTTACTAGTTTGTTGTGTAGGGTTTTTATAAATAATTACTGTATTCAATACTAATTAAGAATCTTTCACACACCTAAAAATTATGATTTCATCCCTCTGAAGTACATCAGAGAACCTGAAATGACATTATTTCTAGTGCATCTAAACTAATGGATATCAAGATATTTTTGGATTCATCTGTATTCAGGGGGATGCAACACTCTCCTCTGTCTGTCTTCCATTTATAACTGCTATTATTAACTCCTTCACTTTTTTCCTCTTTCCAAAAGTTATAAAAGAAAAAGGTAGAGAAGGTTTCTCTTTTTCTTTCTTTCTTTCTTTTTCTTTCTCTCTCTTTCTTTCTTTCTTTCTTTCTTTCTTTCTTTCTTTCTTTCTCACTTTCTCTCTCTCTTTCTCTCTTTCTCTCTCTCTTTCTCTCTTTTTCTCTTTCTCTTTTTTCCTCCCTGCTTCCCTTTCCCCCTTCCTTCCTCCCTCTCTCAGTCTCTCTCTGTCCCCTTCATTTGTTCATTCATTTATTTTTTATCATTGATTAACCAGTCTGTTTGAGGTTTTAATGCAGCCAGGTATATTGCTCACATGAAAATACAAACTTGTCTCAAGGATTTCACACAGAGCTGCAGCAGTTTGCACAACCCTGTGTGAAGAATCTGGCCTCATTACCCGGAACTCAAACAGCTTAAAAGAAAGTCATACAGGTTTCAAACGCCAGATGATGGCATCATTCTGAAAGTGAACAAACTTCATGCATTATCCTGGTGTACAGTCCCAGGCCAGCAGCTCAACATGCACATTGAATAAAGAGCTGCACATGTTGCTCCTCTACAGCCAGCTGAGGAAGGTGGACGTTACTTCTGTCTTGGGCAACCAGGGTCAACACTCAAATTTAATATTCTCCCAAAGTATTTTGATATTGAAATTTTGCTACAGTTGTGAAAACCAGACTTGTGGCTCACCCTTTCAAACTGTTTCCAGTCTCATTCCGTCCCTGGTTCAAGTTCTCCTACAGTCCAGTACTGCTCCTGGCCACAGGCAAAAGATCAGAACTGTCATGTGCTCAGGAGCTTGTAGAAGTCACAGGTAGGTGAGAACAAAAACCAGGGAGACTATGACGCTTCCTCCATACCTGAGCATCAGTGCAAGACACTTAACAAAACCTTACCTGAGAATACATACACTGTCAAATGCCAAAAATTGTAGTTGCAAAGAGACAGGAAACAGGCACAGGAGAAAGAAACATAGCATCCTTGTTTTGTTCTTTAGGCAGTACTCCATACATTGTCCATTGTAAATCATTCCTGCTTCAGTGAATGAATGGCTGTTGTTCCTTGCTTGCACACCTTAGTTCTGAGCTGCTGTTGCTTCCCAGGGATATTACAAAGGGTGACAGTTTTGTGTAGCCTTTATACCAACTAGACAAAGAAAACCAAAAAACCTCTCATAAACCAAAAGTATCACCCTTCAAACACTGATAACTGCTTGCTATTTAATTAATTTTAGAAGAAAACTCAGTATTTACTACAAGAAAAGGGAAAGGAGAATGATCCTAGCTCAGATACTATAATTCTCATCTGAATTGGATGGGTTTATTTGAATGCATAAATAAAACAGACCTTGTTGAGAATTGCTTGTGAAAATGTATTTGTGTTTTGTTCAGAAGGTCAGAAGTTATTAAAAAAAAACAGGGACAAAGTAGTAACTTATCAAATACTTCACTTAATAGATGGTCGTTTAATGTGTTGCCTAATAATAAACTGAGAAACAAAAATGATATAACATACTAACCTGTAAATCAATTAGTGTTATTGTGGGGAAAAATAAATAAGAGGTATTGTTTTTGGAAAACAGATAGAAATCAACTTTTTGGTGTGTTATGAGAAGAATTATTAAATCCCTTTTTTCCTTCCATAATGGAATTCATCAATGTGGAAGTTTTCAGGAACTGATTGGCTTCAATTATTCCTTCAAACATCTAAGAAAGACAAACCATAAACATAAAAAGCTTCTGATATTTTGCATACTCATAACACCTCAGTGAATCACCAGGAATGGCAATGCTGCTCTCTGAATGCTAATGTAGAGCCAGCAGACAAGTTGAAGGGCAAAGCAACATAGAAATAAGCCAGATTTTCCCACTTGAATTCACCAATTATTTGTGAACACTTCTTGTATTTTTCTTTTTCCACTGTTACCACTTCCTCTCTTATCTTGTTTCATTAAAAAATCTAATTACTTAATATGCAACACACATACAATAACACCTACCTACTTTCATAGGGTTTTTTTACATCAACAATGGTCACTAGAAAATATGTCCTTTTTTTAAGAGAACACCAAAGACATTCAATGATTGCAGACTGATACTAATGTCTTAAGGGTTGGTAAGTTTGCATAATAACATGAAACAACTTTGCTTTTTACTCAGTCTAGCAAAGAATGCATGCTCACAGCAGGAAATCTTAATCATTTATGAGAGGATCAAGTATCCCTGTTTCCAAAATGTTACCTGAAAGGACATATATCTAAAATTCTTCTCAGAATCAATTTCTACTGTACCATAAAATTAATTAGCCTTTTAGTTTTACTGAATATATTTCAGAATTTTATATGGAAAAGATGAAAAATTTACTTGATCTCTAATAAATCAAAATTTTTACACACAGATGAAAAAAAGCCAACCACCCAAAACAACTCTAAAATAAGTGAAATTTATTTTTCTTTATGTCTGACTGCAGCTGTCATTTCAGTGATGCTTGTGAGGGACACATGTAAAGTCAGGGTCATGCTGTTCACACTTCATTCCCTCAGATAGCTTTGCAAATTACTAAGGCTTATTTAGAAGAATTCTCTGGAAAGACACTGAGTATCTCAGAAGAATAGATGTGGTGAGTGATGTCAATGCTACTTTGGGCACTAATTGTGCCATTATAACACAGGAAGGAGCTATCTCAGCCCCTATATAAACATAAGGACCCCAGTCAGCAGAAAACACATTTCACATACAGCTCAGGCTGGAAAGCTGTTAACTGAAAAGGGTTGTGTTGATGAGCAGGAATTGAGAGCTGTGTAGTTTAATGGAGAAGAGTTTCAATGAGGGCACAAGGTCTCATTTGCCAGCTGTGGAGCACAAGCCTCTTCAAAACATACAGAGAAGTTCTCTGGGTTTGATAGCCAAGTCTTTGCAAGTCCAGATTCCTCACATTCTGCTTTCCAGAGGGCATCACAAAATTTAATAACCAGCACTTGCACCACAGAAAATTGTGGAATGCTTTACCCAGGCTTGTTACTAAAGTGATTAACATGATTCTTTGAGGTGTTGAGAGTCTCTCTGGAAATTTAATCAGAAGCAGAACTAAATTAATTTGTTTTCACGCTTTGTGTCCTGAGGCTCAGTTATCTCTAGTTGCTCCTGCTGCCCATCTAAGAGTAACTCAGAAATCGACTAGTTTATACATTGAGTTAAGCTTCTTTCTTGGACTTAGAGGAAATTTTGTTCATCCTTTCTAAGTATCTGCTTACCAGGAGTGAAATATTCAGAGCGGTTTGTATGAGTAAGATTTTATGTCTGTGAGAAGTTAAAAAGAGACCCCATCAGGCTGGACCAGCAGGCAATTGAGCCCTGTATTCTCAGTGTTTCTGGCAATGGCAGAAGGAGAAGATGGGTAGGAAGAGCACATCCTGCCTGTTCTGATTGTGTCTGTATTCCATTCTCATTGCATTCCCCAACACCTAGAGTAATTTTAGGGGTTTGAAATGGTAGATCCATGCCTAATCCCTTTACAGTCTGTTTATTGCTCTTTCCATGAGTCTATCTAATCCCTTTTGCAACTAGTGATGTATGCCTTTGCAGCAGCCTACAGTGCCAAACAGCAGAGATTCATTACATGCTATGGGAAGAAATGTTTTCTTTTCCATGTCCAAACCTGAATTTCCACAAGTTTCAGCAGGTGTCTTCATTCCAAGTATTGTGAATGTTGGTGAATGATGATCCAGCACAAGCTTGTAAAACTCCACTATATTGTTTCTTGATTTGTTCCTATATAAGCTGAACACTCCCATCTCTGGGAGTCACTTTGTAAGTCATGGGTGACTTTGCAAAGCAGCCACTTTGCCCATGCAACATTGTAGTTACCATTTTCTGTACATCATTTTGTTTAGATTTAGTTGCTACTTGACTGCAAGCAGTAATGTTATCACAGTATAATTTTTGGTAAACTAAGACACCTCTTGGAAATCCCCAGTTATATTTTGAGATTTATGTAGCATTATGTATTTGCAAATTTCAAAGTAAATTCACTGTTTCTGCTACTCAAAGGGTTCTTATTTCAACTTTCTGTTGGAGGAATGTCAACTTGGGACAAATCAAATTTGTCTGTGACTGTATATTACAACTGTGCCAGCTATGAAAGTGAACTTACTCCCCAGCCTTTTTCATGCACTAGGAAGGTACAAGCCATTCTGTGTGGGATTCACTGCAGCTAACTTTAGACATCAATAGTTTAGTCGTCTAGATCTGAATTAGTCACTTTGGATTCTCTTTATAGCTACCAGAGAGAAAAGGCCCTTTTAGAGCATGATTCATCTGACCTATTTAGATATCTACTTAAGAATAAAATGAATCATGTCCTATAACTTTCTTCCCCTCACCTGACTACAGAGGGAATTAAAATATTGACTTCTGCTAAAGATTTCATTGCACATATTTCTCTTTATGTTATTTTGACACTATTTTCCTAAAAAAAGTTAGACTGACTATCACAGGATGACTCAATTGTTTTAACAAATTTTCAGCTGAATTCCTGTTATATTGTAAGCCACTGCTACAGTTGCTGTGGCAGGTATGATGCATTCAAGGACCTTCACATCCTTCTTAAATGGTGGGTCCCATTTAAGAAGGATGCACAATGCTCAAGGTGAGGCTGCCCAAACACTGAACACAGCAGGATAAATCACCTCTTCGAGTGGCTATTTGATGTCCTCCTGTTTTGAACCACCCCTAAAGGTGAGGGTAACTCAGGTTCTTGTTAATAGATTCCTTCAGGAGGATTAGACTGAAATGACACTGAATGATCAGTATATATATATATATATGTGGGGTTTATTTTAGAACAATTTGGTTGCAATAGAAAGGAGAGATGTAGCCATATCAGTTATTATTATCTACAGTAATATAGCAATAAAAAAGTATAAACATATCACTTTAGAAAATATTTAAGGAAAAGAAAGAAACTGAAAGAAATTATAAGAGTGGATACTGGAGATGAAAGTTATAACTACCTGTGGATCCACTGATGAGATTTGATGTTGCCTTTTCAATGTCTGTTGGTTGAAGTGATGGTCACAGTCTTGATCCTTCGTGGGTGGGGGAAGCCCACGAAATGCAAAGTTCAATGGGTTAATAGATGTTCAGGTTCAGGTGGGAATGCCTAAACATCTTTATGAACTAGCAACAGAAATAAAATTTGGTTTGTATTTTTCCTCCAGACTGAGGATCAGTTAATATCCAACTGTGATGAGTTTCAGTGAGTTTTTAAAACGATCTTGAGAGTTAGAGGCGATATTGTAATCTGTTAGTACTGGTGTCTACAAAGTGTTGCAGTGCAGCATAATTCTTGCAGCTTTTTTTTCAAACACCAGATTTTCTCTTCAGTCTTAATCTGTGAAGTACATTTTATTCTTTTTTGTGTACTGCAGGGCAGGTCCTGACAAATCTTTCTATTCAAGGCATTTCCTTCTAACACATTTTAGACTCTTCACACTGGCAAGGCAATCTAAGCACTGCTCATCCTTAACACACTTCAATATGCTATGCCTTTCCTTGTCAAATTCTATTGTTTGTTAAATGTTAAATCTCAGCTTCTTGATAATTTACAGGATTTAGCTTTTTCATTATCTCATCCACAATAGCTCTCTTAGGTCCAAGCCTTGAATATCAGTCTGAGGATTTTCTGATTCTTTCCCTTTCTGTAATATGTATTTTTTAAAAAACATATTCTGCATTTTTTTCATTCATTCTTATTTCCGTAGGGGAAATTTCATGGTTAGCTTTCTCTGCCTGATCTAAGTGAAAAATATTTTAAAAATATCAAGGGCCTCAGAGCCAGCTATTGTCAGGATTGAAGCTTACTTCTGACTACCTTCTCCTTTACTTTAATGCATTACTTGCAGTTAGATAGAGAACTGTTTAAATCTTCCATACCTGTCTTCACATTTCCAGAATTATAGAGCTGGTGAGATTTGTATTCTTCTTTTCAGAATATCTTAGTAGTTTGTTTTATTTCTCATTACTATTATTAAGAAATTGGTCAGAAGTGTCATTCCCATACTTTCTGTCTGGCTCCCATTCTTAGGATAACATTTGATTTGGCAAAGTGACCCATAGACTACCTGGTAGATTATTGCCCCTTTGTGTTACCTTTAATAAATCGATTACAACCCCTCTTTTGTCTTCACTGCTTCATGCCTTTTCTATTTCTTGCTTCTTTGGGGACAAAGGCTGCAGAATTTGGTCCTAAATCTCTATTGAGGATTCCTATCCCACTCTCTCTCATTAAAATCAGTAATTTGAACAGAGTATCTATTTATTAACTAGTGTCCAAATTTACTTTTTCACATGTTCTCTCTTGTTTAAGATTTTCTTTTCTCATTCATTCCTACTGTATCTTTAAAAGTTGATTTTCTGTTACTTTAAGACTTGATTTTTCCTAATTTGGTAATGAACTAAAAGATATTTCACTACTTTCAGACTTTCCATAAAATGGGACATCTTTTAAGTTTATGCCTATAGCACCTAGCTAAAAGATTCCCTACTGTATGTCAAAATTTCTTAAATGCAAAAGAAATTATAATATAACACTCATTTTATATTTAAAACAAATTAAAATTAAATATTTACACATTACTTTAGCATTTCATCATCTGTAATGGACAAGAGTAATAATGTGTTATTGCAACTCTTACAGTCTTTTCTATAATATATTGTTCCTTAACTATTATTTTGATAATCAGCTCAGAAATTAGCATGAAAGACTAATGATATACAGCCAGATTTGCAAACTATGGAACTAAATTCTTTTCCCTACCTTCAAGGAAGCTGTGTCAGTTATTAAGTAGAATTAATGGATACTAATTTGTTCACATTCCCTATGGAATGACTGTACAATTTAACTGTAAACAAAGAAAGAAACTGCCCCTCATCAAAAATATGAAATATATCTAATGTGTTAGCATACTCATACATAAAAATATGAGAGCTCTAAGTTGTGAAATATTGTATTTTTAATAAATGATATTGTATTTCACCGAACTGTAATTGTTAGGCATATTCAAATCACTGCTAACATTTCTCCTTCATCTTTTATCATGGTTCTATGAAATATGACAATTATCTCTGTGATTTCTTCAGAAATTTCTGCAGGTTTAGACTTATGCCAATATTTAGACTTTTACATTCTAGGATGGATGAATTTAAGGTAATACAAAGAAACACAATGGGGTCAGGCAGAAATTAACATTTTTAGTGAGGTATTTCTTAATGCATAATAATATTTAACTTGGATTAGGCTGAAGTGTCATCTCTTACAGCCAAAAGTGGCCTCCCTCAGTACTTTTACCAGATTTTGAAGGACTACACACTGTTTTATTTAGAATCCCATCTTTGCCAGTCAACCAGGGCACTCAGTTATAAATAAATAGAATTAATTCTGCTGCAGAACACATGTCACCACCAATTGGAAGATATCAGGAAAGTATGAGCTGAACAGCAGCTCTGCTCACTTCACCAGGTTGTCTAACATTTCAGCAGTTTTCAGTGTTTGAAATCTGCTAACAGTCAGGGGAATCTAAGCAAAAAGACCAGATCTACCAACAGTTGTGCTATGTTGTTTTCTTTCTGTGAGCTTATTGGAAATCTATCTTACTAAAACTGGATTCAGTTGGGCTGTTTTAATTTGCTGAAAGGCCACTTCCCCTGTAACCTCACTTGAA
Organism: Climacteris rufus; assembly: GCA_013398175.1. NCBI lineage: Eukaryota > Metazoa > Chordata > Aves > Passeriformes > Climacteridae > Climacteris > Climacteris rufus. The sequence continues at coordinate 1,080,116 of VZRZ01007116.1, read as the reverse complement.
AAGACAACATTACAATATGCTAGGGATTTGGCTGGGAGATTGGTTATCTCTGCAGACTCCCCAGTTTCATGATTGTCCCTTCTTCTACAAGATTGTGATTGTAAAACTTTTTACCAATCACTTTTACAATTAGGAATTCCTCTGAAACAGAAGATGATGATGGTGCATGATGAGATTATATTTGGGTAAAAGCCACTTTGGTTCTTGCCCCAGTAAAGTCAGAATATTTCAACAATCTTTGTTTAACCGTTACAAAAATATTTCCACATATGTGCAGTCAAAATAATTGAGAAACACATTATGAGGAGATTTTTGTCTGCCTTGCACCTCTATTTCAAGGATTCATCCCTCTACCAGTGCTGTTAGTGTTTCCTCGGTCAACTGAAAAAGAATTCCAATAGCCATTTTTGTTGCCTCGATCCTATAACTACAATGACATTAAGTAACTGTCAGTCAAAAGGCATTGTCCATATTTAGTGGAAATTATTCCTTCATCAAGTGGTTTGGATTCTGCTTTCAAAGGAGCCATACAATATCCTGTGAGATCCTCCCCATGTGATAATGAGACCTGTGAAAGTTCACTGAGCTACTTTGGTGTCTCATTCCTCACTCCTGTCCAATTACACTTTAGATACTATGACAGAGAAATGCAATTTACTGACAGTATCTGTTTAATCCTATGTGTCACTCCTGTGTGCCGATGGTTCTGTCTGGTGTTCATATTGATAAGATTTTCAGGTTTGGTGGAACATCTGGATGAAAAGAGACCTTTTTTGGAAGTACTGACATGGTACTTAAATAGTAGCCCCAGGTGTTCTGGGGCTTTATCTTCAGCACATTTGCTGTGTGATTGCCTTCAAGATGATCTGCTCCATGACCTTCTCCAGCACCACGGTCAGGCTGACAGGCTCTGGATCCTCCTTCCTGCCCTTCTTGTATACGGACATCATATTTGTTAATCTCCAGTCTTCTGAGACCTCCTTGCTGAATCAGGACTGATGACAAATGATGGAGAGTGACTTGGTGATCTCTTCTGCCAGCTCCATCAGTATGCTCATGTGGATTCTATCTTATCCCATAGACTTGTGCATCTTTAAATGGAACAGCAAGCTATAGTTTCCTCCCAGATAATGTAAACCTCATTCTACTCCTTGTCTGTATCTTCCAGCTCAGAGGGTTGAGTACCCTGGGGATAACTGATCTAACAATTAAAGACTAAGTCAGAGAAGGCACTAAGTATCTCAGCTTTTTCTTCATCCCTTGTGGCAATGTTTACCACCACATCAAATAAAAAATGAAGATTCTTTTTGGACCTTTCATTGTTGCTAATGTATTTGTAAAACCATTTTTGTTATCTCTTGCAGCAATGGTCAAACTAAGTTCTAGCTTGTCTTTTGCCATTCTAATGTTCTGCTTGCAAAACCTAACATCCTTGAAGTCCTCCTTAGTTACCTGACCCTTCTTCCAAAGTTGGTAAATTGTTTTTATTCCTCTGAGTTCCAGTGAAACAAGACCTTCCTGTTCAGCCAGGATGGTCTTCTTCCACATATTTTGGCACATGGGGACAGCCAGCTCCCATGCCTTAAAAATTTCCTTCTTGAAGAATATCTAGCCTTCCTGGACTCCTCTGCCCCTCAGGACTGTCTCCCAAGGGGTACTCATCAGGCCAAGATACGTCCTCTGGAAGTCCAGATTAATGGTTTTGCTGACACCTTTCCTTACTTTTCCAAGAATTGAAAACTATAATTTTGTGATAGCTTTGCCCAAGATGGCCTCCAACTGTCCCTTACCCACTGCTTGTTCTCTATTTATAAACAGGAGGTCTGGTGGGGCACCTCCCCTTGTTAGCTCTCTCACCAGCTGTGTCAGATTATCTTCCACACGCTCCAGGAGTCTCCTACAATATTTCCTCTCTGCTATGTTATATTTCCTACAGATGTCTGGTAAGTCGAAGTACTCCATGAGAACAAGGGATAGCAAATGTGAGAATTCCTCCAGATGCTTGTGGAATGTTTCATTTGCTAAACTCTTGTGCAGGTGCTGGATGTGGGCACTTTTTCTGATGTTGGGCTTCTGGAAACATATGAAGGAAACAAAACCTTACGCTAGAAGCTTTAGATAAGACCTTCACATCTCATATCCTAGTCCTGAAATGAATGTCTATTTTTCTAATGTGTTTCTTGCCATACTTCCTTATTGAAACTACTTCCTTTTCTTTGCTCTTCTGTTCTCTTAACTGTGGAAATAAAAGAGTCACAGATCACTTTCAAGACCATCACAGAAAACAAAGTTTATCAGTATGTCCATGAACATAAAATCCCATTCTGGTTTCACCAGGGTTTTCAGAGCTCTTCTGGTTTTCAGAGCTCTTCCTGCAGCCATAGTGGTAGTGCCATGTGCACTTTCCTATGTTAATTGCATGTGAAAGAGGGCTTTGCATATTTATGTTTTCTAAAGTTCCCTGTACCAACCTACTTTTAGGTATATTTTCCTATAAACTTCAGATCCCTTAAGAAGTCCCAATGCTTCATGTAAGTACATGTGGGAGTAAGGCCTGTTGGGATTCACATATCCTAGCTCATTGTGACAGGAGAGTTCTGTGTGAATTATGCATCCTCCAGGCTAATAAATTTGGATTGCTCTGCATTGTTAACCATCTGCTCCTATCCCTTGGGATCCCAGTCCAAGATGGAGGGTAAAAGGCAACAAACTGAACCTCCAGCAGACACAGTGCAAGAGTTTGTATGCACAATTAGTAAGCAGAGAAGGAGCTGGTGCATAGTATTTGATTGAGACATGCATGGACGTGCACTGGCCTTTCACATGGTCTTCTGACTTATTATGAGTAACATAGTAGCTATAATTAAAGTTTCCTAGCACTTATTATTATAATACACTGGTCTCAGGTTTTTATGTATTTGTCAATGTTTAAACAGTGCGAAAAAAGGCATGGAATGAACCTTAAAACTCAAGAAGAAAGAGACATATGGTAACCTGAACCATAAAAGGAAACTCTCATATATAATGCCAGCAGTCTTGAAGATCTATATTCCACTGCTGCCAGCAAACAAATTGGTTTTAGGGGCAAAATAAATACATAAATAAATACCACTTGTGACCAGTCACCAACTGGTTTTAACTTCATTCCTCACCAGTCGATAGGTCCAGCCATACAGCCAGTTTTTTACCCAGCAAACAGTGCACCTGTGCAAGCCATGAGCAGCCAATTTCTCTAGGAGGATGTGGGGAACAGTGTCAAAGGTTTCACTGAAGTCCATGTAGACAATATCCACAACCTTTCTCTCATCCACTAAGAGGGTCACTTTGGCATAGGAGATCAGGTTGGTGAAGCAGGATCTACATTTTGTTAACCGATGCTGACTGTCCCTTTGTTGTCCTGTATGAGCCATGTGGTAATTAAAAATTGTTTATTTGCCAAATGAGATATAGTCCTTTGGAAAACAGGATGTTGCATGGTGTACCTGTTATGTATTTACTCATAAATGAGAAAGTTGTAGTAATTTAGTTTGTCAGGTATTTTTCATGATGATCAAGGAATCCCCAGGAGACACTATCTTTTATAAAGAGTACAGTTATTACAGTTCTAGCAGTTTAAAGAAAGTAAGAAAATTTAAAAGAAATTAGAAGATCATTATATGGAGTTTCTTCCTAATTATCGAATGCATTCCTTAACTACTTTTTTGTTGCCCTGACTTATGCAGTTCTGGATGTTGTCATTCTTTTGTAGCTAGTTTCTCACACTCTTCTATGTAAACATAGCCATGTTATTGTAACTGTATCTTATCATTTACATTCCTTTCTCCTGGACACAGAACTTTGATGAACATTTCCTTTGACCACTGTAATTGAGGGAGGAAGAACTCATTTCCTCCAATGAACAGTGATTTCTAAATGTATATAAAATAAAGAAGGCGGGCCTTGTTGGCCCCTTCCTGCTCTCTCCTCCTTGCTGGTAACAGGTGTCTCCGTCTCTTCTTTTGTGTCGTTACTGCGACAATTTTTTCTCTGATTATCCTGTATAAAATGAAAGAGATAAATAAGGGGTCATGTTTTCATTCGAAACAGCACTATTTTAACGTGCGTGTGTGTGTGTACAACAGCTGATTACCAGTGTGAGACCATTTAGTATACTGCTAGCTAAATAAATAAACAAAAAACCAGAAAAAATAAAAGCAATAATGAACTATCATCCTTTTATCATCATGTTTAAGAACAAAGACTCTGAAATGGTGTTTTGTTGGTGCTTGTTCTGTCATCACCAAGAAGACCTATGCCATATAGCAGTGTAGCAGGAGTTGGTAATTAGGTGGTATATGGCACCTGGGAAGCCTGCCTTTATGATACTTATTGGATGACCTAGGTCAAGGACTAATATATAAGGAATAAGAAAAAATAAATCCTTAATCAGATAGACAAATTTTATTTCACAGGTGTCATTGCACAAGAAAAATCAGTAACTCAAACCTGCTTTCTTTTTGGGAGGCAATGGTAGCAATTTTAAGAGGAATTGAGGTACAAGTTTTAACAATCATAGAATTGTAGCTAAGAACTGAATAATGTCAAGTAAAAACAAAATTATTTTGATGAATTGATTAAATAGGAAGAGACAATTTGGTTTACAATTAGTCACTTTCCTAGGCTATCACATGTAACAAGAGTGTGCAAGGAGAGAAAGCTCACAAATGCTACTTTTCTCTCATGTTGTATTTTTCCCCTCACTCCAAAAAACAAACAAACAAAAGCCTCCGGAAAAACCGAGGAAAACAAACAAACAATCAATCAAAACCGGTGGGGGGGGGGAACACAAAAAAACAAACCCACCAAAATCCCCAAAACACACACATGGACACACACACACACACACACACACACACACACACACACACACACATAAACCCACATAAAATGCATTGTGCAATGTTTTTCATATGATATGGAAGAGTTTGGGAAGTTAATAAATAATACCTGTAAGATTTCCTCAGGAGAAATCCTTCCTTTTCCCAAAATCATCATCCACTGTACAGAGCAAACAAGGGATACAATGTCAGCATTAGTATGTGGCTTACCATATTTTCTGAGACTTTTTCTATGTTTTTATTCAAAATCTCTGATATCTGACACCAAAGAAAAATTATGAATTAATGAAAAGTAAAATCTTCAGAAGAGAGAAAAAATTTTCAAATTAATGTAAGTTGTTCCAAATTTGTTTTGTTTTAGAGAGGAACATGGATTCTTGGCTTCTTTTCATGCTTTCAATCACTTCTCCTTAAAGACTGAGAAGAAAAGAAAGCAAGAAAATAGTGACTGAAAGGCTAATTAAGTAGTTACCAGAGATATTATTTGTCTGCTTACATTTGATCTACACTGGTTAATCCAAAATTCAAGTAATCTCCCTATTCAAAACTGTGCACATTTAATTAAATTACATGGCATGGCAGATTTTACTCCAATTCTATATTATATACCCAAAGATATTATATACCCAAAGAATGGGAAAGGACATGATTTTTTCCTGGGAATCACACTGAACTTTGATCTATAACCCTAACTGAAGGTTCTGTTCTTCTAACATCCAGAAGAGATCATACTTTGAGTACGGCATGATAGATAAAGGGAATGACATGTCTTGTGTGGTCAATATACGATACAGCTATAAGACAAGGCAGGGTCAAAAAATGGTAAATATTAAAAAAAAGGGGGAGTGGGAAGAAAACAAATGAGGGTGAAACTCTGAACTTCTCGTGGATTTTCATGTGCCGTTGAATTATCCATCTGACCACTCCCCTAGAAAAAAAGTTTGAATATCCTTAAAAAGGATCCTTAGAACACTGAGCATTACACTAGGCTCCTATCCCAGTCACATAGTGATTTTTAATGAAATGTGTGCAAAACATGCAAATGCACTATGAAAAAGTAATGTGAATTTTTGCATTAAATTCATTCCACAGAGGGTGAAAAGAGAAGGTTAGAAAGCTTCAGGTGTAGCAGTAAAACTGATCTATGCTTCAAACTATGGACTTCTGTTGAGTTAAAAAGAAAAAAATATTTTATTAAAACCTAGGAAAACATGGGCAATGGTGGCCCAAAGATGGGTGAACCTCCTTTATATTCTGCTGCTGAAGAGGAAGAGCTGGTCCCAGAACAGATGGTTACGCTGACCTCATCCTGTGGAGAGATCAGTACCCTCATGTCTATTTAAAAAGCAGTTCAGGCAATCAGACCTCTGCTGGAGCCAGACCCCAAATGACTGCTTCCCTTTGGTATTTCAGATAAAAAAATGAGATGGGGTCATGAGCATATTCCCTTCTTGCACTGACCTGTGGAACTGAAACAGCAGTTGATGGCCTTTTAGAAAGCAGGAATTGCATCTTCTTTTTCCTCTTTCTTCTCAGGATGTGCCACAAAAAGAAACAGCCCCAGCAACTTCATAAAGTCTCCAAGGAAAGTTTGTTGTTGTCATTTACTTTCCCATGAAAATCTTCACATATATTGTTTGTAGATGACAGCAGAAAAGCTCAGGACAGAATGACTGATAGATGGCTGCTGTAAAAGCTCTGACTGTCAGCAAGAATGCTTCACAGAGACTTGGAGAAGTGGAATTTTTGCACATGACATTTTTGTAGACACTACGATAAAATAATCTGATTTTAAAGAATTTGGGAATTTTTTATTATATATTTTACTCCTGTTATTCAAGAGAGATTAGAGACAGTGGATGCACTGTAATGAAATAAACATAGTATATTTGATACTGCTTTTCTACACTGATATTTTTGTCACACACTTTACTGATTATCTCTGTTTCTAAAATGACTTCCTTGTCCAAGAAACATGTAATGTTTATCTTTACTGTTCATGTCCTGTGTCACTTTACATGATTTTCTGATTATTCTGTATTGGTAACATATGACTTTGAAACCTAGACTGCTTTTCCCCCCCCGATTTCTGGATAGCTTATATTATAAGTATTTGTAATAGAGTAATTTGCATTTTATTTAGATATTTTATATTCACATTTACTGAACTAAAGGTTCTATTAATGTTTAAAATCTCAAAGAATTAGACAAGTGAAACAGATCTGTAATACCCGCAGATTTATCTTAAATCTTTTCAGTGAAGAACTCTGTCATCTTTTTATATTATTTGCCCGTATCCAAAGATGTGTCAAATTCTACTGATCAACAGATATAAGTCAATCTACTCAGACACAATGTTCTTAAATAACCATAAATTCAGATTCAGGCAGGAATTGTTTGTATATTGGCCAAACAATTCATGTAGGATAAGTAAATTGAGTAATATCTGTATAATTATATATCTTTCCAAGACAAGAGTCCAAGTAATGCAAAGCATCCAGGTTTAGATGAAGACCATTTGCCAAAGAAGTTAAGAGATTGCTTGTAGGAGCATGACAAGCAGGATGCTTGGAGGATGAGCAATCACTACTGGTGACAAATGTTTGAGTTCCATCACAACTTGTCCAAAATCAACAGACTATCGCTGCACGGAATGGTCCGCTGCACGCTAGGGTTCGGACCCCGAGGCTGCTTGGCTATTCAGTCACGCTCCCCCTGGCTATGCTGGGAGTGGGGAGCGCTGTGGCTGCAGCTTTGCTCCGGCACAGGGTTCCAGCAGTGACTATGGCAAGTTCTGCCAGCTCCTCTAGTCGGCAAACCTGCCCCAGCTTGGTGTTCTCTGGCGATCGGCGAGATCAGACTACGAGAGGTACCTTTGTATGGATTTGCAGCTCTTTATTTGCTGGGAGAAGCAGCTGGGAGACGTGGCGGAGGGAAGCGGGGATCCAGGTGCGGCAGGGAGAGAGTCCAAGGGTCCAGAAGCGGCAGGGAGAGTCAGCATGGGGTCCAGCAAAGCTGAGCAAATCCAGGGACAAGAGGCAAAGCGGTATGGAAAAGCAGGATTTTTAAAGGGAAAGGGAGTGTGGAAAACAGCCAATGGGGGTGCAGCAATTACAATATAACCAATGAAGAACTGAAGAGTTAGGAATTTTCTAGAGCAAACCCATATACAGAACATGACATAAGGTGCAAATTAACCAATAATGGCAAATACGTAAAATAAAATCGAAGGGAAGTCTGGGGTGAAAGGAAAAGTCACCCTAACAGAGGAGAGAGTTTCAAGCCCGGAGGTGTTTATTCCACCATTTCCAGGGCTTGTTGGCTGCGGCTTCTGCTATGCACACCACTACATCAGACACAAATCCAGAAAGAGAGTCTGAAAACCTTGCGAAAAAATCTTGAGAAACATGATTTCATAGCATCATAGGATGGTTTGAATTGAGAGGGACCTTAAAAGAACATTCAGTCCAACCCCCCCTCCTCCCCCCGCAGTTAGCAGCAAGGACAGATTTCCCCAGCTCAGGTTGCTCAAAGTTTTGTCCAGTCTGACTTTGAACACTTCCAGGACACAAGAGGCTGCCAGTGTACAGGTCCAGATCATGTCCAGCCTCTCACCCACCAGGTCACCTAAGTTATTTTTGGCAGGGATGTTCTTGGTTTGTTCATCTCCCATGGTATCTTTATCCATTTGAAACTGGTTTTCTGTTTAATTCTTCTTTAGCATATCACATTGATTCTGGCCATGATGAAAAAAAGTATGTGTACAATAAAGATATTTCATACCTGGAATTAATATGGGAGGAGTTGAGCAATTTTTGATTAAAACTTTACTTATATTACCTTCATTCATAAATTTTTGGAAGACCACTTTCTTTTGTGTCAGAAAAAATTATTTAGCATATTCCAACAAAATAAAATATACCGAGAATTGCTACATCATTTAAATGTAGAGTCTTTCATGTTTTTTCAAGGCATATTTGCAGACCTCCAGTGATAGGAGACTCAGTCTTAACCCAATACTTTTTTCTGGAGTTAGTGCTTACTGAGAATGAATTCGGCTTCTATATTTCTTGCCCACAGTTCTTTTTCAGGTATAAAAGAAGAAATCCTGCAATTGTATGTTGTTGAACTTTGCTTTCTTTCTATTTATGTTTTTAAAGAGCTCTAGTGCCAAAACAATTATAAGCAGAAAGTTGAAGCTTGACCTTCACTGAGAAGTACCTTTTGCTTCTGTGAAAATCGATTTTGCTTTGACAAAGGGATTCTGCAAATTGCAGTTCTGAGCAGTGAACTGCTCTTTGTGTACAACTTTAATACTTTTTGTCTGACATTTGTAGTTAAAGAAATTAATGACAATTATGACATGAGGCTTTGTAAGCTAACAGCAAATGCATTTTCATGCAGCCTTCTCTTTTTCAACCTGTGGTTTCATTGACAGTTTTCTTCTTACAATTCTGCTGTAAGATAATTCTTTCTGGTTCTTTACAGTACAAATACAGAATGAGGATGCCAGTTCCTCTCACCTTTGATGTACAGATTTCTACTCATGCAAGAAAGGCAGAATTTTAGATCTGAAATGTACCACCCAAAGTTTCACACAGGTTTTGAGTTTCAAAGAGATTTTCAAAGACATGCGGAGTGATTCATATATACCTATCACTTACATAGGAGTTCAGTACAAATGCAGAAAATAAAAATGTTGTATCCCCTAAATTGCCTAATTTTATACAAATTATTATATCTATTTTATAATCAATTCAATTCCTTATCTGCTCCATGAATAATAGCACAAATACCTTTGTGAATAAGGACAAAATACCCTCTAGCCTTCTGTTCTTTAATATATGTATAATTCTCATAATAACTAGTATGCTAATGAGTGCAAAAGAGAATATAGATCTGTCTTGTCTGAAGTTATATTACTATTTTCACTTGTAACTTTGATATTGAACATTGATCTAGAGAATGTCTGTATAGAAACAAATATTATATATAAACACTAATGAGGAAAAGTACAGTATGAACAACAAAAATACAAAGTTCTATCCTTTCACACTGACTTCCACTAAGAAATGAGCACTGTAATATTGAAATAAGCTGTGTTAGAAAGACTAACATGTCTTTTATGTTATTTTAAACAGTTAAAAAAAAAAAAAAAAAGAGAGACAAGTATCTGAACATTTTATTTCAGTGAGCTTCACAAAATAAGTTTAATAAGATCAGATTTCACCTGCTTGTTGAGGCTCCACTTATTCAAAAACTCATAGAATCCTAGAACTGGACTGGAAAATACATTTAAGATAATCTAGTACAACTGTTAACCCAACAGCATTGTGTTCACTACCATACCATATTCCCGAGTTTCACATTCACATGTCTTTTGAACACTTCCGGGGATGGTGAATCCGCCACTTCTCTGGGCATCCTGTTTAACTGTCTGACCACCCTTTCAGGTGAAGAAGTCTTTCCTAATATCCAATCTCAACCCTCTCTGCCACTTGTTACATGGGAGAAGAGACAACTCCCACCTGACTACACGCATATTTCAGGTAGTTGTAGAGAGTGACATGGTCTCCTCTCAGCCTCCTTTACTCCAGGCTAAACAAGCCCAGCTCCTTCAACTGCTCCTCATAGGACTTGTGCTCTGGACTATTCTCCAGCTCCGTTGTCCTTCTTTGGACACACTCCAGCACCTCGCTGTAGTGAGTGGCCCAAAACTGAACACAGGATTCAAGGTGTGGCCTCACCAGTATCGAGTACAAGAGATCAGGTTTTGATTTTGATCAAGTACAAAGATCAGTTTTGATTTTGTGCATAACTATCTATTCCAATGTGCTAGAAACTAGTCAGCTCAAGATCCTAAGCCCTAAACATGGTAGGTTTGATAAGTAGTGATTTGGACTAGATTGAAATAGATAATCATTCAAGATGAGTGTACAGCAAAAGCTTGATAATTGCTTGTATCAATTATCAAGAAAAAGCTTGATAATTGATATAAGCTGTATTTATACTTTTGGTTTCCATATTTTGCTGTTCTTAACTAATCTGTAGGTATTTTTTTAAAAACAACTTCTTCAGAATCTGATATGAATATTTATTAAACAAGTGATATTCTATTTTGCTCAACACAAGAACAGACACAGCAGCCTCCAAAAGATGATGATTCATTTTTAATAAGATAACAAGAAAAAGCAAAATTCAGTATTAGTGCTTGCATATGACTAATACTTGACTAAGAGATATTATCGCAGGCTGTTATTTTAAAATACTTTCAATAACACCATTGACACTACTTAGCACTGAGAGCTCAATCAGCTAACAATGGAATAGTGATTCTAATGGATATATCTTCCCATTTGTGTTTACAAGTAACTCTCCTCTTTCTTCTTGACAGGGAAATAAAGCTTTAAAAAGTCAAACGACTAGCTGAAGAACATAGTGGACAATGCTGCTGGAAGAGGGAACAGAATCAAGAACTGGCTGACTTTGGCTGTAGCAATTAATTGTGTCCTATTGGACATATTTTTTTACAAAAAGCCTTGAATACCTGTGTCCAGATTATGCACAATTTAACACTAGATAAAATTCCCAGGGTTATTTACTCCACACGTAGAGAATAATTCTTCATATCTTAATCAGGGAGCCCACTGACAAAACATAAAATCTTAGTAATTGACTTACCATGTTAGATAGCAAAGTTTTGAACGTATGTAGAACACAGATTTTTTTTTAAAAAAATTATAGACCAAGATGAATTTAGGACAATCTGTTCTAAACAGTAGTAGAGATATTCCCAAAAGCAAAAATATTCTCCCATATTCAAGGCATCATATCCAATTATCTTCAAACTTGGAAATACTGTTTCTTGAGGACAGAAACCATGTGCAATCATTAGAAAATACAAGTCAAAATGTGAGTGATAAAGATAAAATACTATGTGTTGAGTTTCTGTAACAACCTTTCACAGAATTAGGGCTTCAGGGGATACAAGTCTTTATAGGAACTTCTTTTAGACAAGGAAGGCCATTAATGAAAGATTAAAAAAAAAAACCCAACCCCCCAAAAAACCCAACAAAACACCAGATTAGTTATTTCTTTTTCATAAGTCTTGCACAGATTTCATCTCTTGGTTTGACAAGACGTTTATCTGTCTAAAAATCAATTTGCAAACACTAGGAAAGCTCCAATGGGATTTTCCTGTGGTTTATCTTTCTGATTTGTTGGAATCCAGCAAACTTTTAATTGGAAAGCTCCCTTTGAGGTATCTCCCTGTGCAATACTAGAGCTGCTTGCTCAAGCAACCCTGGTAGATTTCTCTTAGAGCAATGCAAATTCTCATTGCAAATTCCTTTTTTAATATCTGCAAAAGGAAAGGGCACTGGTGATGTCCTGTGATTTTTTCGCAGTCCATATGGAAGGTTGGGCCATATCACACAAGATTTACTTACCTCAAGCAACAACTTCATAGTGCCAAGAATACAAAATTCCATTGAGTAGTGCAGACTTAGTCAACACATAACTGTGGAGGGATGTCAGAGCAAGTCATTGTGATAAGACTAAGAGAAGCAACTTTTTGTGATTTACAATAAATTATTGCAGCTGTTCACCAAATCTTGGAATGTCTCCAAAAAATGGATTTTCACCATTCTGACATTCAAACCACAGTCCAGAAGACTCTGAATTATTTTAGACATGCAGACATACCTGAGAATAGCAGAGGCTCTCTGGGCAGCTGTTTAACAACAGCACAGAGTTTGTGACTGTTTCAAAACTAATTTCAGAAAATCCATATGAGTATCACTGCATTGATAATTTGTGTCCCATCATTGCTCTTTCATCTTTCTCATTCTTCTTTCAGATCTGTGTATCGCAGTCAAATATATTGCATCTAGTCACAGTCTGTACTTTCCTTCTTGAGATTAATTTGGTTTCTACAGGATGAATGACTAAAAGAAGACTAATCTGTTCTTTTAGTCACTTATAATGCAACACTTTTCTATCTTAATATAAATTTAATGATAATTATTCCATATTTTCATCAATGTAATGGACAGTTACAGTTTGTCCAAGACACACGCTTTTTCCCCACCAAATTCTTTTTAATATTTCTAGTCTTTAAACCTATGCCAGCATTTTCTCCCTATTTCTCTCTCTCTATCTCTTTTTATTAAAGTATCCACATTTTTAATAAGCTTTCTGCATACTTAACTACCTCTTCCCCCAGGAAATAATTCCTGTTCTTATGCCCCAATGATTTATTTTAGCGTTTCCATGGAATAATCTTGTAGACATTTATTCATGGCCAGTGAAGTCAGTAATGTGCTTTTAACTGCTCCATCCACCCCCATATCAGTGCAAAATATTATTAACACCTGTATTTCTAGTTATGTACATATTTCTTCCACATCAGTTCCACCGCATTGCTCCCTTAGGATCAGACTAATAAAGGTAGTGTAATGTTTACAAATTCTAAGAAGCTTTTCTCATATGAGTTTCCTAGTGATAAGCTAAATAATAAATGAGCATGACCTTTATGAATTTGAGTTGGCTGCATTTCCTGCAGTGTTCCTAAGCTCCTTATTGTGTTCTGATTCTTCGTGTTATTCCAATCTGAGCTCTAGCATATAAACCAAAGTCATATGAACTTACAAGAGCAACACCACATATTGCCTTTCTTGCAAGTGCCAGGGCAGTGAAGGTGAATGAGGTTAATGCCTCAAACTATGGATTTGAATGAGACCTTTTAACTAAAGTTTGAATCTGTAATGAACAGCTCGCTGTAATTATTTCTTTTTTCCTTTGGAAGAAATTTTCAGGCAAATGGGAAGAGAGACTTGAAATTTCTGTATTGAGATTTTTCACTCTAGAGAACTTAGAAAAAATAGACTACAAACCATTGGCTCAGTTCTGGTCTTTGCTACAGGACCAGCTCACAGTTCTTTATTCCCCATGAAGTTTCACACGTGTGGTGAATTAATAAATGTAGTCTGGTCATGCATACAAGTCTATATCTATCTTGCTAAAAACTATAAACTATTTTTAACCCACATCTATGTATAAATATAGTGTCTACTTATATAATTTCTGTCTACCATATGTTTCATCTTGGCACTCCTGTTATTTAATTTTAGAGCATGTAGTTTCATAGTTACTGACAAGAAATTATACATATACCTCTTTTTGACTATTTGTTTTTCAAACACACACACACACACACACACACACACACACACACATATATATATATATATATATATAAAAATACAAGTAAAAAATATATCATAATAATATGTCTTACTTATATGGTATTTCTGACAGATAAGAACTTAGGTAGCTATAAGTCAGATACAGTGTGTACAGTGCTATCACTTTAGTAGAAGCCAGCATTTTGTGAAGACTGGTGCAGAGAAGTGACAGACAGATTGTAAGTTGTTTTTTTTTATTATTTAACATGCTATACCTTAGTAGACACATGTCATGAAATAAAATGTTGTGCTATGCCTTTAACTTCCATCCGTAATGGTTCATACACCAAAAAATGCCTTTGCCCATATCTATATTTCACTACGCTAAAATCCATTTATCTACAGCAGCCTGACATTTATTAAAACCCTACAAAATTAGTCTATAGTCCTTAAAATAAAATAAGTCATAAATAACTTTGTCCTAGTTTCTTTTTAGTAGCTGGTAGAGTGCTGTGCTTTGAATTTAATACGAGAATAATGTTGATAATGCATTGATACTTTAGTTGTTGCTGAGCAGTGCGTACTATTTATCAAGAACTTTTCCATTTCCCATGCTCTGCCAGTGAGCAGGTGCATGAGAAACCAGGACACAGCACAGCCAGGACAGGTGACCTGAGCTAGTCAAAGGGACATTCCACAACACAGAAGATCAAGCTTACTATGCACGCTGGGAGGAGTTGTCTGGGAGCAGTCACTCACAGAACGGACACAGACTGGCTGTTGGTCAGCAGGTGGTGAGCAATTCTAATGTGCATGGTTTCTCTTGGTTTTTATTCTCCACCACTTCCTTTTCATTACAGTTCAGAGAAATTATTTCAACAGATAATTTCCAGGGAAGTTTTCAAAATTTGAAAATTTGCTAGACTGAAAAAGAGTTTTTCCCTGAAATTGTTTTTTCTTGGATATATATTGTGATTTGAGGTAAATAAAGTATTTTTTTAAATTTAAATTTTGAATTAATAAATATTTACAACTAATTACTTTTAAATAATATTTAAATGTGTTCTTATTATTTTAAAAAAATTCTTACTGTTGAAACTCCTGAAATGAACACAGGGCAGAAACAAAATGCTATTACCAATCAGTGAATGGTTTAAGATACTTGTAACAGCATAGACACCTTTTACTTTCCTTGAACCAGATCTTTGTTCAGTATAAATCAAGGTAAATCTACTGATGACAGTAGATTTACTGATTATTTATGGATTTATAGATGCTGAAAATGCATGCTTTTTGAGATCAGAAAAGGCCATACACTAAAAAATACCATCTGAACAGTACAAGGCATAGAACTCCACTCAATAATTGTCATAGTAACCGTAACAATTTACTCGTGGACCCTCTTTTAAGATGTCATCAGATTCAGTTCCATTCTATTCTATTTCATTCTTTCTTTCCCATTCCATTCTGTTCTGGGTTTTTCAGAGTGAAAATGCATAAAATACCACATATGTGGGATCTTCTGTACTACATTGCTGTTCAATCCTTACCTGGATCAATACTGTTTTCTGGTGACTGCTTATTTCTCAACATTAACTTCACTGATGAGCTATCAGTCCCTTTCTTGCTATGGAAGAACACAAATCATAGAAATTAAAACATCTTTGACACTTGAGGAGGCTGTTTTAGTTTAAACATAATATTTATACTGAAAATCAAATCTTGGAGAAAGTTAATCACCAAACCAAATATGCTTGCTAGTTCTGCTTATACAGCAAAAGCCTCTGTAATGCAGTTAAAACAGCAAAGGAATGTTTTTGTCAGAGCTTAGCGTCTGTTGCTTAAAACAGTCAGTGTATACATATCATAACTCCTTCTATCAACATGCACATCGTAACACATTCTACTACCCTGGTGTGGCAAAAAGTCTCTTTTGTATCAAGTTTTGCAAGCACTTGAATAAGGAAGAAAATTCTTTTCACTCTAATGTTTGTTGGCAGAGAGGCTATGCTCTGAGAACACTATGGAATTATTTTCTATGCCAAAACATGTTCAGAAATAAAATGGGAAATTTAGCTGCAAAATAATAACCATGAAAATAAAAACTGAATTCATAGTTGATTGCTACAAGAAACCTGTTTTTCAAAATCATTGTAATGTAAAAATAAAGCTAAAATGATAGTAAGCAATTTTATACATCATGTCAGCATTTGTCAAATATTCAACCACAGTAAACTCTTTACAGTTAATACATACAGTTAAAGTTTCCATGGACTTTTCTGGAAAATAATAGCAAATTATTCAATAACATATATCAGTGAGAGATTGCAGATCCCAGGAAACATGGAAGAATAATTTTGGCTCCAACAAATATTAATTATGATCTGATTTTTTCTTCAATCAATAAATAACTGGACATATACTTAAAATTCTAAGCCACAGAGGAAATATTTTAGGCCTTTAAAAATACCAGCAATTTTTGACAGAATTATATCATTTCAAGAAGCTTACTATTAAAATAAAACCGTAAATAACTGCTAACTTTGGATGTCTCCCTTTTCTTTTTCTTTTCTTTTACCAAATCCATCTTAAACCAGCTAAAATTAGAATCATGAGTTCTACTATCATGATGTTCCAACTCTTTCCTCCTGCTGTCTTACACAGCAATCCAAATTAGGCAGGGATCACTAAGATTTCAGCAGCACATATGAAGGCTTGGCATGTTTTCTCAGAAAGAATGTTCGCACCTAATTGCTACTTTTCCTTCCACCCAGCTTGCAAATTATTTCCAATAACAACTCTGGAGCAGAATTTACAACATGACTGATAAATTTGAAAGGTACTGGCTGGCCAGCAGAGACATGCAAGTATTGCTTCTTTTTATAAAAACAACCCGCATGCAGGTGCATAATAAAACAAGAGAAAGATTGTAAATGATCTAAAGAAAAGCAGAGACATTGTTCAGATTTATCTTTACCATGCTTCCCTCCATGACAGCTCAGTAGTCTGTCACGTTAATTATGTTGATGACCCTTGGGGCAAATGCCCCCATTGCATTTAACAGATTAGTTCCCCAAAAAACAACCTGATGTCAGAGATCTGTTTTCATATCCTACAAATCTGCTCTTGAATTTGTGTTTAATTATTGTTTTCATGGCCAAAACCACAGGACAAATAACAGATGAGATTGAATCAGGTAATAAAACCAGCTTTATCTCAATGGTATTTATATAAACTGTTTCTATGAATAATTTACATGTTTTTGAAATCAAGTCTAACCAAATCCAAAACAAAACAACACAAACTAGATTGCAGTTCAAAAACATTTGAGGTGTAATCCTTTGGGACTCGGGTCTGTTCCAGAGTGCTTTAAACCCTGTTACCTTCATTCTTTCCTACTGAGGATGAATGTGATCTCTGACACCAACAGCTGCTCAAAACATTTTGAGCTCATTATTTACCAGTTTAATCAGTAACAGCAATGCACCACTGGACCCTGTGCAGTCCCACATGCCATGATCCTTTCCTTGTCCCACCGCAAGTCTCTCTAAATGATGCCTTCATCTGCTTAGTGTAATTTTACCACAGGGCTCAACAGGTACAGAGGTCGTTACATTGGACTTCACTCCATAGATAAATGCTGCCTTCAGGACTAAAGTATTTTTCATAGCAGATTGTTAAGCATTGTCATTCTTTAACCTTCAGTCTCTTTTCATGCTTACTCTTCAACTTTTTAGAGCAGTAGGTCATAAAAAAGCTTGAAGATAAATACTGTCTTAAGCTGTTTAATTGTGATTTTTAATGGGTCATTGTGTTTTTAAATTTGCCATGTACATAGACTAAAAAAAATGAACAAAAAGAAATCTCTTTAGAAAAAGCTTACTTTTTTTAGATGAGGCTACTGTAGAAAGATCCAGCTAGAGAATGATGTGAAGGAAATGGCTGAGGAGGTGACAGACAAAAACACTTGAGCTGGCACAAAGGGTACCTTTACAATTGAGAACACAGGTGGCTCACGTGGGGATCCTTTTCTAGGTGAAGAAGAGCATTTTTGTCCTAAGAAGAGGATTTTTATATAGTCCTATCAAGAAGCAAATTTGCTTATATTCTGTTAAGTTGCTAGTATTAATCTTGAAAAAATTATTCTCTAAAGCAAAGAAAGATGTCCCTTGATGCTATTACGCAACTCAGAGCTTTTATTTCTTCTATTTCAAAGGAAGCCTTGTGAGTCACTTGCATGAAACCATATCTCACTAGCTTATTAAGGCTTCATGCAAAGAAACTCTGCTTCAGAACAACTAACTGAAAATCATTATTCCAAGTTGAGTTACAAGATAAAAGTTACATTTATTTTGCATCTAAGTAATGAGTTTTTCGAGGCTTTATACATTCAACTCAAAAAGCAATAGTTTTTTCATTTGCACATTTCTCATTAAAAAATTCATCTAAACAAAACATTTCAATTTCTTCAGCTTTTAATTATTTAATATATTTATTTAAATGTTTTTCTGTTAATATAAACTGTTTTAATATTGTCTTCCATTCCTATTAAGGTACTAGCATAATGACAGTACAGAAAAGAAATTATAGGAAAGAGAAAAGGGTGGGGTTTGGAATTTTTTCAGATTGATTTATCACTCTGTAGAAGGAGCAGGTGTTTGGCATGTAGCCTTGATTTCTGTAGAGCCTCACTGATTTCCACATTTTTCTATGAATACTGAAAAATATTTCATTATTCTAGTTAAAACAATCTTGTTCCCAGAAAGAGGACGGTTTTCTGTTGAAAACAAACAAAAAAAGTTACCTCTTTATAATTATAATATGGTGAATGTTTCATATTCTTCACCGTAAAAATTTCTTATTATTCATTTATGTTTTCTCTTACTGTAATAAAATGTGAAATGGATTGCAGCAAAAAGCCTTATATTATGCTATGGGGTGCTATTCCAGATTGAAGATGGGTACAACTCCAAAGGAGAGTTGGAATTATAAACTGGAATAAAAATTTGCCTTTTTGGCATTCACAGCTGGATAGATCTTGAAAAGCTTTCACAGCTGACTGAATTCAAGGGCATCCTAACACATGCAATCACACAAACACTTTTTCTTTTTTAAGAAGATGTTTAGTAACTAATTCTGTAGGTTGAATTACTGACAAAATTGTCATACACGTGGTAAATCTTCCTCTGCTGGACACACACTGTGTGACCCTATTTTGACACTGCATAATGACCCTAGTGCTTTTTTGCCTTTAGTGAATGAAATAAACTTCAGTTTTCAAGATTTGGCACTTCTCTGTCTCTCTCCCTCTTCTCTCCCTCTTTCCCTTCTTCTCTTTCCATCTCTTCCTTTTGTTTTCATCCAAACAAGCATAACAGGCATGTGTGTCCCTCTGAATATTCTCTATGTTTTGTTGAACTTCTTTTGGAAATATTAAACACTTTTGTCTTTCTTGGTGGGGATTCCCTCGTCTCCAAATATTTTTATTCAGTCAAAAGTGGTCAAATTATTTTACAGAAAATTTTTACCAATGTGCTGTCCCAGTTGACGTAACAAATGTAAAATAAATTTCCCTTCTTCTATGTAAGTTGGTTAAAAATACCATTTAAAGGAGAACATCTAATTAAGTGAGATATTTTCTCCAAATCAGAGAAATAAACAAATGTTAACAATTTCTTTATAACTATTTTTCTAGTCCTAGATGTTGCACATATACTGGTGTCTCAAATTTTATCAGAAGAAACACAAAAATATAAATATAAAAACTCTCCATACAAAATAGGACAAGTCTGGGTACCAGAAGGACAACACAGAATATCTTGAAATGCCTTCTGTTTCATATACCCTCTACTCAGGACAGACAGGAGAAAAGAATTCCACCTCTTGTAAAGAGAATTTACAAAATGGTGGATGGAGATACGTGGAAGTGTTCAAGGCCAGATTGGATGGGGTTTTGAGCAACCTGACTGGGTGGAAGATGTCTCTGTCCATGGCAGAGGGTTTGGCACTAGATGGTCTTTAGGTCCCATCCAACCCAAACTGTCCTATGATTCTATGATCAGTGGTTAAGGAACTCAAATGAACTGACCTTTACCATGTATAATGCATCTCCTTATGAATTTCAAAGTTCAAAGACCTGCAAGTGTTCCACAAATATGAAAGATCAGTAGATATGCTTCAGGATATTTGGATAACAGCAATTGCTTTGGAGAGAACTTGTACTTTAATATTCCTATCCTAAACCAAAGATTAAAAAGTTAAAAAACAAAGGGTGTGTTAGAAAACTACAATACAGAACAAAACCCCGAACAGAGAAATCTGCTGCATGGGTATAGAACTAGCATGGTACTGTCAGGATGTCAGAATCTGACTTCTAGTGTCTCTTCCACTTGGGACAAGTTTAATAAAGGATTAAATAAATCTAATTTTTATGACCTCCTGACAACAATTTTGTTGTGAATCTTTTTATGATGTTTTGGGGGCTTTGTTTGATTGATTGGTTTGTTCGTAGTCTTTTGCGGGTCTACCAGATGGTCTCTCTCTTTTTCCAAACTTTCTGCCTTTGTACAACAAAGTCTCAGCCTGTCGCTTCTGATCAGATTTGTTTTCAATACATACATTTTGTTCTCCAGCACTCAGGCATGTCCATCTGAATGTTCACCAGTTTGATCGCATGTCTTTATTTTTTGGTCTGATTCTTTGCATGTCATGTTCAATTCTGTTTAAACCATTACCCTCCTTGTCATTCTAATTATTCATTATAGGTCAGAGCAATAAACTGGTGGATGGAAAGTTGTACTGGTGCTTTAATACTAGAAGTTGTGAGTCCATTAAGAAGACCTCAAGAGTTAGGCCCTCTGAGAAAGTGCTAGTGCCCGAAGTGGGTATGATGATTTTAACATCTGCCTCAGAAAACTGAACAGAAAATCTGATAGAAATATTTAATCCATTTTGTGTTTTAAAAAAGTCATTATCCCTATATAATAGGAGATCCAGCCTCCAAGTGGGACTAATAGTTCATTCATCAATGTTTCTGTGACACCTGCAAGAGATTAGCCAAGCAATAATGACTTAGTGCAGAAATTGCAAGAAAGTCTGATAGTCATCCATAAGCAAAATATAAAATAATATAAATAACTCAGTGTTTTCTGTCATTGGTGTTTAGAGTGAATGGAGATATAGGTAGAAAAACATAAACTTATTTCTGCATTAATATTTTTCTTCCTAGATGTGTATTTATTGATATGTAGAATCCAGTTCCAAGCTTTCAGTGTATCTTTATTTTAATAAATTTTATGAAAAATGTTGGCAATTTTTTTTACCTAAACGATTACATTCTAAAAGCCACTGGGAAAATGTCAGTTCATACCATTCAAAATTCTGACATTGCTTAATTTTCTGCTAGGAAGAACAGAAAAAAAAGGCTTCTGTTTGTTCCAGTAATAATCACAAAATAAATGCAACGGGGAACATGTCTACTGATGCTGCAAGCATACTACAAACTCCTCAACTAAGAGAAAGAAAGGTAATACAAGTGCCTTTCACTAGGTCAACACCTTTAACACAAAACAGATAAACACATTCAGTTTCTGTCTATCAGAGAGCAGTTTCTAACGGATCTTTAAAATACTGGCATATAACACCTTCATGTCCTTAAAACTGTTAAACATTTGGCAGCATGTTATTACCCTTGTACATACCAAAACCAAACCTTGTTCTTTCCTTCCTGCTTTCATGCTCACACATTTCAAACAACCAAAGCATATGTAATAATGTTGCAAAGGGTTAGAGTTTAACACAGAATGTTGTTGTTAGCATACTATCCTGTACATATTCCTTTCCACACTTTGCATCATAAATGCAGCTAGAGATGGGTGTGCCTTCTGAAAGAATAGAAAAATTACAAAGTTGAAATTGTCATGTTTTACATTGCTGTTTGACAACATTTTTCCATATAAGAACCTAAAACTTCATACTGAAAATGTGCATGTGTGTTTATTTTTTGTTATTTCTCTCCATATTTGTTTTCATGGATTTAAATAATGTTTGTTCCCCAAACTTAGACAATACAGTTGTTGTGGTTCCAGTAAGTAAGCCCCACACAGCCTCCCGCTCGCTTCCTACAGTTAGGATTGGGAAGAGGATCAGAAGAGTGGGAAAAGTAATGTGTTGAGTTAGAGACAGTTTTATAGGCAAAACAAAAGCTGCACACATAAGCAAAGCAAAATTCATACAGTGCTTCCTATAAGCAGCCAGGTGTTCCGCCGTCCCCAAGAACTTCCATCACACATAATGGTGACTTGGAAGGACAAAACACTAACTCAAAACGCTCCCCCTTCTCTCTCTTCTTCCCCCCAGCTTTTACTGCTGAGAATGAGGCCATACAGTATGAGATGTCCTTTGGGTCTGCTGGGGTCAGCTGTCTCAGCTGTGTCCCCTCCCAGCTTCTTGTGCACCCCCAGCTGTCTCGATGGTGGGTGAGGTGAGGATCAGAAAAGGCCTTGACTCTGTATAAGCCCTGCTCAGCAATAATTAAACTGTGTTACCAACTTTGTTTTGGTCAGAAACCCAAGCTATTGCACCATTTAAGTTAATATGAAGAAAATAAACTCTATTCTAGTCAAAACCAGACAACAGGTTTCAGTTACATTTTAGTCACTGATCTGTAGTATTGCTTTGCTGTGACGAAGACCACAGGGAGTCACTGCAGTACAAACAAGTTATTGAAGTACCTTTATAGGGCAATGGATTGCAGGACAACTTAATACTAAGAGGACAGTATACATGTATGGTGTCTTTCTGTAGTACTTCAGATCATCTCTATAAATGCTGTGTTGACACAGGAAAATCTACTGATAGGCTATTTATTTTTCCATATTGCAAGGTATGCTTCAGATTGTCTTATATTTTTCAGACATTGAAGAGAAATGCTCAGGAAAATAATTGAGAATATTTGTTATCTACTGCAACATTCTATGATATTGTTTGATTATGCATGAATAATTATTTTTCAAGGTAACAGCTAGTAAATTGGCCTTCTTAGTATGAGTGTTGGCAGCAAAGCACTACTGCACCCTTTACATTTCTTTGCACTTTTATTTCTATTGTTTCCAATTATGGTGAACTGCTAACAGAGAGAAAAAATAATTATGAGTTGTAAAATCAATGCTGTAGAAAATGGATTTTAAAGTACAATCTAAATGCAGTGTTAGATGCAGTTAACATTTGAATGCTGAATTTTCATTGCTAAGTGTGATAAAAGTGTATTAGCTCATACTACCTTACATATAATTAGACTAGCAGTTTATTCAAAAATTGTACAGAGTGCTGTTGAGGCTCTCCCATAGTCTTTAAGCCATTTCACATTAAGCGTAATCAGTCACTTGGCAATTCTTTCAGTTCTGAAGAATTTCCTGATGATCTTGTTATTCTTTTCCATATATCTTTGTCATAAAGGTCTAAAGTGTGTCTGTACTTATGATAGAGCAGGACATCTTCATTCTTAAATCCCTGATAATCCCAGTGGTCAGATTCACAATGGTGTTGAAGTGCTTTGCAGATCTCGTTGCAGTCTCTGTAGTTTCCATATTCTCCACATGTAGTCAGCTAGTTCCTTACTGCAAGTCATCTGCTACATACTTCACATAAAAGGTTTCTAAGAAATTGCTGTAAGGAACACAGCCTTCTCAATTTGCTTTTAGATATTTTTGCAACAAAAGCTTTGGAAATATTGAGGACTGTTGATAAATCATGAAGTCTAATATAGACTCATATCAGTATCAAACAAGCAATCACTATTAGAGGGAATTATCTGTGCATTTATTAAGGACCAAATATTACAGACTCACAATATCACAGAATTAACTAGGTTGGAAAAGAAAGACCTTTGAGATCACCAAGTCCAACCTATGACCTAACACCACCTTAATCAATTAAACCATGTTCAGTCTATTTTAAACACCTCCAGGGACGGTGACTCTACCACCTCCTTGGGCAGCCCATTCCAGTGCTGAATCACTCTTTCAGTGAAGAATTTTTTTCCTAATGGCTAGCCTAAACTTCCCCTGGTGTAGTTTAAGACTGTGTCCTCTTGTTCTGTCAGTCACTGCCCAGGAGAAGAGACTGACCCCACAGACTCCTTTCAGGCAGTTGTAGAGCGTGATGAGGTATCCCATAAGCTTCCTTTTCTCCAGGTTAAACAACCCCAGCTCCCTCAGCTGTTCCTCCTAGGGCTTGCCTTCCAAGCCCCTCACAAGCCTTGTTGTCCTCCTCTGGATGTGTTTGAGTGTCTCAAAGTCCTTCTTAAATTGAGGGGCCCAGAACTGAACGCGGCACTCAAGGTGCGGCCTCACCAGTGTCCAGTACAGGGTGACAATCACTGCCCTGGTCCTACAGGCCACAGTATTCCTGACACAGGCCAGGATGCCATTGGCCACCTGGGCACAGCTGTCTCATGTTCAATCAGCTGTCGACCATCACCCCCAGGTCCCTTTCTGTTTGGCTGCTGTCCAGCCACTCTGTCCCCAGCCGGTAGTGCTGCAGGGGGTTGTTGTGGCCAAATTCTAAGATTTTAAGCAGTCCATCAAAAAAATAGTGGCTTTTTTATAATTGTAAGTCACGATCAAAAGTATGGTAATTCTGGGAAACCACAAACTTCAGGTTTAGGAAAAGGACATTCTCAGGTAATTTTCTTATCCTTAGTCAATGAGATGATGTCTGTCTAGCATTTTAAACAACTTTTCAGATGTGACTAAGAATGAGTTGGGAATAGGAATGTATGGTAATGCTGAACTTGGATATATTTTTGTTGGGGTTTTTCTTTGTTGTTGGTTTTTTAAAATTTATTTATTTACTTGCTAATAAAAAGTGCAAATTAAACCATCATTAATATCACACACAAAAGTTAATAATTGATCTGGGACAGGTTACATAAATACATTAGCAATAAAAATACTCAAATGTAGGACATTTTTTTTAAATAAGATAGATGTCCAAAATAGGAAATAAGTTAGATACTCTACAGATAGTTTTGATCAATAGGAAGATACCTGGAGCAGGATCATGATCATGCAATGTCAAATTCAGTAATGTATCTTATAAAATAACCTCTTCTTGTGATAGAACGCATCTTTGAAAATGGAATCCTACATTTTTATAAACATGGGAGGTGAGAAATTATCAAAAACTGTAAAAGAGTTTGATGGTTCTGTGGGTTGACATTGTCTGGATATCAGGTGTCCACCAAATTGTTCTATCACTCAGCAGAAAAATGGGGGGAAGAAAATAAAAAAAAACAACCCAGCCCTCATGGGTCATGGTAAAGGCAGTTTTAAAAAGTAAAACGAAGGCAATGCATGGAAGGAAAGTAAAATTCCTTACCTCCCATCAGAAAGTGATGCCCAGACACATCCTGGGAAGCAAGACTTCAGCATGCTCAGTGGTTGCTGCAGAAGACAAATGTTATAACAGCAAACTTGTCCCTCTGTCCTCCTCTTTTGTCTTAGCATGTATATCTGAGCAGAGATTAGGCAGTATGGAACACCCATTTGGTCAGATTGGGAAAGCTGCCCTGGCTGTGCCCTCTCCCAAGATCTTTCCCATCCCCACATGACTGATGAGAGAGTAATGTTGGAGAATGAGCCTTGGTGTTGTGCAAGCCCTACTCAGCAGTAGCTAAAACAATGCTGGGTTATCAACACCTTTCTAGCCACCAATGCACAGCACAACACTGTGAGGTCTTCTATGGGGAAAATTAACTTCATGTCATCCAGACTCAGTACAGATGCAAAATTTGCTCTCTTAATTTAAGCAATTTTGTGTATACATAATGAAGATGTTTTCTGTTAAGACAATGAAGACTCAAAGAAGTAAAGCAAAATTCTGACATGTGATCCCCTCCCAGTTTACATCTTTGAAACACACTAACATAACAATGCCTCATAACAAAGGTTTCAGAAAAAAGTAGAGAATTTTGAGAGAAGTAATCGAGAGAAATTACCTCTGAATGCTTCTTCCTAGGCAGGTGTTCCTTCTTCACCCTATAGAGACAGAAAGAAAACAAACAAGAAAACTTTAAATGAAATCCAGATATGATAATGATTACTTATTAGCTGTTGTTTACTCACCCTGCAGATGCTCCTATATCCAAGTCATTCAGACCTCATGAGAGAATAGCAATTAACATTCTTACAACAGATTAAAAATTTAATTAAATTTTTTTAAAAGGTGAAATTGCCAAATGGAAAAAGCAAGCTGAACACAAGTACTAAGGACTACTTTATATGATTCTAATTTGAAAATATCCATTGCCAGAGTTTATAGCTGTTGAATTCATGAAACAAAAAAAAGCAGGACTATTTACTTAGTCTCTGGTTTAACTGTAATTCAGTAATTGTCCATATAAAGTGTCTTTTCCTGCCACTGTTTTTATTTCAAATTACTGATCAGAATATGCATAATTTTTATGTTGGAAGCACAGTGGAAGCACTTAAATAAAGTTTTCATCTCTGTAGGATAAAATACTTTCAAAAGTACTAATTTTATATTATCTTCACAAAATAAACTAATATTTGATATATAATGTATGTTTTATCTTTTTTTTATTATACAGAAATTAATCAGAAATATAGTACAGGTCAGTAGGTCAGCTCTCTGCCATTTCTTCTTTTTCTCATTATTATTCCCTTTATAATACTGAGAATAGTTTGTGATTATGACAAGAATCTATGGTTTGAGTTGTTCTCCTTTCATCTAACCATTTATGCCTTTCTGTTTCATGAGTGCATAATGAGAAATAACAAGTAAAGATTCACAAAATTGTGCAAATATTTGAAACACTGTACTGTCAGTCTGCTCAATTACGAAAGGAGTATTTTCAAAGTCACAGCTGATAATGTTCAATTTATGATTTTATATCTACACAAAAAATTTGCACTTTTTAAAAAAGAAAAAAACTGTGTTTTAAAGACAAGAAGATTTGAGGATGAGCACAAAAATGGTACAGAGAGGATGGACTTAATCCTTTAGGTAGTCTGCCTGCTCAGTTGCTGCAGAATTCTGTATGACTATGAAGGATGTTCAGGATTTGAGGGATCAGGTGTGAAGTAGGGATATCTAATTTTGAAGGAAATGTTTATGTTTCAGGGTTTTTTTTTCCTTGTTTTCCTTACTCCACTGAGATAAATAAGACTTACTTACATTCTTTCCATGAGGTATGTGGAATGATTTTCATATAAGGAAAAATTTAAATAAAAATATCATAATTCCTTTTCAAATAATCCCATCATTACCATCTGTGAGATTTAAAGATGCTCCTCAGATTGTAGAATTTGTATGTAATTCTCTGTGGAAAAAATCAGAATCAGAATAAGAAAATATATTTTGTATGTGTGTACTGTTTTTAGAGGTGATAAAGTTAATTTCTTCATAGTAGCTGCTTTGAATTTGTTTATAATTTGTGACCAAAACGGTGCTGATAACAGAGATGATGTTTTTGGTTCTGTTGAGCAGTGCTTTCACAGGATCAAGGCCCTTTCTGCTTTTCACACCACCTGTGAGTGATCTGGAAGTCCGCAAGGAATTGGCAGGGCACAGAGCCAGGACAGCTGACCCCAACTGACCAGCAGGATATCCCAGATCATGTGGCATCATGCTCAGAAATAAAAGGGGGTGAAGGAAGAGGGGGACACATTTGGAGTGGTGGAGTTTGTCTTGTGAAGTCGCTGTTACGTGTGATGGAGCCCAGTTTTCCTGGACATTGCTAAACTGCTTGCCTTTGGGAAGTGAGGAATGAATTCCTAATTTTGCTTTGTTTGTGTGCACAGCTTTTGCTTTACTTATTAAAATGTCTTTAACAACACATGAGTTTTCTCACTTTTAAACTGCAGTTTCTTTCCCTCATTCCACTGAAAAGAGATCATTGAGCAGCTTTTCTTTGAGGTTGAGCTGCCCACCTCGGGTTAAACCACAACCATATGATAGGCAAAAATGGCTGTTTCATGGAGAAGTCCAAAGAAAATTAGGCACATTTTTAAAATTTTAAGTAAAGCTTGAATATTTCTTTTTGTGGAGGGCTGCCAGCCTCTGGTGCTGGAGCTCTCTGCACTCCCTTGGAGGAGAGATGCCAAATCTCCCCAGAGATAAGAACTTTCCTAAAACTTACAGTGACCAAAAAGTTACCCCCAACATGCCTTGCTTCTTTTATGGTAATAGTCTGTATCCTCTTGGCTAACTGGTGTCCACCCCACCACTGCCTTCCCTATATAAACCCCCTGTGAGTACCCCTGAGTGGGGGAAAAGCCTAGCCTCTGGTTCCCTTCACAGGGATGGCTGAATAAAGCTTACCTGTGGAATTCACCATGCAAGGCTCCCTCGTCTCTCTCCGTCCCCGGGCTTGCCCAGGTGGTCTCATTTGAGCTGATCTCACAAAGAGCTGAATCACTACGAGCTGAAACCACTTGTAGCCAAAGCGGCTACACTCTCTGAGACCACCTGTTGCTCCGGAGAAGTTGCAAAGGCCCCTGGAAAGGCTCTTCCCTTGCGGGACGCTTCCTCTAGGAAGGTCGCAACCCCGGTTAGCCCTTGGGCATCCCCCAGGAAGCGACACCTTTTGGGTATTTTTTTAAATTTTAATTTAGCTCTGATAGAATGTGCAGTTATCATAAAATGTCTCATCTGTTTTTTAATTCCCTGCTCTTTTTTTCTAAAGGAGAAGATGACTCTATCAAACTGTTCCTTTATGTCTGATCTTTTTTGACTTTTTTCAGCTATTTCCTAATATTGATCCTCGTGATTAATATCCTTGTCAGGATCACCCCTGCTGTTTTTCTGTGTGCTGCCATCCCTTTCAGTTTTTGCTGTTTATTCAACATGCCCCCACTGATGCGGGGCTCTAAAGAGGCACTCATGTCCAATGTCCAGAAGTTGCTGAGGTGCAAGTGACCTTATCTGTGAGTCAGACTTCGCTTGGGAAGTGTTAGGCAGCACACTAACTTTTAAAACAGATGTTCAATCACACAGGCACATCGACAGAGATGGGAGATGGAACTGGTAATAGATGGCTGTCTACCACTGTGGCATTTCCAGTGTGAGAAGTTGGTCTGCTTATAGAAATATATTATCTGCATCAGAACATGATGAAACCAAGACCACTGAGATACACTCTTATAGTAAACCTTTACAGTTGTTTAAGCCAGATCTTGCCTCTGTAACACACTCTCAAACTTGTATGTACACCAAACGTACATCTGACTGAGGCAGAGGAAAAGAAACAGGTAAAAATAAATGGATTAATGGAAGAAAACAGAACAAGCCACAAGGAAAGCAAAAGCTGAGGGGTTTTGCTACAGGTATGTAGTTTGTTCTTGTTTTGATATATGACAGTAAAATGTTTAAAAGAATTAAAGAGCTTCAGAGCAGAGGATGTTTGGGGATGGATGCCTCTATTGAGTTTAGTGGGATTATTGCAGGAACAACAGACAACTGACCATGTCTCATTTTTGGCATTGAGGGCAGACAGGAAAATCACTGACTCGGGGCTGTACACCCTTGTGTGGGGTTCTTGCCCTCCTCAACTGTGTGACCTGCAAAGGGTCTGAACATTGAAGCACAACCTACTCATACAGACTTACTCAGGACACTGATTTGGCTGTGCCTGATGTACTTGATGTACATGAGATACTGAGGGAAACAGTGACCATGGACACAACTAACAGCCTTTTTGCTACTGCTGTATTAGTACCTATAAGAGGATTCCAAGGGCAAACACGCATTATGAAGCTCTGAATAAATTAATCAGTTATGTCTGTGCTATATGTGCTTATCTGTAAACTATGATTATATAAAATCCAGAGACATAATGACACTCATGTATTTCCACACATACACACTGCCCTTGCAGACCTCAAAGAAAACTGTATTAGTCAGTTCAATTTATTTCTCAGAAATCTTAATTTCTTTCTGTCCAGTTTACAATATCCCCTTAGAGATTGTTCGCAGTAAGTTTTATAATCCTATGAAATTCCATGGAGAGAGATTAATTGGAGGAGACTAATTTCAATATATTCCCCTGGGAAGAAGCAGACGGATATTTTACTGCAAAATCAGTGCCAGTTGAGACTATTCTGCCTCTTCCAGTATACTGCAGGTCAGCTGTGTATGTGGCTATTTATTATTATCTCCATGGAATTTGTCAGCTAAATTGTACCATTGGTACTTTCCAATTGTGATATCTAAGTTCAGCCACAGAAAACTTACGGCTTTTCATGAAGGAAGTGCCAAAAAAGCCCAGCATGGAGAACAACAGCTTTCAGATATCTGGGGCAGTTTTACTGTCCTAGTCTGAGAATTATGGAAAAGTGTGCTATGAGTACTCATGTGATAAGCTCAGGTTAAATGTCACCAGTGGCACCACCTCAAGGAGACCTTCAAATGGTAGCTAATCAGGTCTAGTTGATTTTGACTTCACTTCAAAAATTTAGAATAAATGAAAGTTGAGCTCAAGCATTGAGATATAAAGGGAGGAAGAGCTAATGGCACAACAGAAGGAATTAAAGAAAAATGGTATAAGATCACTTGTATCTTAATGTCACATAAATTAAGGCAAAATCCTTGTGCCAAACATGTTAATTTATTTAAGGAAAAAAGATGACATAACAAGATAGTAGTGATAAATGAGTAGCAAAAACAAGTTAAGAGACAAGCAAAGATTTTAAGTAAGATAGTGTAATGTTATCTTCAGTTAATCAGTAATAATTCAAATGTGGAATTTTTTTTTTTATGATGCAAAGGGGGAGGACAAAGTGGAATTATATTAAATTTGCATATTTTAATTACCTGGTAAATATAACCTTGACTAAACTAGTGCAAGAATAGATTCAATACACAAGAACCCAAATCACATAAAGTTGTTTTTTATTTTTGTTCAAACATTCTACTTATTTCAGGAGATAGAATTCTGATCTCAGATATTACACTGTGACTTCAGTAGTTTACCCAAAATAAAAAATATTTTTTAAAAAACAAATTACACTTCTTTCTTATTATTCTTTAGCTATGACAAGTTAGTCATTGCATGTTGATAATTTATTTAAATTTAGTTGGATATGTTTTATCAATATTTTTATACTTTTTACCTGGGTCTCTAGATGTTCTCAGCAGTTAGCAGGTAGCCTCTGTTCCCCATCTTTGTTTCTATTAACTATTTGTTTTGAATTTCTCAGGTCACACTTCTGTGCCAGCTAGAATTTATTCAGATTAGTTCAGAAAAAAGTTACTTAGTCAGCGACAGAGCAGTATAAAGTAGTTTACAAATGGTGTACGATTCAATAGTGTTATAATGGGTTGACACCAACCAGCACTCGAGTTTCTACAGAGCCACTTGCTCACTGCCTCACCCTTGCTGGGAACAGGGAATAAAACAGGAAGAATGAACAGGAGAAAACTCATGGTCTGAGATAAAGATAGATTAATATGTGAGTGAAAAGAAGGGGTAGGGCAGTATGGAGGCCAAGCAGATATAAAAGTGGAATGAAAGAAATCAGACCAACATCTAGCCAGTCTCCCAGCAATGGCCACCTTGAAACCCAAAACCATCCACTCTTCTCCCTCTGTCTCCGTGTGAGCATGATATCATATGGTGTGAAATGTCCCTTTGGCCAATTTAGTTTATTTGTCTCAGCTATGCCCCCTTCCAACCTTTTACTCACTCCTGCTTAACAGGCAGGGAGCAGAGTAGGAAAAAGAGAAAGTCTTGCACCTGTGTAAATGTTGTTCAGCAAGCATCAAAACATTAATGTGTTACCAACACTGCTTTAGACACAAATCCAAAACATCATACAGGCTGCTATGAAAGGTAACTAGCCCAGTCATGCACAGACAAAGTGTTTCAGATCGAACAGATTTAATTCAAAACAAAGTACCCTCTCCATTAATTTCTTCAGCTTTAGTGCTCATTTGGCTTTGAGTTTTACATATTGACTCATGTCTTTCTGTGGATGTATCAAGTGTCTTTCTAAATAGGGCCTTGTAAAGTCATCAAAGTGTATGCTTTGAAGACTGCTTTCAGTTAAAAGTAGTCCCGTGTTAAAAACAGATGTATTACAAGATTTTGGGTTTAACATCAGTTTTTAGAAGGTGCCAAGTATAGTAAGTTAATATGAAACTTGTCTCTGGGTTATCTAATGACTGTACAAGTAAAATGTTTAATAAGTACAATTACATCATTTAATTGCATAAGAATAGCTGTGTGGGATTAGACAAAATCTTATATGAGAATACTGAAAGGAATAAAATGGAAATAGTATTCTATTCTTGCCATATATCCATGAGGGACAAAGAAAAATTATTAAAAATGTGGCAATAATTATATGTCATTATTATCTTTCTAGTTGTGTGAGCATAATCTTACCAACACATCCTGCTCAACCAGCACAAGGCAGAAAAATAATGAAGTTTTTGTAGATTAATATGTAGTGTAATCATGGCAATCAACATAAGGTTGTGTTTGAGACGCATTGCTACTGTCACCATAGTTTCTACTTTTCTTCTTCAGAAGACAAGATATTATCAGTAATATTTTTCCATTGTAACAGACACATTAATAGGCAAATCACACAACTGACACAGTATCCATTCTAAGAACCTTTTTAAAAATGGCCTTTTCTGTAATCAAATGCAGCATGACACCCAGGGGTTTATTCTTGCTCATGTATCACGTAAATGCAAAACCCGCAAGTCCTTTTATAGCTGTGAGATAATGCATGGCTGTGGGATAGTACATAGGTATTCCTCACTTAAGTAAATTTTGTTTCAGCTTATTTTGTGGGAAGCACTGCCTCTGCATTGTGTTCAATAAACTGGCTGTATGCTGGTACTAATACAAGTGTTTGATTTAATGGGTTAGACTCAAAATCACCTTCTGCCTTCCTCCAGATTTCCAAAACCAGATTTTTAATCTCTTCTGACTTAACATTTAAAGACAAACGTATCTTCTATAGTCTTCAAACAAACAAACAAACTATAGTCATATACAAATTGCTACATTTCTTTTTTTTTTTTTTCTAAAGACGATAGGATCTGCTCCTAAGATCATGCAAAAATACCAAAAATACCTGTAGGTACTTTTACTCAATATACTCAGTAGGGTGTTTCTTATTATTTATAAAACAAATCTCTGTCATTCAGTGAAGTAGGAGAATGAGACAGTAGGTGCTCTTTAGTGTTATTTTTGTAGTTATTTTAGTAGTATTCTTCGCTTTTTAAATTTGGAAAGCAGCATGATGTTGCAGTGAGTAAACCACTAACGAAGGGTGCCTAAAAGTGTAAGGATGATTAGGCAATTCAGTGTTGACAACCTTGATCTATATGTTGCTGTAAAAGCTAGCAGAGGATAGATATCTCTTTTGAAATCAGAAAAAGAAAATACTATAAGCAGATGACATTTCAAGATGTTACCTAAAGAGATATCATATTTCCTCTTAATTTCCTATAGGGATTATCTTTTCCAAATCAGATCTTGTTATACAGCCTTCCTCTTATCCCATCCTTAAAGTAGTCAGCATAAGATACTTCAAATAGAGGAAGAACATAAATGGCAAAACTTACTTACAGAAGGAGCTTGATCTAAATTAGACAAAATTTATTCTCCTGATCATAATTTAATGACTTTAGATATTTTCTTCTCCTAAATAATTATCAACCATGTTTATGTCCTGTTTGAACTACTTGTAAACTGCTGGCTTCAATACTACATTGAATTAAAAATAATGTAAAAATGTATTTATTTTCACAACTTTTGATATTCTGTTTCTTTTTCTTTGGGTATCTGCTCATTTCAGAATTGCAGAATGAAAAAAGAGACATTTTATATTCCATTTTACAAATATAAAGTTTTATTTTGAATTGTGTAGGTTTTAGAGTACTCTGATTCCTTTTATGTTTCTAACATTTATCACCAAACCTTTTATCTCATCCACTGCATTTTAAAGGCATTCTTATAATTGCATCTATCATTAGAAAGTTGTGGTTGTTAGCTTCATTTTTTTCTTACACAGTCTCACCTAGATTTTTTCCTAACCACTGATGGTGACTGGTTTACACTCATGACAGTATGGACTTGATAATTTCCCCCATCTGATTCAGCTAATTTAACATGATCAATGTACGCAATTGTTTGACATCATCTCTTGTTATGTATGCTGCTGTGTTTTTGCCTCTACAGAATTTTGACTATGACCCCATTCATTTTATATTACCGTTAAGTCCTCCAGAAATCTTCATAGCTTTCTATGACTAATGTATATTTCTGTGGTATGCCATTTTGCCAAGTTTTTTCCTAGATTCTTCATTGCATATTCAACACCAATCCTAGCAGTCCTTTGCAAGTCTTCTGCTAAGGTAAGATTTACTGTCTAATATTTGGGGCTTAAGCAGTGCTCTGCTTAATGAAACCAGAACTATTCTCACTGTCACTAATTCCCAGTTTCCAGGTTAAGTGGAAACCTCTGGAGGTCCTTCCAAAAGCCTCTAAGTCACTTGTTTGCTACTTGTCTGTTGCACTGACCGCAGACCGCCCGGTGGCCCAGCAGGCAACAAGTTCTGATGCCTCAGCAGCGTGGCAATCAGAGTCCTGTCAGCAGCTGTCAGTGCTGCCTGCAAGTAGCTCGGTTGGAAGGCTGGCTGCTGCAAGGTGTTGCTAGGCAACAGGCAAGGGTAAAGGAAGACAGAGGGACTCTTTCCTTGTCTGTAATCCCGATTTTATTCCAGCCCCGAGGGGCAGAGTTTCAGTCGAAAGGGGGGAACAAAGGAGAAAGGCACTGGGGAGCAGTTACAGCCCCCTTTTGAAACGGGGGCAGAGAAGGGGAGGAACAAAGGGATAAACCAGTAAGGGAATGACAAGGGGTGACAGGGAACAAATCACAAAGGGTTAGGGGAGGAACACATTTGAATCAACCAATGGGGAACCGAACTGAACAGAACTTTCCAGAGCTCAATACATAAGCAATGAAACACTTGAATAAGCATAGGAGTCTAAACCAATAGCATTATGGGAACAGAGATGTTTCTAGAAGGAGAGGCGGAGATGCTGCTAGATGGACACCCAGTGGGGAGTAGCCTTAAATCTTGGTCTTGCCCTCAGATCCACCCTCAGGGTCGGAGTCCTGGGTGGGGAAATCCACCAACTGGATGTCACTCAGCCCCAAGGTGGGCTGGGTCACTGCAACACTTGTCCACATCTCTGTATGAAGTATTACACATTCAGATCTGAGAAATATTCATTGGCCAGATCCCAGTGACGATGTCATTCCTTACCTTTCCATTCATAACACCAGAAGTAGCAAGTGAATTCTTCACTACATTATATACACACTTGTACTCAGCGCATGAGGTGCAATGCAACATAAATTATAAGATTTATAATACACTAGAAAGGGATTTTAATTTTGCCCCAACTTTTTTACCCCAAAAGTTTGTTTTTCCATGTTATCTAACAGCAGTCATAATTATAATTGGAGTCAGAACTGAAATCAAATGTGAGGGTGCAAAGGATTCCTAAAATTTGAGTATGTTTTTTGCATTCAATGAGCAATATAAGAACTACTGTAAGACCCCAAATTACTAAATGCAAATGAATGTATTTGACTGAATACACCGTAATTTAACAGTAGTCTACTGATTTCAGGATTACCTAAAAGGGATTATGAATATGTTGGTGTGTGCATTTTCAACACCCTCATCAATATAAATATGAATCAAGGAAAGCTATGTAATGCCTGTGAAAATCTATTACTTATTTTACATTCTCCAAAATCCACATTTTCCTCCTATTTCCTATTTGCATGTTTCTTGCTTCTAATAGAATCCACTGCTTTCTTTATTATTTGAGGGTCCCTAGACAATTATTTCTGTTCAGATTCTCCCTCAACTATTTCAAGAGACCTGTGTTTTTGCTGTTCTGCAAGTGTTTTTTCCTCTTCCCTCCCCCATCCCCCCACCCCCTATAAGTGTATTTGGGGATCTATTAGTTTCATTTAGAAATTATTTCTGCTTATTTAAAAGCTATCAGATTGGATCAAAACCCT
The DNA here is from genome assembly GCA_013398175.1 of Climacteris rufus. Classification (NCBI taxonomy): domain Eukaryota; kingdom Metazoa; phylum Chordata; class Aves; order Passeriformes; family Climacteridae; genus Climacteris; species Climacteris rufus. The sequence goes on along the minus strand of VZRZ01007116.1, from coordinate 1,043,975 downwards.
TTAATTATTTTTCTTTGCTCTTGCTTCCTATCTTGTTTTTGTTTAAGGATATGGAACTCTGTTCCAACTTAATTTTCTCTATATACATCTTTAATTAGTTGGTGCTCTAAGTCCAAGAAGTTAAATTACCTTATGTTTCATTAACAAATTTTAATTTGCATGGTTACTATCCATTCATTATGTTCTGTTGTTTTAAATTCCCCTTTGGAATTTTTATCTCACAAAGTTAAATTTTGCCATGGCTTGTCTCCATATAACACTGAACTCAATTTAATACTCAAATCCAGTATTTGACTACATACTCCAAAAACCTACATGACATATTCACAGACACTTTTTTGTTTTCTAAATTATAATAATTCAAGAAGCCTAAGAAAACTCCATAAGCCCCACCATTCCGTGTATGCTTAAAAATTCAAAGAATAGTAAACAAAGCAGATAATTGCAATGAAAAGGATAAAAATAAAAATAAATTAGGGCAATTTTGGAAAAGAATATGAACAATCCAAATATGTTTTCTACACAATTGAGCAAAACATTTTCTATCCCCACTTTATCCTTATTTTTGTCATTGTTCTTCTCTACAAAACATCAATCACACTCTTCTATGAAAAAAGTGCTTTCTCATGTTTACTTTTTTAATAAAATGAAAATAATTCCTAAGCATATGCACTTTTTTGTTCAAGATTAAAAGAAGAAGAATATAATTTATACATTTTCATCCTATCTAATTTAACATGAAAATATCTCACTTTTTTTGTAAACACTTTGACCTTATTGATACCTTGATAGCTACTAAATTGATTATTAACTAAATAAATTGTATCAGGCAGCATTTGATTACATTGACTTTCTTTTTATAATATTGAATTTCTATTACTTGACTTCTGTATGTTTTTCTGCTTTGAAAAATATTTTCTCGTTACTTATTTTTAAGTAAAAATATGCCAATAATAATTTAGTGCCTACTGTGCCATTATTGTAGCATCAGAGTTTCTGGCACTTACATCAATGCATGGAAATTGAGACTACATCTTGTGGTCACAATTAATCTCATAGATTTCCACAGAATTCTGACAGAACTTAATCTGAAATACATAAAACTGTGGTTGAAAAAGTGGAATTACACAGTTTCAAACTTCCACCACAAAAATCCTGAGTCACTTCAAAAATATTTAAGTACACTCATTGTTTCCCTGTGTTTTAACCTGGACCAAGAATGGCCATCTTCAAAAACTAAGCCATAATGGATAGCCAGAAAAATATTTCTGATTATATTGAATGCATTCTGAAATTCTACGATCATTCCTGGTTCACATCAGAATATCTGTTTTTGCTTTAGTATACCTTGAGACAGAAATATGATAACTTTAGGTAACATGAAACAAACCTTGACCTAGACTTCTTTTTTAAATGTTAGACATCTACATTTCTCCTTTCACCTCCTGTTCAAAAGTTCCACCTAAATAAACATAACCTAAAGAAAACCATTATGAAATAATTGCACCATTTAGTGACATTCTCAGTTTTGTCTTGGACCATTTACAAATATGTCAGCATTACCTGAGCAAATGATGCTCTGAATATTTTTTGTTTGAAAATTTTATTTGTTAAATATTTTTTTCTATATTTTAAAAAATTAAGCAAAAATCCAGACTAAACAAGGCTGCAAATCGTGTTTGTCCTATATCTCCCCAACAAGGATATCAATAATAAATACCATCAGAAACTAAAACTGAGAGCATTAACACTGATACGAACATCACTTTGTAAAATGTCAATATTGCAAAGAGAGAATCAAAAGACAAATTTGAATAGCTATGTAAGTGAACTCCCTCCTCAGCAGTAAATATAAAGCCTAGAGTGTGCTTCAGTGTTTCAGAAGATAAACACCAAAGGACTTCACGTTGCATAAGTAATTTTCCTGCATTCATTAGTATAAATACATGCAGGGTTGAATTCTCTAATTCAAATATAAGATTTTTTCATTAATTTCATCTACCCTTCTTCAGGTATGTAGCCTTAAAAACACTAGTTTATAAAGTGCCTGTATGAACACCTATATGCAATGCTTTAAACGATTCTGAATGCTCAAAAGCAAAGGTTCTGCAGGAAATGATTCAATATTTGATTAAAAAAATACAAAATATTTTTCCTAAAAATAAAGAACTGGTATTAAACAGATACATTTTGCTGCTGTTATTTATTTCGTATCAAGTTAATTACCTGTCAAAACTGATTTAATTACCACACAGTATCTTTATCAATATATACCTTTATATTGATATTATAGAATCTAAACAGTTTGATTAATGGACTAGACTATATCCAGTAAAAGAAATTAACTTTATTTTATTAAATGATAAAAATGTTACTATTTATTATGCCTCTTGTAAAATTTTATGCTTTTTATTTATTCAAATGAAAAAAAATCAATATAGAAGGAAAATATCTCTAAGTTATTTATTAATTTTTTTTTTAATTCCACAAAACATAATATTCTCCTTGTAGATAGGCCAATCCATTACAAAATGTATCTAATATTAAGGAAGGTTAAGCACCACTTAAATCAAGAGATTGCCAGGGGATGCTCTGGAGTCTTTATCGCTGCAGGTTTTTAAGAGTATCTTTGACAAACCTGTCAGGAACAGTTTAGGTAGAATTTATCTTGCCTTAGGGCAGAAGGCAGGATGGGATGATCCCTTGAAGTTCCTTCCAGTCCTATTTTCAGTGATTCTTAGCACCTTCAGCAACATTATTTCTTGCAACAGTAAATATATTCAAGGAAGTGGAATGACCTATATCTATGATTTCCAAGATCCTTTCTAAAGCCTTTACTGTTTACTAAGACTTTATTTTCTTGGAACCACAGCAAAGGAATTTGAACAATAGTTTTTTTTTTTTAATATATGCATATACGCTTGTGTAGTTGTCAGCAGTTGTTGACACTGAATATATTATTCTCTATACATTTAGTCTTCTCCTTTGTCTTTCAAGTAAGGGTAGGACACACTACAAAAGAATTCCAACTACCGTCTCATAACTTTCGTATGCTGTGGTAGTGTGGTGAGATGCACTCAGCCACAAAGGGAGGAGGCAACTGGCACCTGGCACAATGGCCACTGTTCTTCCTGGGATGTGCTGTTTGAGCCTCAGCCATCAGCCTGTCTCCATCTCTGTGGCCCTGTCCTCCAAGCAGGGCCTCTCATTGCTTGGAGCTGCAGCATCTTCTCCCCAGCACCCAAAATGCCATGTCACCAGTCTTTTTTCATGCAGTTCAGGGAAATGGGAGGGAAGAAGCAGCTTTAACACCATTATTTTACTGTTCACATAAAAATCCTAGCACAGTTTGCTGCTCAGTGACAGATTTCTAATCAACCAGAAACCTCAACTGCTCCATTTCTTTTCTATTTTATTCTGCACTACCATGTTCTTCTCCTGATCTGCCTTACAGAAATATTTTAATGACACTTTCTCAGTCTAAACATTTCAGACTCCCAGAAATCTACTTCTTTCAACTCAAATGTAGACTCCCCCTTCCTTTTTTTTTAATTCATTCCTCTATCAATTAAATGATACTTTGGAACTCATGAGTGGTACTTACTCACTCAGCTCCACTGACTTTTAATTATAGGTGGGTGTCTAATTGCCCAGAGTGCAACTGAAAATTGTCCAAAAGTCTTTCTAATATGTACTCATTCCTTTATCAATCTCAAATGCCGCCTTCTTGTACAGTAAGTTCCCAACAAAATTTTCTCTGAAAAATCCTTAATTATTTTCATGAAAACTAAACAAAAAGTACAAATGCGGAGAGGTCAAAAAAATCTTCATACCTATTCAAATTTCTTTGAGTTGAGTATAACATTCATAGAGGAGCTGTGCTTTGCTCCTGTAGATATTATTAAAAATATTCATTTGACTTGAATAACATATAGTCAGTCCCATAAAGGGTATAAATCCTCTCATAAATTATAGCAATAATGACTTCAACAGTTTGTTCCTACTAACTATTCGAGGTCTTCCACTAACCTTACTAGAAGTACTGTATTTTTAACGAAAGGAAGTATACCTAAATTCATCATGCACTTTTGAGACATTATGTTCAGTTCTGCCTTGGAGATGACCTTGGGGGTTAAGATGGTTTATGTTGTACCTGAAATGACATACACGAGTTTGGCATATTCTTACATTAGGCTCAAACCAACTTAAATAAACACAAAAAAATATAATAAAGTAAAAAAAAAAAAAACACAAAGAAATTAATTTTTGTGCAAAGCCGGGAAGGTTTCTAGGAGATCATAGAATCACAGAAAAATTTAGATTGGAAAAGACCCTTAAGATTCAACCATTAACCAAAGACTAGCAAGTCCACCACTAAACCATGGCCCTAAGTGCCACACCTATGTGTCTTTTAAATACCTTCAGGGCTGGTGACTCCATCACTTCCCTGGGCAGCCTGTTACAGTTCTTGGTAACATTTCTGGTGAATATTTTTTTCCTAACGTACAGTCTAAACATCCCCTGATGTAACTTGAAGACATTTTCACTCATCCTGTCTCTTGTTACTTGGGAGAAGAGATCAACACCCACCTGACAAAAACCTAATTTCAAGTAGTTGTAGAGAGCAATAAGGGCCCCCTGAAACTCCTTTCCTGGGCTAAACAACCCCAGCTCCCTCAATGGTCCTCACAGGCCTTCTCTGGATCCTTCACTGTCTTCATTGCTCTTCTTTGGATACAATCATAGATCAAAGAAAAGGAAATTGCTTTATTCAGAAAGGACCCACTAAATGGTGGGAAAAGACCACTGCCCAGTTTCTATAGAGATTTCCTGAAATCTATGAAGAAATCAGGCATTTGCTAATTGTGGCTAAAATAAAGCTGGATTAGCAATTAGATTCTCAATGTTCTCTGAGTTCTTTGAGTGACATAACCTATTCTTCAGTCAGTTATCAAACTTTGCTTAATATAACTATACTGAATCATAGTTCCTGCAGGAAAGCATTAGGAAATAAATGTCATGAAGGAAAGGAGAGGAAGACAAAGAAAAACAGCAAAAAGTGTTCCATGGGTTCAAGATTTAAAAAAATGTCTCGCAAAGAAAGAAACACAACTACTACTACTCAAAGCATATATATATAAGAAATATATATATTTCTTAAACACAACTTATATATTATGTATATATATATTCTTAAACACAACTTATATATATTTCTTAAATATATACATATTATATATAAATATATATAATTATATAAATTTTATATATATTTATATATATAATA
>VZRZ01007116.1:1023431-1038597 GCA_013398175.1 Climacteris rufus | reverse complement strand
TTAAATATATATATATTTATTATTCAATAAATATATATATATATTCTTAAACACAACATATATATTTCTTAAACACAACTACTACTACTCAAAGCATATATATATAAGAAATATATATATATTTCTTAAACAGCAACAACAAATCAAACCAACCAAAAGAACAAACAAAAAACTGAACCCAAAAAACACAGATGCAATGCTAGAAGATTGTTTATTAGACAATTATTTTTTGCCCTAAATGATTGTAAGCTAGTACATCAAGGAGTATTAATTTTAACAGTTGTTGTTATAAAACTTATTTTAACTATCATATGTAGACTTGCAGCTACAGGTTATTGTTTTTTCAATGAGAACAAAAGGGGATTTTATTAAATTGAGACTGTGGTGGAAAAAAATCTAATATCAAAGAGCAGCAGTAATTGGAAAAGCTAATGAAAAAGCTCAAAATTAATAGCTTTAATTTTTCTGATTAGAAATTTTTCAATGAAGTATTTGCCAAATTTCGAATTATCACATAGCGTATTAAATTAATATTGCAGAAGTTGTGGGTTTTTTAATGGAGAGTTTCTGAAGATTTCTAATTCTGTGTTTACCAAAATAGTGATTTAGTCAAAAACAATTGCAAAATCTAATTCATGTTAAAGGAACCCAAGATACCTTATGATCTGTTATTGTATATGACTGATTTTACTAGGCGTTTATTAATTCTATCCCTCCTTTAATTTCCATCTCATCTTACATAATAATGACGACTCCTTTATTAAGTATTTATTTTTATTTTGATTTTAAAACTGTGGCTTGACAGGTGAACGCAATTATGATGCTAAACCTGGGAATTTCCTTAACAATATCACTTCCATTGCTAATTTCTTCAGTGCCTACAGACCTACTGCTTTAATATTGCTCCCCGAAACACAAAATCCTTACCTTATTTTACCGTACCAGTGATAGGTTATTTTGGTTTATTTTACTAGTAACATCTTTTGCAATTAAAGAAATGAAAAAAAAAACTGACAGAACTGCTTTCTCTTAGAGAACCGTTTTGTTTAGAACATATCTTTTCCTATTAATGTAATTGTGAAAACTTCAGACTAGCTAAATACATAAAAAATAATCAATCCCTACACACAATAGAATGTAAAATTAATGGTGAATTTTAAGTATTTAATGGTTTAATGGAATTTTTTACACTAATATTAAAATGGGATGAATTAAAGTTTCAATTTTTGCAATATTTTTTATTTAATTCCTCTGGTGCCATTAGCAACTGCCTGGGATTTAACCTTGGTAGGCACCTCAGCCCCACACTGCTACTTGCTCGTGTCCTCACACCGAGACTGGGGAGAGTATTAGAAGGGCAAATCTGAGAAAACTTGTGATTCGAGTTAAAGACAATTTAATAGGTAAAGCAAAAGCTGCACACACAAGCAAAGCAAAAGGAGAGATTCATTCAGTGCTTCCCGTGGGCAGGCAGGTGTTCAGCCATCTCCAGGAAAGCTGGGATCCATCACAGGTAATGGTTACTTGGGAGGACAAAACAATAACTCCAAATGCTTCCCCTTCTCTCTTCTTCCTCAGCTTTTACTGTTGAGCATGAGGCCATGCAGTACGACATGTCCCTTTGGTCTGCTGGGGTCAGCTGTCTCAGTTGTGTCCCCTCCCACCTTCTTGTGCACTCTCAGACCGCTTGCTGATGGGTGGGGTGAGGATCAGAAAACGCCTTGACTCTGTATAAGCCCTGCTCAGCAATAACTAAAACATCCCTGTTATTAGCACATCACAAAACCAAACCATAGCGCCTTATCAGATGCTATTGAAGAAAACCAGTTCCTTCTTAGCCATAATATGTACAGCAGCAAGTGCAAATACAATTTTTATCAATTTGTTATCTATGAAGACCTTCCAAAATTATTTATTTTAATTTATGTCTTTCAGAAATTAAAGTATTTCCCTGTAGAATTCATCATTCATGAGTACTGTTTGGTGCTTTTCACTATCCAGTTTTTGGTATGGTGTTGAGCAACGTAAAGTGATCTCCTTCTATTTAGTGTATATAATAAAACCACGGACCAGGTTGTTGTGCAGGGTTTATGTGCCATAAACCTTTCTAGTCACCACTATATTGGGCCAAAATGATTTTGTGGGGAGGTGCACATTTTACCTTGCTTTGAAATCTTTGTTTGTCTGAATTTCTACTGACATCCATAAAGTGATCATCCACAACATGATGCTGGTGTATACTCTGAAGAATGTATAAACTTTACCATTTCTTAAAGTTTCCTTCATCTTAAATAACTAAAATACTAAGTACAGTTTCAAATTTCTTCTTAGAGCTCCCTTTCACCATCACACTGTATTGTCTCTATTTTCTACTGCGTATCTTTTCATTCACTTGAATGGGAGAAAAGGCCCACTAACTGTGGAAGTCATTGAAACTCTGCCAACTTGCAAAACTTTCTATTACTGATTATAACTCATCTAATTAAGAAATACTGAATCTGCAAAGACACAATTATTGTCCTGATCTTCTCTGATGCCTCACATGGCTCACGTTTCAAATGATAGCTATTGACATCCCTGCTTCCACTGCTTAATTAGTGATCTAGATATGATTGAAATGTTTAATTTCTCTGTCAGTATAACATGAGGTGGTTATAAGTAAAAATAGTGTTTAATACATTATTGTATATAATGTACATTTTCAGTTTTCTTAGGGCTTCTTTTAATCCATGCAATTCTAATTAAAAAAAATATTTGAACTAACAGTGGAGTAGATCACAACAAGATAGAAAATAACTCTGTTGGGTTTGGTTTCCTCTGCTGGATCCACACCCTAATTTGTCATTTCAGAACACAGGAAAAGTATACTATGAGCTGAGATTTTTACCATGCATACTTTTAAGAAAGCCAAAGTTGCTGCTGACAACTCCATCATGCTTTGTATATTGAAACTTGCTTGTAGTAGGACTGTGAAATTCTTTTTCATTTCATACAGCAAAGTGTCAAAGCAACGCAGATGTTCTGGTCAAGAGTCTGTGCTTAAATTTTCTTTTCAGAGAGGTACAGTGTTAATTTCATCTTATACAAAGAAGACGTAACATCTGTCATATAACACATTTGTTTAAAAGTCTATGTTGCATTTCTTAATATATTTCCTAGGCAACTTGAAATCCAAGGTTTAAGAGAATATACACAAATATATTTAGTGGGTAACAGTAAAAATATTAATTTCCTAAAGATGAATCCATGAATCTAATGCCTTCCAAGACTTTAGATGCTTATGGGAAGTACAGATTTTGTCAGTGGCCTCTTAATACATATTTGTGCACTTACATTTTTTGTTTTACATATCACTAAGCACATTGCTACTGTTCTACTCTCATATTTGAAATTTCATTCTGCACTTTCATTACTGTAATATACAGTACTAATACTTCCTGATCTAATTATTAATCTATTTCTAAGTGCTGAATCGCCTGTACATGTTGCAGGCATTAGAATTACTTATGAATACTGTTTTCAAAAGAGACACCTTACTGGTCAACATTACTCAGATGGCCTAGATGGCTGATTATTTTTGGGCCCTCATCCCCTTATTTTTGGTAAAGGGCACTGAGTAAGTAACTGGACCATTAATGTAAAGGCACCATTAGGTGAAGGTGCTGCTCATAGTGTGCTGAGGAAGCCTGCTATTTGGAGTGCATCTTAGAAAGGAAACAAATAACTTGACCTGAATATTCTGATCAATTTACTGCCTGATAGTCTTGACATCTGGGAAAGGTTTCTATATCCAAGTAAGACTGCTATCAAAACACTACAAAACACAATCTGTCTGTTGGAAATATTCCAATCTCCTTGACTTTTGTCTGTCTAGGCTGACCCAATAACTCTTCACTGGTTATGATTTTCCTCAAAATAAACATCAAACATACGTTAGAATGTAATTTCATCTACCGAGTGACTTTGATGTCAATGACTCTCAGGCACTGTTGATACTCTGAGTGCTTTAGTATGAGTAACAGCTGTTTTACCAAGACTTTGTCTTTTCTAAGTCTCTTGAAGAGGCTGGGAAATAATCAGAACAGATTATCTTCCACAAGGCAGAAGAGCTTCTTTAAGAAAAAAAAATTATCTGCCTGTTTATACAATGTTTTTAGAGGGAATAGCTGGGAGGAACAGCGCTAAACACGAGTTTATTCTACAATGCAACTCTTTTGAGTATTGGCTTCCTCTGACTTCAATGGCTTGGGACAACATAACTGAAAATATGGCTATGAAAGAAAAGCTATTACCAAGAAGCTCAACAAAAAGAGTAATGGTGACCCTTTTAACTAAATGGCAATTGTTGACCATTAGTTAACAAAGTATACAGTGAAAGGATAATGTCAATATAAAATGTATTCAATTACATTAAAATAAAAGTTCAAAATATTTATTTTCATGTCTGCAGTTTCTTATCCTTGATGCTCTTTGCTCTCTATTATTTTTTCCCCCCTTAAGTAAATCTGAGCTGCCTTTTCACAGGAATAATGGTAAAGATGGACATAACAAACACATTTAATGAGGTAGGCATTATAGTACATGACACACTGAGTATATGAACACTGGAATGTTGCAAATTTCGTTTGTTTTTTTTCCCATTTTCCATACAGACATCAAACTGAGAACTCTTGATGTCTCAACAGTTTATGCTTTTTCAAGTCTGATATAATTAGAGATCAAAGTGGTGGAGGTGGAGGGGGAGAGAATCTTTCCAGGAGATTCATCCTTTGCTTTCATATTTTCAATACGATTTTGCTGGCATTTGGGTTCCTGTCTGTTTGGGAAGAGGAGTAGTCAAGTGTAGGCACATGAATTTTCCTGCACTAGAGTATTTATCAGGCAGACAACTCTGGCATACCACAACTTTGCTTCCTTTATCTGGAATATTACAATTTCAAAAAGCTCATAATGTAGCAGTCCAGTTTTTAAGGAGTTGCTGGTTCTACTGATCCTGTGAGGCTGCCTGAAATAGATGGAATCTCCTTTAACTGCATTCCTCATATACACAGGTCCCATCCAGTACTCTGGCACCATTGTTCTTCCAGTTTGTTGTCTCTTGTGTTAACAAAAAACAAAAGCAGATGCAAGTAGGCAAAAGCAGATGTAGTTTTGGGCAAAACCTTTTTTTCAGGAGTACTTTCTTTTTTTTTGTCTGTTTTTTCTTTGGTCAAAAGTTTTATTATATACAAGCACATCTCTCTACTGTCCAGAATTGAGAAACAGCAGCAAAAATATAGTTCAGCAACTAACAAAACAACAACAACAACAACAAAAACCAAAAACAAACAAAAAAAAAACCACACAAAAAAAAGACAAAAATATTTTTTTCTATCAATCAAACACATTACAGAGAATTTAATTAGTTAATCTGGTATCTATTCAGCTTTCACATATTTCTTTATATTTATTATGAGTTCTAAATGTTTACTTTCTGCCAAATGATTCATAACAGGTTAAGAGAACAAGTTCTGCCATTTCTGATGTTAAATGTTTGGAGGGAAAAGACTGAAGAAATACTAAGGGAATATAAAAGCACCTGCTTGTTTGGAGATTTATTTAACTAATGAAAGAATCATGTTATAAATTGGTAATTGAAAGAGGCACAAAAAATATTGCAGATCTTCACAGTTCCCAGCAATTTATATTTCCAAGGTAAAACCTTTACTTTTGCTTTACTTCTTGCCCTACATTTGAATCCCACACAGACATATTAATAGTGACCTCAAGAGAATCTAGTCATGCTGCAGGCCAGAAGATTCTTGCTAACACCACATAATGGTTTGGCACTGTCTGACAACTCAGCCAAGCAATATCTTCTTCCCAAATGGGCAACCTCTATGAGGGCTGACACCCTTACCTGGTTTACTGAAATCTGTGAGTTCGCTTCTAATTAGAGCTGACAAAAGCTTGACACAATCAGCAGCACTGGGAACTGAAATGCAGTTTCTTGAGTATAACAAAGTCTCCTGTTCTTTCCTTTTGACATCATTAAGAACCCTGAGGATAACAACAGAATGTGAGGGTAGGATAATATGATCAAAAAGATGGAATCCTCCACCATGTTCATCTGTGGCATGAACCAGGTTTTAACAAAAATAAATTTCAGGTGTTGATACAATAAGAGTAGAAATGAATATGCTTTCATAAAACTGAAGAAATACTAGACAGAATGTTCCAAATGCAAAGTTTTATTTAAATCAGACTCATTAAAAAATCTTTTCAAAGCATAATGGAGAGAAATCAATAGATAACTGCAGTTTAGATGAAGCAAACATACTGTTTCTTTAGAATTATTCATAAAAATATGTAAAATATATAGACAGTCTTGTATTTGGTGGATAGAAATTGTCAGTCACCTTTTCCAAGACTGTGGTTTAGTGCTGTGAAGTGAAATACTTCAATCTGTACTTGTTTAATGAAAACTACTGTGCCAAGACAGTCCTTGTCAACAAGCACTAGCTGACCCTGCTTGAGCAGAAGGTTGGAAGAGGTGATCTCAAAATATGTCTTCCAGCCTCAACAACTCTGTGAATAAATAAACTAATGTAGTGAAAGCGGATCAGGAAGTTGAGGAACTAATCCTTACACTCAGGATTTTGTAGCAGTGTACATGGCAGAAACTTCTGCTGTTGAACTTCAGGGTTGGTGGGAGAAGCCCCAGGTCATTGCCCTCTGAGCCCTCTCCCTCCAAGATCTGAACTCTGTGCCTGAGTTTTGGTAAATTCCTGTATTTCCCTTGTGTTAGCTGGATTCCCCACCCCAAGTTCTGTATATGGCCATGCTCTGGAGAAGTGTCTCTTCTCCTGTTCCCCACTGGTCATTTGGAACCATGCAGCTTCCCATTGGGTGCTCCCTGGTCCCACCTCCCTGGAAAAGGGTCCCTGCAGGTTCCCACATGCTCTGTCTCCTGGGATCCTACAGCCATTAGGGTGTCTCCTCCCTTGCTTCCCTTGGACCCTCAGAACACCACACTGGATTTACAATAAAATGGCTGTAACTCCAGAGAAGAGCCCTCTTAAGCCTTTTGTTCTTGCCAACGCTAAAACAGCAAGCTTGGAGTATCTCCTTGCCAGAGAAGCCAGCAGAAACTGGTCATCTACGTTATCCAGGACTCTGTACTTTGGAAGAGCTGCGGACTTCTGCAACTCACACCAGCAGGGACTAAGCTCGCTTTTTGGATGCTGTGCGGACTCGAGAAACTCCAGCAAAATGTCAGCATTATGCCTCTGGGTTTGATCTAAAATGAAGATGTATTTGATATTCACATACGTCTACAGTTGCCTGCAAAGCAACACCAACATACTCAGATGGATGTATGAGGAGCATGTGGTACTTTGCCTCTCCTGACAGGAGTCAATGCTGTCAACAGTGGGAGTTATTCTGGAGAGGTCTATGTGGTTTGATGTGAAAGCTCAAGGAAAGGTCAGGACATGCCCTGGACTTGCTGCTACTGGTATCCAAATGGACATGTTTGTTTCTAGCAGTGTTTTAGTACAGGTGCCCAAAGATTTCAATATGTCAGCAGTTATCTGAAAAAACATTTTAATCAAAGTTATTTCTAGTAAGGATATTATGATGCAGTAGGGAAGAAATGGCTGGAAGACACTGCCAAGCTAGTATTCCTTACTACTTGTGTCAAGGTACAGGTAATTGAACTCAGTTCTACTTCTAAATGCATAGATGGAAGCTTGAGATTAACATGTTTGGTAAGTGCTACAGGGTGCTCTTGCTGCACTAGAACTCACCAAAATTAATATGCATTGCTTTAGAAAAACAATTCAAGGTAAAAAGGAAAGGTAATGAGTAATCTTAAAAACAGTTTTAATTTATATGTGGGTGACATGACCAAAAGTCAAACATGAGACATATGGCATATAAGGTATGTAGTTCAGTATAAGATTAGAGAAGCAAACACAGGCCAGAAGAACCTCTTGGACATTCAAGTTAATTCTCTGTAATAGAAAGCAGCTATAAAACATGCATCAATTCAGAATGGTCCATGGTACTATAATACTTGTGGGGTTTTTTTTGAAACATTGTCAGAGACTGAAAAAGTTCATGCCTCAAACATTGATATAAAGTTTTGCTCATTATAAAGAAACTACAACCAAAGAGAAGCCTCCTTGAAGACTGACACTTTGGACTGAAAGTCAAACTGTTGATTAGATAAAGGGAAAACTATTGTTCAGTCATCTCAGGTTGAGGGAAAGGTGTGCATCCACAAAAGGCTGAGGATCATCCCTGTCTGAGTTTTGGGTGGGGGGAGAACACAGCTCACAGAAGCCAGGTTTACACAGTCTTACCACCCAACCAAGGTGTGAGGGGGGAGGAGGTTTTTGGGTGGTGCAACCTCTGCCCAGAGGCACTGAGCAGCCATCCTCCATTTTACAAACTGGCCCAGCTGTGACACCCCCAGCCCCACGTGTCACATCCACGGGACTTGCATGTGAGAGGCAGCTGAGGGGGAGCCATAATCCATAAAAGACCCCCCAAAGTGCCTCCCAGGGACTTTGCACCACAGACTGCACATGATGCAACAGATCCAGAGTGCTGTGAGAGACTGCACCCCCTCCCCCAGGGGGACATGCCTGGACATTGCCACCTGGCTGGAGAGTATATTAACCCAGGGAACTCTATACTTTTTGGGGGACCTTCACCACCAAGAAGACCAGCAGAAGAGGATCATCAGGACGCCACTGGGACCCACAGAGCAATGATACTCCTTTTTATTTTGCCTCTGTCACCTCTCTGCCCCCCCCACCCCTTTCCTTATTTCTTCAGTTCTCTTCTCTTTCTCTCTTTCTCTCTTATATTTATGATCAAATAAAACCCATACTATTGACTGGAATATGACCTTGTTTGCACCTTAATTCAGGCAGAGAAATGTCTAAATAATCTTAATAAACTGAACCTTAACAAACACATCTTCTGTATTATTCACAGACCAGAAAAATTAATTCAGTGTTTGGATTGATGCAGCGAGAAGCAAAGTTTTTTATATTCTCAGTGAAAGACTTTTGTCTCTGGAATTCTTTGCTGAAGGAAAACAGAAGCTATTATCTGAGTACAATTCAAAACATTCCTTTTTTGAGCAGGCAAAAATGCAACCATTTAACAGATGGATATAGCAACCATAATAGGATTTACTCCATGGAGAAAGCAGAATGTCCTAGTCTGAGAGCCAATTAGTCTATCTTCAATTATTCTGTGTCTCAGAGGAAGACTGTTGATTCAAGAATTCATTTCCCACTTGAGTTTATTTAACTTCAGGCCATATTCTAAAGTTTGACCATTCCATCAAACTCCTTTAAGACTAACTGATATTATAGGATTGTATACCATTGTGGGAAATTTATTATTTCTATCTGTGTACAACTATTCTATTCCAATTGTAAATGTGCTTCATGGCAGTAAAAAAAACCAAACAAAATATTTTGCAATGCATGGAAAGTGAATATATTGTTTCTCTGACCAACTGGGAGGAAAAACACCCTCACATTTTTATGGTTTTGATTTTGTGAAAACAGAAGAAATAGCTTTAGAGCCAGGGTGGGAACATGAGGGAGTTTATGATAATAGAATAAAGGCACTGCACCAAAATTCTCACCCCATGACCTGCAGGTCTGTATCAGGTGAATCTGAATCAGTGTCTCTTCCCAGCAGAGAGTGAGAGAGAGAATACAGTCTGAACCAGTATTTAAAAATGCACAATACTGAAATGAAGCAAAGAAAGCGCTCACATGTACTTAAGAATATACCCACACAAGCTGTTAAAAAGTATTCCCTATTAATTTGCTTGTCTTGATTCCCTCCCCCCACCACAGTGCTTCAGTCTCCAACTTGGCATCTTAGCACTGCTTCTTGCCAAGCTTCTCTTTTCCTTCTCTGTTTTAATCCTCTATCTGGTAGCTCTGAGCTTGCCTAGGATTTAACCTTGTTAATATCTTTGATACATGCATTTAGGTTTTACAAACTTTTGCACAACCTCTATATTGACAACTTAGATTTTTGCATTGTGGCTCTCTTTTTCAGGAGTAATATTTTTTTCCCTGGAAATAAATTTTCAAGGTCAAAATACGAAGTCAGAGCTATACGTGGCCAAAATCCCCGCAAAATATACAAACCACAAATGAAAAACGCAAATGAAAATCTCTAAGGATAGTCTTTTTTTTTTTTTTTTACTATAAAACGGCTTGATGTCCTTCAAATGAATGCATAATATTTTTTTTTAATATCCTTTAACTGGAAAATGTTTGGGACTTCTTGAGTACATTAAATATTTTGTCATTCCATAAAATTGAATTCTTCATCATAATAAGTTATTAATTTGTTTCCAACATACAAACTGCTAAGAAATGTAGGCATTTAGAGGATAAAAAGAGAGATTAACTATTAATGCAATGTGTCATCAATATTTGACATCCTACTTAGCATGACTATTATCTACTACAATCTACAGAAAATATTCTCTGTGCTCCCACTGTATTGCTAGAGTGCCATATGGCCACGCTTGTTTTTCTTCAAATAATTTTTACATAAACAGCTGGTGAGCTGTTTTCTCTGTAACATGCCACATATTTTTCAAGACAGTTAGGAAAGACTGATGTAACACCAGTATCTGCAATGCTTTTTGTGTCAGGGTTGCAAGGAACCTGGTATGTATAATTCAAAAATTTCAAGATCATTCTGTGTTTTTGTTGCTTTGAGGGGGAGCCTTTTTTTAAATGCCTGCTTATCAAAAATACTACATTTTCCTGCTCTCTGCTGATATAAATCTTGAAATATAACTGAGTGTAAATGAATGCTTAATCACACAATAGACAGTCAAGTTATAAAATCTTGTGGAAGCTCTTTAATACTCATTTAATTAAAAGTGGAGTTCAGCTAGCCTAGAATTTGACCTCTGTCACCTTAGATAAAAGTAAATCTGAGCTGATTGGCAGCACAGGGATTATTGTACTTACATGGTAGTCAATTTATTTAATTTACTGTTTTATCCTATGCAATTCTGTGGGAACAGTACCAAGTGAAACAGCAACAAAAACCAAGTGAAAGTTGGATTTAAAATATTTTCTTTAGATATCAGTTATGCTTTTTCAAGCCTATGTGCCAAAGTCTGTTTCACCCAATGATATTAGTTTGCAACCAGCTTTATGTGACATTTAAATTTCCCGGCATAATTGTTGCCTTAGGTTTTAACCCTTATATTTTTCAAATTCTTTATTGCCTGGTGTGTATGCTTTATAGCTTGTTAGTTGCTGTTCTCTATAGGCATAACAGTGCCTCTCCGGACTGGCTCTTCAAGGACACTTAGACTGCCCAGGCCCAAGCTTCTAAAAGGGGTGGGGAAGTAAGCTAAGGGAGCTAGGGGCAAATTGCAAAGTTTTAATTGATGAATTTATGCTGATATGCAAATGGACCAAACCTATAAAGGTCTGGAGAACTCGTGACTCGTCGTCCATTTTGGGTGTGCCCCTGGGGACTTTGTCTGCCCTAAATGTACCTTTGAAGGCCTGTTGAATAAATACCCACCTTTTATTCCCTTACTCCTGACTAGTCTCAGTTTTGGGCTAGCCTTTTCAGGCAACATAATCACCTGAAAAGCTTTTCAGCATTCAATCCTCTCACTTGTAAAGACAAATGAAGTATAAGAGTTTATACATATATGTATAAAAGGAAACTCAAAACATTTAAAAACAGGACTAAAGGATGAGAAAATGCCTTGTAAATTTATTTTTAAAGGCTTTCTGTTGTTTTCACAAGTATAAGGAGTTATAAATATTTTGTTTTACTAGTGGCCAAAGCAAGCATTTATGAAGGAAAAACACACCACGTGGAAGTTGAAACCTGTTGAAAACAGTTTATTGAAATTTATGGAGAATATAAAACTTCAAGTGAGTCAATTGCCGTCAAAAAGGTAGAGTTCCTAGCTTTATGTCAGAATATCACAGCGATTCACATGAATGACACCAGAAGGATTTCTGGAGGAATACAGGAATAGGACTACACTGAAATGGTTACTCGATAGCGGGTGAAGAAATTAGTTCCTGTCAGCAAGAACTTATAATAAATTCTTCAGCTGGGGATCTGGTACTTGATTTAGTACTTTATTAGGTTCCCCTGCATGTTTCCACAGACATTATCTGAAGATTAAAGCAGTAAACTGATGGATAAATTTGCATGCTTTCAAATTTTACAGGGAATAGCAAACACTCCTGAAAATAAATGGAAATGCTTACAAGCAAAAAGCAGGGTTGGTGCTTGTTTGTTTGTTTGTTTGTTTGTTTTTTGAATTCATACCTTTTGTGTAATTCTTAGAAATTCCTGTCAGGCTTATCTTTGGTTTGTTTCTTTTTCATTTATTTCTTTTGCTTTTTCTTCTCTCTCTCTCTCTCTCTTTTTCTTTTTTTTTCCCTATGAACGAACTGCAGCTGCTACTTGAAGTAATTTCCCATTATAAAATAATTTCAAGAATTAATAGTTGATTCTACCTAATTTTAATAATTTTTCAGTCTCATCAGTGATGGATTAAGAATGTTTCAGACCTGTTTAGGCTGATGTGAGCAGAAGTTATTCAACACCTAGATAAAATGAACGGAAGAATGAAAATTTATCAATTCCGGAGAGGAAAAGTAAATGCCCCCCCTGCTATTCTTATTCATCCTGCTCCAAATCCACACACTGGTAAACTCTGCTGCACAGAGATCCATATCACTTTTTGCTTGTTGAAGAAACTGATTTACTCTAGACTGGAGCCTAAAGCAGCCTACTATCTCTGCTACCAGATGCTGAGCAACTGGTAGACAGAAAGAAACCAATCTCCTGGTTCTCTGTCCAAAACATCTACCAAATAAAAGGAAAAACTGAGGCTACAAATGGCCCATCTCTCCTACTGCATGGATTCCCAATCAAGTAGAGGAATATCACAGAGAGGCATGAACACTGGGAATGACAGAGAATCTCACTGTCAGGATGTGACTTAGACCCAAATGGACCTTCTGCTCAATGGGTAACTGTTTGTAAATTTGGAGCGTAAGGGGGTCGAGGATGCCAACTGCTTACTCAACACACATGTTCCAATTTTCTCTATTTTTGTAGAACATTGTCATAACCAGTCAGTGTAATTATTTTGTCCCATAAAACCAAATATATTTGGTAATCTGTTGGCCTATTTTCCTTTTTTTTTCAAATTACTTATTACATATTTGCTATATTTTCTTATTGAAATTATGCAGTAATAATGGCTTAGAGTGGTAATAATGTTTATGTGGGAGACCACTTTGCATTGTTGAAACCACCTTTTATGAAACTAACTGTTTTAATCTGGTACTCATATTCTGCTGTTTAACTTGTGTCTGTAAAATGTAGGTATTAATTCCTCTGTTATATACCTATATACCATAACAGTTATGAAAGACAGCACTCAAGGGATCAAAACTCTCGCAAACAGATTATTACAGCTATAAGAATAATAAATAATTGAATGCATGAATGAATGAATAAATTAATTAATAAATAAAAATAAGATATGTCTTAGATATTGGAAAATTATGGCAATAAATGTTTGTTGAGGGAATTAGTGAATACGGAGATGCTGATGAAGTCTCTAAATGCTGAGTTTTAGACTAGACGTGAGTAGTATCCCTATAAAGCAATTTATTTTGGAAAATAAGGAATATTTAAAATTTGAACAGCTACTGTATCTATATAAGATATTATTTTTTAACAGCTAAGAAGTATTTTGTTTCCTTCAGTCTTTTAGTGAAAACTGAATTGCTACTATAAAAATTAGGAAAAAGATGTGGAGGTGATTCTTTAGTTTAAGTTTCGATCAGCAAATATGCATTTTAAATGAACCTTTAAATGTATCTACTCCTACAAGCCTGTAAATATTCACCTTTTAAACAAGATGCATTTACTTGAATAAATGTTTTGACACATCAGTCAGACATTGATTAAATTAGTTCTCTAAGTCATCATTTAAATACTTTGCTGAAACTGGGTAAAGTGATTACATCTTTCACAAAGTAAATTCTCATTTAGTTCCAATACTAAAGAGGAAAAAAAAAGTCTTCGAGCTGCAAAATCTGAAGTCAAGGAAAATATTAAAGCACTGATCACTGAGCTAATCTTCTCTAACCTTCCATTAGTAGGCCTTGGAATTGCTACTATTTAAAACTGTTTGAAAATAACTCTGACTTTGGTAAAGAACAACACATGGTTGTGAGTAAAAAAATGCATTTTCAGAGACAAATAGAAGTGTTTCCTCAATGTATCCAGACATTTATTTGTATTTTTTGTTGGATGACAACAGGTCAAGTAAAAGTGCGTATGCCCACAAACACAGACACAGAAGTATATATAAGGTCCTCTTTCATTATCTGACCAATATTAAATCATAATATTAAAGAGATCTATTTGCCTCTAAGAATCTTTCATTACTATAATTTATAGTTTCCTCGTTATTCATGGAACAGATATTTGTCATGGGGATCAAAATAAGTTTATGAGGGAACATGTCCTGTATCCCTAAGACATTTTAGAACACCCAAGATACCTGAATGCATCTAGGATGGCTTTTCAGATCTGGTCCTGACAGGAGAATTCCCCTGGACAATAGCTTTAAAAATAAGTAAATTAAATATAGAAAATATGTAAATTTCTACTGCAAAAAAACCTGAGGTTGTGTTATCGTTTGAGATAACAGTCAGAGGGAAACCCCTACAAAACAGAAGGCAGCTCTCACCAGCCCCTCCCCTTATTAGGTCTGGGAAGAGAATTCTCAGAAGAAAGTGGAAAAAAAAACCCTGTTTATTCACACACAATATGCATGCAGACACAGCAAAGACACAAAAACCCCAAAAACAAATGAGGATAATAAATCAGATAATAAATCCCCAAAAAGGGAAAACCCCAGTAGAAACGTCCCAGAGAGACTCCCTTCCATCTGGTAGCTTCCCAAGGGCCCCAGCCCAGGCTGCACCAGGCCTCCCTAGGCCCGGGGAGGCAGGGGGGGGAAGAATGTCCTTCCAATGTTGATGCCCTCCTCAGTCCCAGGTGATGGCACAGTCCAAAGAAACAAAGAAAAAGGCACACACAAACACACACCAAAAAAAAAAAAAAA